>JANRMT010062815.1:19954709-19975952 GCA_026402145.1 Polypterus bichir lapradei
TTCACACTTTCTCTGTGTCTGCATTGTTTTTTCTTTGGATACTTCACTGGATACTTCTATTTTCCTACTGGCAATCCATTCGGGGTCGGCTCCTGCCTTGTATTCATTGCTTCTTGAGTAGACTGTGGCATCCTGTAACCTAGAATTGGATTAAGTTTTATATAAATTAATGTACTTTAATTATTTGACTATTCTATATACAGTAGATAAATGTAAAACACCATGAATCTTAATCTATATGAATTACCAAAAGTTAAACTATATCAAATATCTTTATGGAAGCCAGCATTTACTTTTTTTATCTCTCTGTTATGTTCCTTGATTTTCAGAGGCTAATATAAGATCACTCCAAAGATTAAGAGGAGCACATGCATTTGAAAAATGTCACAATCAGAGCCATGCAATCAGCAACTTCCTAAAAATAGCTCATGCATTAGCATATTCCTCCAACAGGCTTTATACCTGTAGATCTCAAGCTTGAGGAAGAAGACCCCATGGGGCTGCTAAATTATAATCCCTACCAATTGCTTAATCAGAGGCCAATTACTGCCTTTAATTGCATTTCTTATTTAATTAGCTTCAGAGTTAGTTTTAAAGGACCAAAGATATGCATTCACCTTTCTTAGGAATGCAGAAATATGTATTACTTTCATTATTTAAGAAAAATGTCCATTTTCTTCTAACAGCTTTTTTGACAACAACATAAGCAAAGCACATAATTATGAGAACACAAATGCATCATTCATTTTAACAGGAAATCTAATTAATGACATGAATTAACGTCAGATTGGGAAATTATTAGGAATGGAAACTACAGTAGCTGCATGGGGGATCGGCTTCGACTAAGACAGACACACTTGTCTTGCAGTTTCATCTATCCAAATATTTTCTGACATCTTTATTTAATTTCAGAGTTACAGAGAACTTATGTTTATCTCTGCACCGTTCAGAACAAAGCAGTCATTCTTCTAAGTTATCACTTTTTATCCATCATGCTAGTATAGTATATAAGCAGGAATATAGTCTCGCTTTGCTAGACATATAATATACTAGGGGGCTCTGCCCCCTGCTCACTTCGCTCGCCCAATGCCGAGTTTGGTTAACCGGATATACAATTTAAAGAGATTGTTATTTTCATTTCACTCATTTTTTATTTCTTGATATTTGTCACTTCGCGTCTCTGCCGCTCACATTGTGAGGACGGGGGCTAAACACACGCGCTCCACTGAAACCCCCTCTTAAACAGTGATACAATGGAAAACAAATACATTCATTTTTATACCTCGTATTTGCTCAATCAGCTGCTTGCTTGCTTCCTGCTGCTGTCGCCGAGCTGCATGATCTGCATGTCGCGCAGCGCGTAGAACATTTAAAAGCCTGTACAGCAGCTGTCCTTTTGTCTTACTGGCTTGTCTCACGGGACATTAAAGTGTCTCCGAGAAAATCATGTCTCGTCTCCTTCCAAGCCTTCCAAAATTTTTTTTTTTATAATAGAGAGATATGTCTGGCAACAAGCATGAGTGAATCTTCCTTAAAACTAGGTGGAACAATTAGACAGCTAACTGAGTGTCATAAAGATCAGAGGTGCTCTTGTTAACAGCAACCTTCTAATTACGATAAACTGTGCCAAAGAGAAGTAGTAGTAGTAGTAATTTATATAGCGCCCTTCACAGACAAAAGGTCACAGAGCACTGAACAGCAAATACAGTACAATACAACAGTTAAAACAAAACATAAACAAAACCAATAAAAATAATAAATAAACAAACAGGAACTATTCAGCACTGATTAAAAGCCTGTTTAAAAAAAAAATGTTTTCAGTTGTTTTTTTAAAAGAATCAACAGGCTCAGCTGCATGCCGACTATAAGGCAGGCTATTCCATAGTTTTGGTGCCACAGACTGAAAGGCACGATCCCATGGGTTTTTAGCCAAGTGCATGGGACAACAAGAAGGCCCTGTTGCCCAGATCTGAGGGTTCGACAAGCTGTATAGCGTTGGAGCAGGCTGGTTAGGTACTCAGGAGCTTGTCCATGCAAAGCTCTGAAAGTAAGTACCAAAACTTTAAAATAAATTCTGTAAAACATTGGGAGCCAGTGCAGTGTGTGCAGAATGGGAGTGACATGATCGCTCTGGCTAGCGCGAGTTAGGAGCCTGGCAGCTGCATTTTCGACTAACTAAAGACATGTGAGAGAGGACTTGTTCAAACCCATAAAGAGAGCATTACAGTAATCAAGTCATGAGGAAATAAAAGAATGAACAAGCATCTCCAATTCTGATTTTGAAACAGCGTTTCTTAGTTTAGAAAGATTTCTTAAATGAAAGAAACACGAGTGGCTGACTGATCTTACATATTCATTAAGCATCACGGACTGGTCAAAAATAACCCCAAGGTTACGTAAACTCGACTTAATAACAGGAAAGACAGAATATCATTTTAAGCTAATCTCAGAATGAAGATCAGGAGGAGCAACAATTTGCCCTCACTCTCTCACTCACTCACTTATCACTAATTCTCCAACTTCCCGTGTAGGTAGAAGGCTGAAATTTGGCAGGCTTATTCCTTACAGCTTACTTACAAAAGTTAAGCAGGTTTCACTTCAAAATTCTACACGTAACGGTCATAACGGTCGACAGCGTCCGCCATGTTGAACTTTCTTATTTATGGCCCCATCTTCACGAAATTTGGTAGGCGGCTTCCCTGCGCTAACTGAAACCGATGTACGTACTTTTTTCGGTGGTATGATGCCACTGTCGGCCGCCATATTGAACTTTCCAATGGTCTTTGTTACTTATGGGCCCATCTTCAAGAAATTTGGTATGCGGGTTCCCAACGCTAACTGAATCCTACTTACGTACATATATACGTCCATAGCCTGCAGCTCGGTCACCGTGTGAGGCGGCGTTGGGTCCCCCATCCCTTCATCCCTTCGGTCTCTTCATTCCTTTCCTTGCTTCACCACAGGATTCACGTCTCCCTGCTGATAACTACAGCCTTTTTATTTAATCCACGGCTTCTCCGCTGTTTTATTGTTCGTTTATTACGATTATAGTTATTGTGTAGGTATTTTAGACTTAGTTTACATTGTTCACGTACCCATTTCCTTTATCGTTCCAACCATACCCCCCATTAACATGTCTATCGAGGTGATCACCATCGATCAAAGAACTGTCACTTACCAAGTGGTTTCCATGCCCGGAGAAGGCACCTGCATTTTCCATTCTCTTTGTTACATATTGCGCGGCCATATCAGGCTCACTCTAGATATCCGGAGGAACATTGTGTCTTATGTATTGAATGACAGGGACAGGTTCAAGGTGTGGACTGATGACGGTACAGTAGATAATTATACTACACAGGAGCACTATAAGAGTGAAATGCTTAAGCCCTTCATCTATGGTTCTGCATGTGAGTTGATGGCTGCCGCTGAATTGTTTGGTTGTCGCTTTCAAGTATACCGAAATGGCCAAATATTTTACACCTTTTAACAACCGCCAATGCCTCTTAAACATCTTAGATTCACAGGTGACGATTTCAGTAGTGGACACTTTGATGTTTATGAATGTTTAAACTCTCAAAAGCTGGATGCGAACTTATCGATGAAACTGGTTGTATGCTTACAACGCTTGACAGATGCCGAATGTCACTTCAACACAAGTCCTGCAAATACTGTCGTAATTGAAACAAACCATGAAACTCAAACCGATTATGACAGCAGCAATCCAAGCTGTGAGATTTGAGACAAGATTACTTTTCACATGGCCAACTGTTCGTTGCTTGCTCAAGAGTAAGCTCAGCGCACAGCTTGGTCATATTACAACCGGAGGGCCGAACTAACAATGTGGTATACAAAGAGATCCTTAACAAATAATTATTGGTATATTTTCCCTCAGTTTAAAAAGGTTTAATTTTCTTAATAAAAATTTTAAGGCAGTACTTCGCTGCTAGTAAAAAATAAAGCTGTAAATCATCTGCATAGAGATGATACGAGATATCCTTAAAAGAGTTACGAATCTGTGATAGGGGAAGAAATATATAAAGAGAAAAGTACAGGTGTAAGAACCGATTCCTGTGGCACTCCACATGTCAAAGGAACAGAGTCGGATGAAAAGTCTCCTAAAAACGCCCCTATTAAAAATCTGTGTGTTGCATGTGGACAGAGCACAATGCACATGTTAAAAATAAACATAGCCTGTTATAAGGGAAGAACCTTTCTATACACTCAGATTATACATTGGCATTGGAAGACATCACGTGTGAACAATACATGGTCACAGGTGCTGTGTGTTTCTTTTGTTCATTCAATTAATGATAGTGTAGGAGTCAATGTGAGTTTGAAAGAACTGGCAGCTATGTTTGTGAAAATATGACTGCAAAATATGCATTTGAAGTCAACGATGTGTCAGGCTCTGTCAATAGGAATGCCTCTAAGACAGTTTCTAACGGAAGAGCCACAGGAGTTTCAGATTTCAGTACTCAACATACTACCTGAATCATCAAGTCAGCCTAATGACACCAGCAGAAGAATGTCAAGGCTGCACAGCACATGTCTAAGTGAATAACATTTCTGTCTAACAGTTAAGGCATACATGCCATGTCAGAATAGCTGCAACGTTTTAACACGGAGTATATAAACCACAATGCTTATCTAGTGATGCAATAATCAAAATGACAGAAAGATATCATAGTAGACAGAAGCACGGCTCAAAGACGTGCAGCCATGTAGCTCTCACTATGCTCATTTAAATGTACAAATTAATCATTATGTTTCAGTTACCTTGTGCTACTGAGCTCTTGAATTGATAACATCGATTTTAGCTTTTTATTTTCTCTTAGAGCCAAGTTTTTTATTCAGTTTCTTTTGTTCTCTATCCGAATCCCTGGCGGCATTTTAAAGCACACGGACAGGAGAAATTGGGGGCAGGTGTTTCAGGAAGAAGCCCTGTGGGGTATATCCTGCTATTCACTGCATAGTTTTTATGGGTTGCCTCCAGTCATATATTCTCATTCAAGAGTCACACCTGGCCCTGCAAAACTAGCAGAAATATGATCTACTCCAAACATAGTTTTGAGGATCAGCAATTCTTTCTCTTTGCTTTTTAATATTTGTGGTTTTTATCGATTTTTGAACCTTTGGTCTCATCCCTCAATGACAAATTGTTCGTACACACCATGGTTATGTTCTTCGCAGTATCATGCTTTTTGTCATTTTAGCAATATCTCCGCCTATTTCTTTTATTATTATTTGCAAAAAAATTGTTTACTTAACTCTGCAGTGTCCATATCAACAAATTATATTTCAGTTAATGCCAAACTTTTACAAGTCGTAAGTGTTTACTTTCACTTTGATGCCTGACTTAAAGGTAAGTCCAAGCAACCAGTTGGGTATAAAGAATCTGCCTAAGATAAATGATATGGTCTGATGGCCTGGAAGTAGATAAATATTTAAGTTTGTCACATCCAGTGAGGCTGATCCTTAATTATAGTGCATACGGCTCTGTCTGTAAAGTGTTTAGGTATTTTCACAACTGATTTGTACTCTTTTCTTGTAGTACAACAGCTACATAGAATATACCAAAACTCTCCCTTTGAACTCAGCACCAGAGATCTTTGGAATGAACGCCAATGCTGATATCACCAAGGACCAATCAGAAACCCAACTTCTGTTTGACTGCATCTTGCTTACCCAGGTACTCACCTCAAAAGCTTTCAATTAGAAACTTTCTGGATGTTAAAAATGTTTTAATGCCGTTACTTTGTGTCACATTAATAATCCTAGTGTTATTTTGAACAGGATCACAGTAATGCATGATATCACTTAAGATATTTATATCAGCTCATTTTTCCAATCGATGATTAGCCCTGCTTTTATTTCCATTAGCTTATACTACAGTATTTTAGTCGATTTATGAATATAAGCAGAAAGCTATTAAGAATTCTGCCTAAAGGTTACTGCTTTTTCTCTTGCAGATTTCTTTTATTAGAAATTTATGACGATCTCTTTAGCCTGGTATAATTGTATCTTTGTTTTTTTGTGGTTCAGTTTATTGTATTCAAGTACCGTAGCTTCCCATAATGAACAACTATGCTTTTCTTCATGAGGCCAGTTTTGTTATCAGATGAGAAGAAGAAGCAGTTGTTTCTAATTGTAACTTTTATATATCAGGGAAACAAAGAACAACTAATTAACCTGAATATTTGGTTGCCTCAGTTAGTATGAAGAATGAATAAACTTTTTATGTCTCTCTGAAATGTGCAGTTTGTATTTAAAATGCTATCCCTTAAGGCTCACCCCACTTGTAAATACATTCTTGTATCTTGCAGTCTGAAGATGCTAACAATTCCTTTTTTTTTTTGCTTTAGTTTAGTTCACCAACTGCTGTGGGTTAGTTGAGATCGCTCCACAACATGAAGTTAGATGCAGGGAGGCTGAGTGACCTCCCGAACACTGAATTCGGGAATGGCCATTTACAACAGCATTGTTCTTTTAGACAAATGTACCAAACATGACCTTGTCATTATCTACTATATTCCACTAGAAGTGCAAATACAAGATTTTGTGGATTTATCCCTGAGGAAACTGCTGAAATCTCCTAGGCAAGTTAATCATCCACATTAGAATCTGAAAGATGCCCCCACTACAGCAGGTGGTGTGTGACAAAATCTTGCTTAACAGACCATTGTCAGACTCATTCAGAACTCTTTAATTTAATCTAAGGCTAAGACTAAAGTGGCTAAATTATAAAATTCACTTCTAGTATGCAGATGACTATGCTGTTTTTGACCATCAAAGCTCTAAATATCAGAAAAGCCAAGATTTTTTTTGCCAGGATGTCTGTGGCTAACTCAGTCAATGGCAGTCATTATCTCTGGAGAAAGCTCTTAAAGTTGTTGGCAATTTTTCATACTTCAGCAGCTATCAAGGAGAAAAGTCAACACTTCATTACATGTGTTAGCATCTCCTTTAGGAAACTGTGCCAGTGAGTCTTTGACAATTATGGCTTTTAAAAAATGGAAATCAAGCTAATGGCTTGTAATGCCATTTACAACACTTTTCTCTGCACTCTATAGAGTAAAGCAGCTTGAATTTAGTACCATTGTCACCTAAAAACTCTTGAGAGAGATACGGCATTATTGGTGTCTCCAAAAGATTCTTCATTTATAATGGGAGATCTGCTACCCTTATTGAGGCAAAGACAACCAACATTGAAGCTATGTTCCTATAGACACAGCTGAGTCAGAGTCAGGGAACCCAAGGTGGTCTAAATGGTCTAAAGACATCCTCAAGGTCCACCTACAGAATGCCAGATAGACATCATGGGGAACCATGGAACTTTTCATATGGTGGCTCATGGTTCATCATTGCAGTATTTAATTCTGAGACAGAACATTTCTCTGGTTAGGTAAGCAAAAGACAGGCATGAAAGGAGATGGAGGTGAAATCAGAATTGTAGGAATTTCCCTAAATGAATCTTTTGTCCCCACTCTCCCAAGGTGTATGACTTGAGAATTTGACTCCTCTGCCCCCTAAGTACACATATATTTTCATTAAACATCATTCTTATTTCAAATGACCATTGAGATGCCACTTCACCGAGCAGAATAACACCGAAGGCCTTTAAAGCAGTAAACACATTGATTTTTCCTCTGCCCCCATCCATTGGAATAGAAAATAGTTAAGAAATAAAATCCGTCAGTCCTCTATACTTTACTCTGTGTGCTTTGTAATGTAATGGTGACATGCCAAAAAGTTTTTCTAATTATCTTTTCTTTTGGACTTATATATCTCTGTGAATCTTCTGTCTTAATAGCTGTTCATTTCAGTACTAGCATAGTAAACATAATTGATTTAATTTAATGATACATTCATTTTACTGTTTAAAACATAATTGGCATTACACAAAAATCAATTGAATCATATTGTTGTCTAAATTTCTACATCATTCCAAAAAAAACAGTATGAAAAGGATATTCACTTAGATCAGGGGTCGCCAAGTCCGGTCCTGGAGGACCACCGTGGCTGCAGGTTTTCATTCTAACCCTTTTTTTAAATAAGTGCCCTGTTTGTGCTGCTAATTCACTTCTTGTAAATTCATTTTAATTGAATTGCTTTTTAAAGATTTGTTCCCCTGAATTACTTCATTTCTTTTCTTAAATGGCACCCAAACAGAAAGGAAATGTGAAGTTAGTGAGCCAACAGAAGACCAACTAAGTCAGGGCCTGAAACGCCAACCAATTTCACTCCAACGAGCTGCTTAATGAGATGCTGATTCTTGTCATTAATTAAACCCGTTCTTTAATTTTGTGGCTTGTTGCTGCTCTCGTGGTGCATTAGCAGACATTTCCAAAATTGTTGATTTTCTCTTTTCTAAGAGCACTTTTTAAATGTTTTGTGGACCTGAACAGATCAACATTCCTGAGACCTTCATCTTTCTTTATTTTCAGATATTGTATGATGGACATCAGTTGTTTTGGCTCATTTTGTATCTCATTATTGTTTGGCTGCTAATTTAGGAAAAAGAAACAATTAAGGGTTCTGAGTCTTCAAGAATAAGTCAATTAAAATTCATTCAAAAGAAGTTAATTAGCAGCAAAAACAGGTCACTCATTAAGAAAAGGGTTAGAATGAAAACCTGCAGCCACGATGGTCCTCCAGGAGTGGAGTAGGTGACCCCTGACGTAGATGCTAGCATGCTAAATAGGAACAGTCTCTATTCTGGACTTTAGGAAATGTGATATAGCAGATGTGACTGTTATACCCCAAAGCTGAATCTGGATGGCTGAGGTTGGTGTCTTCTAGTTCATTGTGCCATCTTTAATCAGAACATATATTCAATTTGTTTCAGGGAGTAGTGAGTATGATGTTTTATGGTAATAAATATATGCTATTGGTTACTTCAGATCCTAAGTGTTCATCCTGGTGAGGTTGGTCTACAGTATGACAACAAGAGACTGGTATAATTGGTCAGTGACTGGCATCAGATTTACAGAGCTCATTTCATTATACTGTCCCTTGTACACATTTTCCTCTGAAAATTAATTCACACTTGCTTTGAATTTGTTTAGTATACTAGTAGGGTCATTTCTTACAATTATGTCACCATATATCTCATTCATTCTTCATTAATAAAAAGTCTGCTGTTCATTTTCTTTTACACACAATCACCTGCTATTATTTTTGCTTATTTTCTTCTGAACAGAGTGACAGTACCGTAAGTAAACAATCTTATTATTCTTAATTTTGTATGTCTTAACTCATTCTTTTTTTCATTCTTTGGGATTTTCAAGGGTATCTTAATATTAACACTAAGATGTGGTATTGACAGAAGGCCAGCATTATCCAGTATAGGCATTTAGGTTGATGAATATGAAACAAGAGCAGATGGGAAAGATTATGTGGCATTTTGTCGTTGACAAATGGCCACATATGTCATACAGTTAAAGTAAAAAAAAAATGAATAATGAATACACGCTGTGATAAGAAAATAAGAGCAATTTGAGAGAGATGTGGAATTGAGATTTATTATAGGTTCAGAAAACGGATGAATCGATATCAGGCCTTGCTTTTGACCATGCCTGTTAGCCTTGCCTCTTGTTTATTGTGCCCCTCCATCATCACCTGACCTTTGTGATATTTTTGTTGCAGCATGTAAGTGGCTTTGGTGCTCTCTAGCTGTGTTATTTTGTGGATCTCTTTATTATAGTTGTTTCTGAATGTCTTGTCTTATTAAATTTTTCATGTTATTAGAGGCCCTGCTCTCATGTTTTGACTACAAGATTGTGCCAACTGCGTGTGCATTTAATTGCTGCTTTAACGCCTTGACCATTTACCAGTTGTTTGAATGCATTTTCTGTTGTTCCCACACCCCTGAATCATTATTTGTTCCAGACAAATAGTAGCTAACTGTGTTGACACAAGGCCTTTGTGATCAGGAACTGCTAGTCACTAACAGACAGTTAGCCATGAATATACAGGAAGAGACAAAGATCCAGACCAGAATGATATGAGCACAGGGTGGCGTTGTGTTATATTATTTTACACCGCAAAGATGTTAAAAGTAAGTAGACAAAAGAGGAATGAAAGGAGAAGTGCTTTACACACAGAATCAGGTCCCAAGAACTTTGTTGCTTTGTACAAACAATTCCCTTTCAGCAATCCAGCACTGTGTGTGTTCTTACATATAGAAATATACTGATAGCTCAGAAAGAAGTGACATGTCCATGCCCAGATTTAAAGATTAGCTTAAGCTTTATCTGGTTTATGTGTGCTGCTATTGCTCATCTAGTAATGGTGCTGCTTCAAAGATCCATTGCCTTGGTTTTGAACCCCACAAGTAGATGTTATCCATGTAGAGCAGGGGTCTCCAACACATCGCTCGTGAGCTACTGGTAGCTCGCCACCCATTACCAAGTAGCTCGCCAAAGGGTTAATGAATTCCTACATAAATTTGAAAACTTGATTAGTCAATTTAGGGGTGGGCGATCTTTCCAAAAAATCATTTGACGATCCACAGTCTGAATTGCAATCTATTTTTTCAATGTGGCATACACTTAAGAGAATATCCGGACTCAAACTCATGAAGACCTAAGTGACACTTTATTTAAATTATCAAACAAAGTTGAATTCAATTGTTCTCTCGTTCTTTAGCTAAGCAGAGTTAAGGTACACGCCCCGAAGCTGGCGAGTGAGTGAGGAGAGACCCCCGAAACCCCCCACCCGGGCCGCTGCGTGTCTCTCAGATTCATGCAAAAAAATCGGTACTGCAAGTGAACTATGATACATAGCGAATTGAGAGAAGTCGCAAAATCAACCAGAATGTTCAAGCAAATTATAGGAAAAAACCTGATCTAAATCTGTTAAGTAGTTCTCTCGTTTAAAGCAGATAGACATTGGATTTTATATATTATATATTAGTAAATCTTCAAAATAATGTGCAGTTAAAGTTTCAACAGCATTCTCAGCATTTCTGGAGCTTAGTAGAGTCAGATAACTATAAGAATCCTCACCAAGCAGCTCAGAAAATGTCTGCTTTATTTGGGTCTACATAACTCTGTGAGTCTGCCTTTTCTGATATGAATGTCATGAATTCAAAGTTCAGAACAAGACTGACAGAAGAACATTGAAATGACTCCATAAGAGTGAACCGAAGTGGCTACACTCCACCATACATGTCTCTTGTGAGTCATCTCATTAACTTAAAAACACATCACACATGCAACTGGACATGTGAATACTCTTGTGAAGTGAAACAGTGACTTGTAACAAAATGACAAATGAATAAGTAATATCTGTGTATTTGTAATTGCATTGTTTTGACAGCATTCATGTTTTAATTCAATAGTGTGTTTACTGCTTTAAACTAGAAAATGCATACAGACATGCAAAATGCACTTGCAGGTTAGCTAAATATTTTTTTGTGATGTTTTAATGCAAAATGTGAGTTGTGGACACCAACATTTTGTAAATGTTCAGGCAAAACAAG
Source organism: Polypterus bichir lapradei (assembly GCA_026402145.1). Taxonomy (NCBI): domain Eukaryota; kingdom Metazoa; phylum Chordata; class Cladistia; order Polypteriformes; family Polypteridae; genus Polypterus; species Polypterus bichir. Next base: position 19,966,192 of record JANRMT010062815.1, read on the forward strand.
CTTATTCAGTTTGTTTAGGTTGAAATAAGCTATGAGAATAAACGTTAGAAAACATGAGTAGCTCTCGGCAATTTTCATTTTGAAAAAGTAGCTCTCAGGGGAAAAAAGGTTGGAGACCCCTGATGTAGAGTGTGCACTATAGATATAATAGATACATATATACTTACTTACTTTATTTATCCCAAGAGGAAATTTAACTTTTGCAGAACCTTAACAAATATATTACACCCATGTCTGCATGGGTTTTCCTATCACATTACCAAAGACCTGCAGGTTAGATAAATTGGAGATTCCAAACTGCTCCCAGTATGGGAAATAATGGGATCTGCAGTAGACTGGCATTGTGCCTTCCATCCAGTACTGCTGAGAAAGATTCTGACCCCCCACAACCATGAATTGGATTAAGTGGGCTTGGGAATGTTATATTTTGCCATGTCCTATAAATAGCTTGAATGAAGATCGAAGTTTAATGATGACAATTCTACAACTTTTAGTGGGCGCCCAGGAAGGAATGTCTTGTTTATCGAAGTTAGCACAGAGTAAGCAAAGACATACCCACCATAATAAAAGGGCAAATATCTGTTTTTCCATCCAGTTGCTATGCCTCTATTACCAACTAGTTGGTATGAGATTTGTAAAAGCAGTGCTAATGTTTGTGATGCCCCATCTGTTGAAATGAAAAATGCAGAGCATGTTATTACTAAATGAATTACAAAATACATTCCAATAGATGGTGCACTGCAAACATTAATGCTAAACTAGGCTGACCCGCCTTTTAAGGCGACCAACTTTTAAGTTGACCACTTCTTAAGGCAATTCAATATGTAGATCAATTTGATATTTTATACAAACTCATTAATTTGGTTGCATTTGCAATTGAGCGGTATTACTTTAATACTCGTAGTTTCTGTTATTTTTGTTATGAAATTTAAACTTTTTTTTCTACATTGAGGTCGCCCTTTTGAAACCCCCTGATATTTACTACGCGCTGAGGCATTTGTACTCCATCAACATTAATTATTTCCAGAGACATAATTTTGTCTATTTTTCCAGCGCATCGCACACAAAAGCAAGGGGACGATGGGAGCACCAGAACTCTGCTCACATCATGTCGCTTCGTACCGCAAGCTGCAAGTAGTTAAGTCTGTGATAAGTGGAATACCACTACGCTTTCCACTTTTGGGACGGAAGGACAATCCCGACCGCTTTTTAGTAAGAAAGAAGAAGAAGATATCGCACAGTCTGGAGTAGAAAATCATCTTTTACCTGGAAAAACGAAACTACAAATCCCATCGTGCATTGCAAAATGGACGGGGCGTATGTGAAACTCCGCGTCTGCGTAGCACTCACGGGACGGAAGGACAATCCCGACCGCTTTTATATAGAAGGATATGTCCAACAGAGAGTAACTGCTAGGAGGACAGAAATCAGGTTATACACCTCAATAAAAGGACAAACGTCTGTGTGTGTGTGTGTGTCCGTCCAGTTGCTAGGGTTAGGAAGGAACATTTAAAAATGGGCAAAACATGTAGAAGAAGGGTCAAAAAATTTAAAATAAAAATTATGACAAACTACCAAAAAAGTCTAAAAATAAGAAAATTGGTCTTATTAGCCTATTCTGTTTCCTGATGTTATACAACAGCAACAGTAGCATGGTAGTAACTTTCTCACACCCTTTCATGCCACATGAGCGAGGTTTATAGCTGTAATTGTAATGACTAATAACTTTGCATGGTGGGTAATGGATGAGTGAAAATAACAATAAATTGATGTACCCGTTGTGAAACCAAAGTCGCAAATCGATTAGACTAGAGTCACTAAACCAGGCGAAAATGGTAGCAACCACCACCACATTTTCCTAGTAAAGCATTTTGACCATAAGAGTTGTCAGTTCCATGAGTGATGTCAAGAGAAATGTGGCAAAATCAGACAGCTCTATCCGAAGATCAAAAGACGAGGGATTGGGATCGAGTGTGTATTATTTTACCAGAAGAAATGGACAAGCCATGTACTGAATAAAAAACTGTGGTCTTTGTTGATTACTTAGATTTAAACTAGTCGGCAAGCACAGCTAGTAAGCAAATAGTTTCTTTAATAATAAATCCATTATTGAAATATGTAATGTAACTGTTTATAGCAGTAGAGCTCAGCCAGATCTGGGGGTAACTTTCTCATCCTGGTGCAAACACGAGGTGGCTACTGTCACCTTATTGAAACCAAAGGTAATGTGTATGCTACGAATGTGCTTGTTTTCTGTCACGGCAATGTGTTAACATTCAGCAGAATTAAAACTGTCTCTTAAATCTCACGAACTACAGTACCGTGCAGCATCTCCTTGTTAATTGCTAATTTTATTTTCATATCACAGTGTGTATTACATATTCCAGCTTCTTCTTTGTCTGTTTGTCTTTATATGTTAACTGTGACATATTCTAATATCAGTGACTCTTTGGTTAAAAGTGTTTGTGATATAAGGTAGTAAATAAATGTGTTATGTATTGTAAATATATAAGGTTTTTGTTTTACAGGATGGTATGGTGGCACAGTGTTTAATGCTGATACCTTACATTTCCAGGAAACTGAGTTCAATTTGTGGTCTCCTTACAGTCTATGTAGAGTTTGCAAGTTCTTCCCATGTTTAAGTGTTCTTTCTGTAGGCTCTCTGCTTGTTCTCCATACCCCAAAATATATAGATAAAGATAAGTGGCAACTCAAAATTACACATATTTCAGTCAGAATTTAACAATTTGTGAAAGAAAATTGTATGTTATATGTTACCATATTATTGCAGCAAACGTATTGATTTTATTTTCACTCCATCATTTCAGCCTTTTTATATAAAAATAATTAAGCTGCAACATTTGAACCTTTAATGGCCCTGTTGCATTGCTTCTCCACCACAGTGTTTTAGCCTGCAGTGAACAAGTTAAGACATAACTCACTGCATTTCTGAAAGTATCTTTATTTAGTGACTACAAAAAATGGCCAAGTTTTCGACCTTGCCAAATATTCATTACTGTAAAAGAGAGGCATATTCGGGATCTCACATTTGCTGTCCATAGATACACACATGCGTCTTGTGTGTTTTTACTATTTGGCATGAATACTTCTTACAAAGGCTTTTGTCAGCTATTTAGCAGCATCTTCTCCATTTGTTCTTCTAAAGCTACAGAGTATAAGGGCTATCTGAAAATGGACACAGCTACTTACAAGAGCAGCTGCCATCATCTGCTGGAGTCACATTTGCAGTTGAAGGCATTGTTTACAGAAACTTTACCAAATGCGAAGATCATTTTTTGTCATTTATGTTGGTACATTAACAGTAAACCATAGTTAGACATTACCAGGATGGGCTGAAGTTAGTTTGGTTGTCAATTTTGCTGACTACCAATCTATCAGTTCATTTCCTTATTCTTTATTAGACCATTTAAGGTCATGTGCAGCCAAGATTGGAACCTGTACTGACTACAGCAGACACCCTGGAGTAGACAGCAGTCTATCACAGGGCATACACCTAAATGCAATCATTCACCCAAAACCTGTTTGGAGTTGCCAATCAGCCTCACACCCAAATATTTGGGATATGGCAGGATACAAGAGAAAATCCTGAAGTACACAGGGATATCAGGCAAACTCCACCAAGACAGTAACCAGACGTGAAATGATATATGGGTTTCTGAAGAAATGCCTGCCATCATGCCACTCTTAGAAATGCAAGTTGTATCATGGGAGTGGGAAACTGGCACAGCTCCAAGGTGTAACTGTCTGCCTTGTAACAATAACCAAAAGTCGCCGTTGCCCTCGTCTGTGTAAATGGGAGTGGTGGCTGTAGTCTGAATTAAATCTGCATATAATGCACACCTTAGTTTAATAAAGTAAATCTGACTTCATTTTATATTTCAATGTTTCAATAAAATATAGTCTAATGTTTTAATTAATATCGCTATTCCAAAACAAAAGTGCATTATGTGTGATTTTCTGACTACTTGGGATATAACCATAGGTGTTCTCGGTGTGCTTCTTTTTATTTACTCCTGTGTAAAAATATTTTTTAAATATTTTATCCATAGGAAACCAAACCATATTGGTTAGATGTATTTTGTCATCTTCCCACTTGTATATATTTTCAGAGTATGCAAACATTCAAATCAATATTTTTTGAATGCATTAATAATCTGGAAAGGCTTTTCTTCTGAGTAGGCTAGTTTTACGAGGTTCTGCATGAGAAGTTTCAGGAAGCTGTGGAACTAACAAATGAATGATAACTGTTTTTAATTTGGAATGCTAATATTTAGAGTTTCAGCAGAAATTCCCTTTTATGCCAGTAAGTATTAGAAATGACGATGGTCTGGTGATCTGTCGTACGCAACATTACTTTTTGGTAAACTTTTTTATTATGTTTAAGAATGTATAGAATGTAACAATACAGAGTATTATTGAAATTTGCTTTATTTTGATGAAATAAGAACATAAAGTGATGAAGACTAAGCACATCAGGCTTCAACAGTATCCAGTGTGACAAATAAAATGCACACAGTGGCCACTTTATTAGGTACACCTTTTCATTAATGTAGATGGTCTGCTTCTAAAGGCTGTCTATCATGTGGCTGGAACTCAATATAGTTGGCATTCAAACATGGGTAAGATGTTTAGATGTTTTTTGGCCAAATATTAGAATGGGCATGGAATCTAAGTGACTATGACTATGCTATGATTGTAGGTGTCAGATGCATTGGCTCCGGCATCTCAGAAATAGCTGCGCTTCTAGGATTTTCGTGTAGTACTGTCTTTACAGTTGACAAAAAATAATGTGATAAACTAAAAACATCCGGTGTTGGGAAAGGTCAGTGAAGAATGACCAGACTCATTTGAGCTAACAGGAAGCCCATAAAATACACATAGTGTGCTGAAATGTCCCAGGCCTTGAGGTAGATGGGCTAAAGCTGGGTTCCACACATGCCAGCTGGAAGAAGGAACATGGGGCTACAAATGGGCATATGATCATGATGACTGAGCGTTCCATGCAAGTCACCTCTTCTGGTAAATCTTCTTCGGACAGGGTAAGAATTTTATGTAAATGGCCTGAATCCCTTGATCTGTCTTACCTTGTGTCAACTGTGCAGGCAAATGATGATGGTGTAATGGAGTGTTGAATGCTTTCTTATCACACATTTGGGACTCTTTGAATGCCACAGAATACCTAAGCACTTTCCCTTTCTTTTTAAAATGAATACCTCCAGTTGGATAACAGCCCATATCACACAGCATGCATGGCCTTAAGCTGCTTTCATTCTCATTACAGTGGCTTCATTTTACTCCTGTAGTCAGCACACTTCTCCCGATCTCCATTCAGTGAAACACTTTTGGGATGAGGGGTAACAAGAGGATTACAGCATGAGTGTGTGGTAGAGAATGGTTCAGGAACTACAGGGTGCCACTGAGTTACCATGTGACGAAGTATCTTAAAAAATATTCCAGCTCGTTTTTGTATTCTTGATACCTTGTTGAATTTGGGCTGTTTTTGAGGCATTATTCAACCTAATTAATATTAAGTAGGTGTTCCTAATAAATTGTGCTGCTTTGGAGACATTATTTCATTAGACTAATATTTAATAAGTGTACAAAATAAAGTAGACACATTATGTGTGCTTAGTCTTTTTTACTTACAGTATGTAGTGCTTACTTCTTAAGGGGATTTTGTGTGCAGTAAGTTGTTAGGTCAGAACACCAATGGGTGGTTTTCCAGTTTGGAGGAGGAGGAAATTCCACAATAAGATGAGAGATTTAGAAATAGGACGTGAAAAGAAGGCCTTTGGCAACCAGCTTGAGTGGCAGAGTGCCATAGCACAGTATGTGCTGCAAGAGATGATGCAAGCAAGAGACCATAGTTTGGTAACTTACACTTACCAGTGTACCAGTGTACCAGAGATTAGAATTTAAGAGGCACTGCAGTACCTCAGGGCTGTTAGATGGTGGTAACTGCAATACGAAGGGGTAACTACTGAGACCCTGGTTTGTTTTATCAAGGGAGGGTACCCCAACAACAATCCTGAGTGCCAGGCCCTTTAAGGATCTCAAAGGGATAAATACACTAAAGTCCACTCAAGGGCAATAGGCCAAAGTGGTCTGATTTCTTTTAAGATTCATCAATGATTTTAGATTTGAAGAGGGTTAGGGTAGTTACACTGGACAACAGGGAAGGTTTAAATTGGCCAGTCCTCATCAGAGCTAATTAAGTTTACAATTAGCAGAAAAAAGTGAAAAATAAACATTGTTAGGTAAGGAAGGAGCATGGTCAGATATTGAGGAAAAACAGAAGGAAAGAGGGATCAAAAACCTATGTCAGGGGGCATCTGGGAAAGAAAAGTTTAGATCATCTGTGGCAAAGCATTTGTGTTGTTTTGTCTATTTCTGTATGTTAATTTTCTCTAATTCAAATTCATATTCATATAGAAAACAAATACCTTCAGGTCGTTCTTCCATTTCTGTTTCTGAGCTCATGTACGGTTTGAACAACTGGACCTTGGTACACGCAGTGTGCAGTGGCAGTTAATGAGTGTAGCATACTGTAGCATTAGACCTGAATTGATGTTTTTAAATAAAAATTAGATCCTCATTATGAATCCAATTCTCAAGCCATAACTGGCATACTAATAATCCTGAAAATGTTGAAAATATCATGAAAAGGGAGAACAACATTATTGTCTATTACAAATCATTTATTATACGACAGTATCCACTTCTAGCTGTTCATTAGAGTGTGATACTCTGATACAGTCAAAAGACATATTTTGATGCTAATCCTGTCAACTTTATTTACACATTTATAGTCTCGTACCTCGGGAGGGGACTCCAAGTCATCCGATGACATGGTGTTTGATGTGGCTGAAGACATCCTTAGCAAATTACCAGCAAATTTTGATGTGGAGGCTGCCATGAGGAAATATCCGACTGCTTACAACCAAAGTATGAACACAGTACTTGTGCAGGAGATGGGCCGCTTCAACAAATTGCTGCATACTATCCGGGATTCTTGCATTAATATTCAGAAAGCTATTAAGGTATGTATAAATAAGTTATACATGTTGATGTCAAAGGTGGAGAAGGGTGAGCAGTAGAGGAGGACCAGAATTGTACTTCTGTACAATTGTTGCCAGCCCATTGAGACTGGACATTGCAGGGACCCTTCAGCTGACAATGCCTCTGGTGATGCAACCACTTAGGCCTTCTGTAATTTATTATAGTGAGTAGGGTGGAAAGGAACAGACAATGGCCAATAGGGTCAGCTAGATGATTGCTACACTTTCTTGCCTTCTGACTTGGAGAACTAGGTCACTAGGTCACGGTGCACTACATGATAACGTGCCGTGAATACACTTGACTTGAGCATTCGTAGTTTTCATCCTTTTTCTCTGTACGTTTAGCACTCGATTGCTCAGAGGTTGATCTGCTTGCTGCTTCCTGAGCAGCTCTTCTTTTCTCCACCCTAGCAGTCCACCTCTTCTCTTCTTTTGTTGGCATCTTTTCACGTTAAAACTGATTAAGTCAGAGTTTGTGTTGCAATTACGTAGTGCATTTTATTTCATTTTTCACTTAAGCTGGCACTTAAGTTTTCAATCAGCCTCAAGAATGATTTAAGATATGAAGAGGTAGGGGAAGTGACGGTAAAGGTGGTAGGGATGAGAACGGCGCATGTGGCCGCCCTACTGGCTGCTGCCAAGAGTTGATTCTGCAATAAAATAAAAAGAGGAATAACCTTGGAGGTCAATCATCACCCCGAAAGCGGATAATAGACGTCACATAGTATAGGTGTACCAAATTTCAGGTCAATAGTTCAAATGGTTTGTGAGCTACAGGTGATTTAAAATTCTGGACAGACAAACGGACAGCCACGGTTACATATTATATATAAAGATAGTAAACAAAGATGTTTGTGTTTCTTTATATGGCCATATCAGTTTGTTTTTAGTTAATCTTTCCTACTCTACACAGGAAGCAGGTTCCATTCCATAGCAACTTCAACAGCCTAACAGGTGTTTAATTAATATTATGAAAGTATGTTTACTTATATCAAAGTAGTTCATAATAAAACCCAAATACTAGTCTGGGCTGCAGCGTTAATTACTTGAGCATAAGCAAATATGAGTATTTACATTTCTCCTCACAACCAACAGATAATGAAAGGCACTATATTGATGTATTTAGGTTAAAAAGTTGCTTTATATAGCATAATGTAGATACAAGAGAAGACTAGTTAGGAGATATGTTTTCTCTTACATCCTATAAACCTATAAGTTGAGATTTGCAAGGGCTGGAGCTTATACTGGCAGCACTGGACATTTAGCAGGAACTAACCCTGAACTAAACTCCCATCTATGACAGAGCGCATTTATATACACATCCACCGTCACCCATAAGCAGCCTTACAAAATAACATGCATGTTTGTGGGATGCAGTAGGAAAACTGAAGAACCCATGGAGGATGTGAAAACTACACAAAAATAGGGATGAGGACTCTGATCTGAACAAAGGTCATTGGATCTGCAGCAACAGTTTCACAATCAGCTATCACTCTATAAAGCAAGCTGGGTCACAAACCAAACCAAGACTGAATTCTAGGACACAAAAGAAATTAATATTCAGACATTAATAACATGTAACAATCCTTAAATGGATTAAGAATGTATAAAAAGATAACATGCTGATAAATATACAGGTATATCCAAATTAAATATTATATCTATTATAAAAAAAAAAAATCTTGGGAGGGAGACGAGATGTGATCTTCTCGGAAGACACTTTGAAGTCCCACGAGACTACCTGCACAACACGCCCTACAAACAAGACACTTTAACGTTCCTGGGAGACAAAGAAGTAGATAAAAGGACAGCTGCTGTACAGGTATTTAAATGATCATCACACAGCGTGACATGCAGATCACGCAGCACGTCACAAGTAGCAGTAGCTGCTGTACAGGCTTTCAAATGATCATCACGCAGCGCGACATGCAGATTACGCAGCACGGCACTAGCAAACCTGGGTTTAACTCATTCACTACAGCTTTATTACTGGCAAATATCAAGAAATGAAAAATGAATGAAATGAAAATAACAATCTCTTTAAATTGTATATCCAGATAACCAAACCCGGGGGTTGGGGAGCAAAGCGAGCAGGGGGCAGAGCCCCCTAGTTATAAAAAGAATTTTAAAAACTAGTAGGTTTCTTAGCACTTTCACAAAACAAGAATTTTTTTTATGAGATAGGATTGTTCTCAAAATGCTGGTTGATTTTACATGTTAAAACAGGAGACTTCTCTGTTGACCTAATCCACAAAGTGAATTGTCCTGAAAGTTTTTCACTCCAAAAAAATTCCACAACTATATTGGAATTCCAAAATATCCAAAAGATTTACAGTCACAGTTTCAAGTTTTTTGAATGTGGCACATTTCAGAATAGTTCCCAAAAGAAAACAAAATGGATCTTCTTCTTCCCCAGCAGGGTTACCAGATTTCACAGGCTTTTTACAGCCTGATCATAATTACGATCCCACCCAGTCCTATAAAATCTAGCCCAGTATTGGTGAGTCAATTTCAAGCAATTAAATCGCCCCCCAGATACATCTTTCTACCCTCAGGCAGCAAACATCACTCCTCTGATTGGCCAATTGGACTTTAATTTGCACAAGTAACCAGGCCCAGATAATTAACCAACAATGATAGATAGATAGATAGATAGATAGATAGATAGATAGATAGATAGAT
>JANRMT010062815.1:19975962-20048521 GCA_026402145.1 Polypterus bichir lapradei
GATAGATAGATAGATAGATAGATAGATAGATAGATAGATAGATAGATACTTTATTAATCCAAAGGAGAAATTCACAATGCCGCAGATTTTACCAAAGAACAGAAGTGATTAATTGTTGTCCATCGGGATTATCTTTCCATACCATTCCAATACATTTGTTTTTCTATTTTTAACAATATTTTTATATTTTCCCACATGTTAATAATACAAAAATACTTCAAGTACTGGAGTTATTCTGTTCCTGCAATGCTATTTTGGACACCCATTTGTGTGTTTCTTTATTAGACTGACTGTTTTTTCAATGTTAAAGTGGATCCCTACTGCAGTGGTCAATTTTATTGATAATTGGGCAGGAGTAGCTGTGACTGCAAGATCATTGGTTAACTGAACTAAAACTCTGTGTGAAATTGACAGGCATTAAACTTTATATGAAGGGGGCAGTGTGGCATTTCACTGTCATAGGCTGGAAAGAAGAAGAGGTGGGTTTCTTATGCCAAACAGGCATGGGAATGCAGACATTTTTAGTCTTTACAAAATCGTGCATAATTTTAACAGAAATAGCCCAAAATGAAGAGTCATGCTCAAGCTATTTTTTCACAAATGATTTAAAAATAGTCCAATTGGGCGTAAAACCGCCTATTCTAGCAACTTTGCTAGTTTTTTTGTCATTTTTCACCACTCTCTACAAGATTCCTTCCAGTTAAAATGTTATTTTGCAATAAAAGCCTTCCTGTCTTTACATTATATAATGTCGTTCTTTCAAAATAAAGGTTAATCAAGGAATTTGGGACATTTTAATACCAGAACTCCTTGTTACAGAAAATTATATATAATGAGTGCTAACCTCTGTGCAACCTACAGAAAATTGGTTTATAGAGTCATTATTGTTACATGTAGTGAAATTGTACTAATCACTGCTCTCTCCAGCAATCCGATTAGTGAGTATTAGTACCTTACCTCAAAACTTCTGTCTTCCTTACCTGAAAAGTCTTACAACACCTTTTAGTAGTTTTGCGTTTTTGGATGAATGTGCATTTCTAATATACCCCTGGGTGATTGTACTTTTCATTATAATAAACACACGCAAACATTTTTTTCACTACAGCAATGAAAGGTATAATACAATATGTAGATTTGTGATTTGTGTATTTTTGTAAGGAAGTTCAGCAATTTATTGCTATCAATGTAACCCCCCTTAAATCTGCTTGATGTGTCTACAGGGTCTCGTAGTGATGTCCGCAGAACTGGAAGAAGTTGCAAACAGCATTCTGAAGGGCCGGATTCCAGGGATGTGGATGAAGAAGTCTTACCCCAGCCTAAAGCCACTTGGCAGCTATGTTAATGACTTCCTTGCCAGGCTTAAGTTCTTACAGGTTCTGATAACTCCTTTAACTTTTTTCTTGGCTAAATCATATGGCTGGATTGACTAAATTCTAATCTTCTTTAAGCCTTTTAAATATGTAGGCCTCTAACAGTAAGAGGTTAAAGTTGATAATTTAAGACACAAGAGAGAATATCATTTTTTTTTTCAAAGCATGCACACACGTTTGTACATACAGTACACAAAGAAAGCGTGTCTCAAATAAACTTTCATTTTTATATGCGGTTTTAGTGGACGCTGCTTATTGTCCCCTAAAAAACAAAGCTGTAAGTCGAATATGTGAGATGTACCCAGTCCAGGAGATGTTTGTTTAGCCATGAACACACTCACTGATGGTCAAACGTGAAACCACCAATTAATGTAACATGGAAAAAGAAAAACAGAGAATATCCATCTGAACATGGAGACAGCATGTCCACTCCACTATAAGAGAACTAACCTAAATTCTTGGAGCAACCCTGCTGAAGAATCAGCCTTGGATTTGTATAATTATTCATCCATCCTTACTTCAATTCTTTTCTAAATCCATTTATTTTATTACAGTAAAGTCTATCCTGAGAGCACTGGATGCAAAGCATCAACTCACCAACTCAACAGTCCATTGCATGGCACATTCACGTCATACCATTTTAGACTCTCCAGTAAACTTAACCATTATAAAATGTGTGAGAAAACGGGAGCACCCAAAGAAAGCCCACCAGGTTCCGGCTCACAGAAACAGCTGTTTTTTATTCCTAGCAATACATTATAGGTTTGTTGGAAAATACTCAAAGGATAAACTCTCCACATTTTCCTTTGTAATCTCCATCAACATCAACAGCCTTGTGCCACTGAGAAACAAGAGCACATCTCCCCTTCACGTATCAATCTGAAACCTGCTCCTACAGCCACACTTTCAATTCACAATAGACTTAACACTCCTTCCAGTCCTTTTCAAATGGAGTGCACCTTTAAAGTGGAAAAGTGTCTGTTGATAAATTTGAAATGTCCCACTTTGTACTGTGGTACCAGGGAAAAAACCTTTTGTTATAGTACTGTATATGCTCAGTTAGCCCACAAAGATGATATTGTGCAGTGATACGGATATTAAACATCCATCCATCCATTATCCAACCCGTTATATCCTAACCAATCCCAGCCAACACAGGGCAAAGGGCAGGAACAAACCCCGGGCAGGGCACACACACACACACACCCCCACACACCAAGCACACACTAGGGACAATTTAGGATCACCAGTGCACCTAACCTGCATGTCTTTGGACTGTGGGAAGAAACCCACGCAGAAACGCAGAGTAGGTTAATATTTTTTAATCTCTAAAGTTTTAATGCCCTCTGTCCTCCTTTTGAAATGTTCTGCTTCATTTGAAAATTTTTATCCATTTTGCCCATAAAGGACCTCATCTCAATCCTTAAATTGCATCTTGTCTGTTTGTTTTTGTGTGCTTCCTCGTGCTGCACTCACACATTAAGTGATCCGTACAGGCACTTCATTTAAAAATGCATTTGCTAAGTTTTTCTGTACTTTGTGTTAAGAGAGTGGCTGATGTTTGCTGAAATATGTCTGAGGAAAAAGGAAAGTCCAAGCCATTGGTGCTGTAATACTTGAGGCAAGGAGACCCCATAATGTTAACTAACCTTTTAAAAGTTCAGTTTTGTGCTGGGTGACTTTATTATCATGCTTTCAAACATAGTTTATGATTATGGCATGAGAGACAAAAATTTGCACTGCAAAATATATAGTACTTTTTAAAAATCACAGTGAAGCTCAGGGTGGCAATTAAAAAATACGGAAATGTTTTACACTTTATTGTCATTTTATGTATACATATATTATATAAATATATAAAATATTATAAATAATATATAAATATTATAAATATATACATATTGTAATATTATAAATAATATAATATTATAAATATATAAATAATATTATAAATATATATGTCTTCTCAGACATTTGATTACTATTATTCCTTCATTTTTGTATAAAATTAAGAAAGTGCATTATTACTGTGTTGTAATGTTTTCACATTATATCATTATTTCAGGACTGGTATGAAAATGGCACACCAGCGATCTTCTGGCTGTCTGGGTTTTTCTTCACCCAAGCTTTTCTGACTGGCGCCCAACAGAATTTTGCTCGAAAGTATACCATCCCTATTGACCTTCTTGGATTTGATTATGAGGTCCTAGATGACAGAGACTATAGCCAACCTCCAGAAGATGGTGAGAAAGAAACATTTCTAGTTTATATACAGGATGATAACACATTTTTATTGTTTTTATCTGATCTGACTTTACCCCTTCCTAAATCTCTGACATCCCCTGCCTCTCTTCACGAAAAATACCCAACATCAACAACATCACCTCTCTTTTAACATTCAGTTTTTCTCTTTACTTCATTGTGTTGCTTCGGTCCAAACATGGGCTTATATTATAAGGTGGCTCTGATTTGAAATAACTGTTTCTGTGGAAGAATGAAATGTGACTGTTTATGACGTTAAGATTTTTGATTTGTTACCTAAGTTGTATCATTAATTGATCTTCTTATATACAACAGTACCATGGCTCTCCGTTTGTCTGACCAGGATTTTAATTCACTTGTAGCTTGCATACCGTTTAACCTATTGACGTGAAATTTGGTACACATATACTACGTGATGTCTACTGTCCGCTTTCAGGGTGATTGACCTCCGACGTCAAAGATCAACCGAGTAAAGTCAAATGAAGTGTATTCTGTACAGTGTGTTGTTACAGTCTCCTGCAGCTCCCAAACCATATGACCTACTCACCTAAAATTTGGTACACATATATGATCAACTTAGTATGGTCAAGTCAAGTGTATTCACTGCAGGTTATCGTGCAGTACGCCATTACTGGTAATGATATAATTATTGATTGTTTGGCATATACTATATAAATACAATACTAATTTTCATATAGAAGATAGCCTGATCTGTTACAGGTGCTCTAAATATTCATTGCACCTGCAGCCTGCTTAGCAGATCTCCTACTTTGATCAGTGACTGTAAATTGTCCCAGAAAAAATGGACATGTGATCTGCTGTAGACTGTTGCCCATCCTCTGGTGGTTACTGCTTTTCATCCAGTCCTGTCAGGGGAAGATCTGGTTTTCTGTTATCCTAAAACTGGATTTCAGTAAATGGATTAATAGTGTCATGACTGGTTTAAATATTTCATTTTTTCTGCAATTCCCTGAACTGATGGGGACCAATTACACATCTTTAATGAGGTCTTGACACCCGAGGAAATTGATTTTGACATTTACAGTATTTTGCTATACAAGATGCCCTGTGAGAGTTTATTATTTTTAACATTATGTCGGAATATCATTATGTTTTTCTTGCAGATGCCGCCATTTTCTGGTGGTAGCAAGTATGATTGCCAAGACAGTGTGTCCCAACATTCCCCAGAATCACATGCCGTGTGATGTCTTTGATGCGACCATATAAAGGCCGACAAGACTGAATAAAAACTATGCTATTCTGGAGATTGTTTTTTTAGTAAATTATTGGTTTATAGACTTAATTTCTGACTTCTTGGCTTCAGATCTTGTTTAACCCCTTGGTGTCAAAAGATAGGCTTGACTCCTGTTTAACAACCAGGGATATGACTTTAGTTCATGTCTTTCTCCTGGTCAGTTACAAAAATAAAAATAATAATAATAATTACTGTCTGCTGAGACAGAAAAAACAGATGGAGACTTGGTGATGACAAGGTGGAGGTCAGGTATAAAACTATCTAGTATTAAGTTTCCATACTCAATCTTTCATCACACTGCAGATGTCCATTTAAAAGCCAGAGTCTAATTTGCATTTCAAAAAATATTTTGATAAATAATCACGGGTTCAAACAGGAAAACTAGCTGTTTCCAGGAAATTCTTGTTTAGTTTCAGCACATGATAGTGTTTTTTTATGAAGTACTTTCAATATTAGTTTGATTTTGTTTAATACTTGCCTGTTATATGAAAATGCATTGTGATGGTTATGTTACATTTATTAGAATAAGTGGCACATGTAACAATATTCTTGTAATAATGTCTTTCAAAGAATTGTTCAGTAAAATTTCTGCCCTGTTAAATTACTTCCAGTCTCCACATAAACAAGATGTGAGGAGAAGCAATTGAGGAGCGTGTGGGTTATCAATTAAGAAATAATATTGAAAGCGGCTGGAAGGTAGTAATGCATTTCTGTCAGTGGATTTTCTCTAAACAATAATGAAAAAATATTGCCATTCTTTCATATCAATTTGTGTAAAGCCTATTTCTGACTTGCTAAATTGCTTGGTAAATTTCAATGAAATAAATGTATTAATTACCATATTAATGCTAAAAGCAAAATACAACGTCACCCATCCATCATTTGTTTTCAGACCTACTTAATCCAGTTACGGGGCTGGGGGGGCTGAAATCTATCCATGGCATGCCCCATAGCTAACCCTACTTTCTTTTTTGGGTTCACTTACATATAATGCTTGAAACGCCTATTACGATAGCCATGCCTGTTTGTTTGTGTGTCCACATGAAACAACATAAATCCCTTAAATGTCACACTTATTCTTCAAAGAAATTAGTTCAGACAGTTCAATTTTCATTTAGATATCTCAAACAGATTGCACTGTACAGTTTTAAAATTTCAAAATTGATAAGCATCTGCAAATCTGCTAATTCATCTGTCTTAACACTGAGAAACATTTTAGTGCAACCTCAACTACAAATTACTTCATTGTTTCATTTTTACCTTGACAGCGGTTACTCTAACTATTGTATATACCGGTATATACAGTGCATCCAGAAAGTATTCACAGCGCATCACTTTTTCCACATTTTGTTATGTTACAGCCTTATTCCAAAATGGATTAAATTAAATTTTTTTCCTCAGAATTCTACTCACAACACCCCATAATGACAACGTGAAAAAAGTTTACTTGAGGTTTTTGCAAATTTATTAAAAATAAAAAAACTGAGAAATCACATGTACATAAGTATTCACAGCCTTTGCCATGAAGCTCAAAATTGAGCTCAGGTGCATCCTGTTTCCCCTGATCATCCTTGAGATGTTTCTGCAGCTTAATTGGAGTCCACCTGTGGTAAATTCAGTTCATTGGACATGATTTGGAAAGACACACACCTGTCTATATAAGGTCCCACAGTTGACAGTTCATGTCAGAGCACAAACCAAGCATGAAGTCAAAGGAACTGTCTGTAGACCTCCGAGACAGGATTGTCTCAAAGCACAAATCTGGGGAAGGTTACAGAAAAATTGCTGCTGCTTTGAAGGTCCCAATGAGCACAGTGGCCTCCATCATCCGTAAGTGGAAGAAGTTCGAAACCACCAGGTCTCTTCCTAGAGCTGGCCGGCCATCCAAACTGAGAGTTTGGGGGAGAAGGGCCTTAGTCAGGGAGGTGACCAAGATCCCGATGGTCACTCTGTCAGAGCTCCAGAGGTCCTCTGTGGAGAGAGAAGAACCCTACAGAAGGACAACCATCTCTGCAGCAATCCACCAATCAGGTCTGTATGGTAGAGTGGCCAGACGGAAGCCACTCCTTAGTAAAAGGCACATGGCAGCCCACCTGGAGTTTGCCAAAAGGCACCTGAAGGACTCTCAGACCATGAGAAACAAAATTCTCTGGTCTGATGAGACAAAGATTGAACTCTTTGCTGTGAATGCCAGGCGTCATGTTTGGAGGAAACCAGGCACCGCTCATCACCAGGCTAATACCATCCCTACAGTGAAGCATGATGGTGGCAGCATCATGCTGCGGGGATGTTTTTCAGCGGCAGGAACTGGGAGACTAGTCAGGATAAAGGGAAAGATGACTACAGCAATGTACAGAGACATCCTGGATGAAAACCTGCTCCAGAGCACTCTTGACCTCAGACTGGTGCGACGGTTCATCTTTCAGCAGGACAATGACCCTAAGCACACAGCCAAGATATCAAAGGAGTGGCTTCAGGACAACTCTGTGAATGTCCTTGAGTGGCCCAGCCAGAGCCCAGACTTGAATCCGATTGAACATCTCTGGAGAGATCTTAAAATGGCTGTGCACCGACGCTTCCCATCCAACCTGATGGAGCTTGAGAGGTGCTGCAAAGAGGAATGGGCGAAACTGGGCAAGGATAGGTGTGCCAAGCTTGTGGCATCATATTTAAAAAGACTTGAGGCTGTAATTGCTGCCAAAGGTGCATCGACAAAGTATTGAGCAAAGGCTGTGAATACTTATGTACATGTGATTTCTCAGTTTTTTTTATTTTTAATAAATTTGCAAAAACCTCAAGTAAACTTTTTTCACATTGTCATTATGGGGTGTTGTGTGTAGAATTCTGAGGAAAAAAATGAATATAATCCATTTTGGAATAAGGCTGTAACATAACAAAATGTGGAAAAAGTGATGCGCTGTGAATACTTTCCGGATGCACTGTATAGTCGTAAAAAGCAAGTTAAATGATCTTTCCAACCATAACAATATATAGAATGCAAGCAAGGGAAACAAAAAGATATCTAGATTCTGTATGAGTGAAGTACGTTGTGGTGTGTAAGCCATTGTGTACAGAGTGTAAGGTTTCTAAACTCTTTTGGGACTTCCCCCAATGGGACGACACACCGAAGAGCATCCTGAAGCGTGATCGCCGTGTCATCAAAAGACAGCCTATCAGTTGCCAGGGTACCTGCAGGCTCACATCGAAAGCAAATCTGAGCTGACCGCGGTTGCGCTATAAGTGCCTGTCGTCGATGGGTGATGCAAGGAACATTATAAATGAAGGGAACATTATTACTTGGCCTCTAACCTTGCCACGACCCTGCTGGATTGCTGTGTCTGTGTATAGGAGAGAAGTAGATCCCGCCACAATAAATAACCATGCTTTTCCTGTTTCAAGCTGAATAAAGCTGGTTTGCTAAAGTACTGAAACTCAGCCTTGTGTTTTGGGGTTGCAAGACAGGAACTCACACGTCACAAGAGAAAATAAAACATTTAGTCAGTATTTACTTTATACTGAACCAGCCTCACTGCTCCATTATCTAAAAATAATAATGATTCAGTATTTTACTGTCAGTATAATTTATTATGGCAATCAGATATCCTATTGACAGGGACAGTCCAATTTCAGCCTACACGTCTCGACAAATAAATAAAGAATATCAAAATATCCTGGTTTTAACAGGCTGTCCAGCCACCGAAACAAACTTCCTCACAATATATTTAGAACTGTTCATATGAAAAACCACCCTGTCCTCTGTTTACCATTAGAGTGCAACATTCACCTGATATCCATAATAGTTTGCCTTTCACTTGTGCTATTCACTAACATTTGCGTAACTTGAATTCCTTTTTCCAAATCCCATTTCATAATAATTGAAATGGCAGACTTGCCCAAGCCAAGAAAGAATAAATTACCGAAGTTGTCTTTTTATTTTGGTTGTGTTAATTGATAATTGCAAATTGTCACTGTATATGGATTTGGAGTGTGTTTGTGTGACTGACTGGTTACTGTGATGGACTAGAGTCCTGCCTAAGTCTGTTTTCAGCTTTTTGCCCTCCAGCCCTAAAATGGATTGAGAAGGTTCTACAGTAGAACCGACCTACTGAATTCAGTCTATTGAGGACTACAGTGCCTGCACAGCCCTGAACCTGAACCTGAATGTCTGGCCATGTATACATTTTCTAACTTGTTTTTTTTTTATTTAAGTTGAAAAATACATTGATACAAATGTTATATATCAAAAATAGGCAAATGCCAACAGGGAACTAATTTCTTGAGTCTGACATCAAATCTTATGCAAGACTTTGCAAGTGAAGAAAGAAATGAAGTGAGAAATAAATAATCATATGACCTAAACTTGGGCTCACATTACATGTAAAGCCACATGACACAAATCATTACATGCATCCGTGTACTGTATCTGACTAACTAATCACTCAGCATTTTTGCTAATTACTCAAATGCCAATTTTTGGTAGCACATTAGCCAAGGACCTAAAAGCTACCAATGCTAATTCTTAAATGTGATGTACATTTATTTGTAAACTCTGCCATGCCGAGTAGTGAACTGTGCAGAAGTCCTGATTCCACACCTCCCTGCTATAGGAAAGCTTTGATCTCCATCTCTTAACGGTAATCCTGTCAATCAGTATACAACAGATTGCAACACACAAGCCTATTACTGTTATAATACTGAGATGTAGTTGCATTCACTAAAGGATAATTTTGCTATTTTTCAATTTGAAGATGTATTTTAATTTGCCAAGGGAAATTGTGTTCTTAATTGAAGTGTTTATGGCTGTTCTTGTAGTTTAAAATGGAATGTACAGAGCATCAGTCTAGAAATTTGGACTGATGCCCAATAGACAATTAGAGCAGTTTTAATGGGTTCAGAACTGGTGCAGTTTAATAAAAGGAGTGTTTTGTTTCTTGCTAAGACATTGGAATATGAGGTCTGCCATGGAGGAGACCTGTAATGCATTTGATGGTGTAAAATAGGTGACAGTTTCATAGCAGCTCTGTACCCAGAGTGTTGCCAAGAAGCCTAAAGCAATAAAAAAATGTATGTTTATTTTACAAATAATAAGCATAAAGTGTGTTAAACAAAATAAGAATAAAAATGACAAACTAAAGAAACTGAAATAATCCGACTGCCAATTTGCACTTTTGTAGTATTGGTTAGAATATTGATGATAGTTTATTTACTTTTCAAGAAGCAGTTTTTTCAGATATTTATCTATACTGACTGCCTGCTCTCAACTATGTAAATAAAGATGAAGAGCCTGCGTCTGCTCACAACTTTTAAATTTAGTCTTGTGCTGCAAAACTTTGGGTCAGGTCTTACAAGTACCACAGGATTTCTGTCGAAGCACTTTTTTGTGAGGATTACTTAAAGCTGAATATGATATGCTGTGTTCCGATTGGTTGTTTTGCAGGCAGCCAATCTGCTTGCTGTCTAAGAATGGTCTAAGACGTACTTTAAAGTCATTCGTTAAATGGTGGATAACGAAGGGCTTCATTAAACTGTTGCAAAACTCAATCTTATTCAATCATTTTCAAGAAATGCACTTTGGTTCATTTAGCTTTTTGGTACTCAGACTCCAGCTGGAATTTGGCTATGACTTTACTGCTGCCTTTTCTAGTTTCACCTTGTGAGCTTAAAAGTACATCTAGAGCACTAATTATTTTCCTTATGTTCACAACAATGCAGATATACCTCTGTGAGAGGCATCACATTGTTTTCTTATAGGGGGTGTTAGCTCCCTTGTTGGAATAAGTTCTTTTTTAATTGCGGCGTCTTAAGTAACCCGAAACTATATAGATACTAGCCATGTGCGCACAACTACGTTGCGCGTATTAAAGTTGTCTGTGAAGGGCTCCCTGTTTAAACACGGCTGCCAGTCGTGAACTGCAGTAGAAACACAGGCATGATTCACTTGCTATGTACAGAAAGCTCTAATTATCATGTCCTACTGCCTATTTATAGTCTAATTGACACAACATAGCTTGTCTGGAAATGTTGGGAAACTATGTAAATGGTCTTATATAAAGAGAACAAGCTTTTAGGAAATTTCAAGGTTTTTTTCCCCCCATTTTTTGGTGATGACTAGCTTATGAACTGAATTTAGCTCCCAAGATCTATTTGGTTTTCCTAATGTAATCAAGGCATTTAAAAGCACTCATACTGCGATAAGGGCACCTAGCAAAAATGAAGCTTCTTTCGTTAACCATGAGAAGTGACATTCCATCAGTATACAAATCATCTGTGATGCTAAGCTGAGACTGACAAACGTTGTAGCTCGGTAGCCTGGGCCAACCCATAATTCATTTATTATGAGGCAGATTGTAGATTGGCAGATGATTTGTTCATGATGATGACTGGCTTGTTGATAAGTTAACTGTTTGAACCCCCAGTTTTTCACATGGCCTATACTATTCATTGTAACAGCAATCATTTAATCACATGTGCCAGGTGATGGTGGCTACCTGCTCAGACACTGGTGCCTTGTGCCTTTCCCCAACCTCGCATGTTATACCGCGTGGCCTACACCAAAGGAATCATCAAATGAAAGCAATTGCAGGTGGTGGTGTCTTAATGTGTCAAGTGAGAAACTGCTCTACCAGTCAATGAAGGTCTACAGCATATCTGTATATGTACGAGGTTGAATTTTAGGGTGGCAATCGAGCCGGGTTTAAGAAGCATTTACGTATGCACATTTACAAGATGATGTGTAGAAATGTGCTTACAGCATGTTTTATCAATCAGATTTTTTTCCCATACACATGTCCTTGTTTTAAGGTATATGCATTGTGGCTATGTGATGTGTGACAACTGATCCCAAGAAATGTTGGGGTGCCACCCAGGTCAACCTGCTTAATAGGAACAAAACGTTTCAAACAAAAATGGTGCACGATGGCACTTCTACAGAACATAGTTAAAATTTAGCTGGTTATTTAAAGTGATCAGGTCTGTTTGGAGCTCCGTATCTCTTGAGTGTCAGTCCAGAATGAGATGCCACCTTCTGTGAGCCACTTGATTTTATAGTCCTCTGACCAGAAGGGGCAGAGTCTGTTGCCTTCACTGGGCATCTTCTACTGGCTGTGGGAACAGAAAGAGACAATACAGTTAGCAACTGCACCCCCTTCTCTCTTCCTGGGAGTCATGAGGATGATCCACAGACCCACATGTGACAGCATATTTTTACGCATGAATCCGTGTAAAGGTTTATAAATGAGACCCCTAGTCTTTATTTTTGTCTTTTGTCTGCGTGCACATGATCCTTTATTGTATTCATGACATTTACATGTTCATTTCGAATAGTGATGAACAAAACATTTTACACTAAATTGAATTTGCAGCAAAACTCTGTGTTTTGCTATGCAAAAAACTTGTGAAATTTTGTTTTGTTTCAAGCAAAATTCATGCCATTCACACAAGAAGATGTTAGGCTCCTGTGTGGAGGCATTTTCATTAATTTCACATATGACTGCCTGTCACTTAGTATTTAAATTTATTACTTAAAATAAAATCACTGGAAGTGTGCATATCCTTAACTAGGAAAAGGCAATTGCTAAGTAAAGGCAGGGGGGCCGCTGGCATTAGTAACTTTCCGTGTACTGAGATTTTCCTGTGTAGAAAATATATTAATGTGCATGATGATGCATTTCAGTGTGTCTTTGAATGGAAAATATGCAACATGTTATAGTTTTTAAAAATGTACTGTGCTCCTCTGCTGTGATGGGAACAACAGGCATAAATACTGGCTTGCAAGAGCGTCAATGCAGCTACAGAAACGCACATATCTAACAAAGGAAGTGTGAATGCAGCTTTGTGGAGCAATATTCCTTGTTTTTTATCCTAATACGCTCTTTAGTGAGTTTCACAATTTACAAAATCTCCTGTGAATCAATTTTAGTGTCAATTTCAGGAAGCTACTGTATATGCAAATTGAAATTTACCTGTTTTTGAAAGTTTCCTGATGTGTTTATAAAAGAACTCTTAACAGGAATATTAATAAATGTGGGTAATGTGAATTACAATGTTGGATAATCGGAAACAGAAACACACACAGTCGCAAACAACACTGATGCACTTAGAAATCATGGTCCAGTTTACATTAAAACTGAAATGGAAGATCAGCTTGACCAAATTGGTGGATAGTTTAATTTATAATATCAACATTCCAGTAAAATCTCATTGTGAAGGAAAGCCCTGGTGTACCAACTGATTCTGGAATAGGCACCATGTCTTTGTACACCTGTAATGAAAACTGCAAGTTTGAAAATAAATGTAAATCAAGTGAAAGAGGGCCAGTGTAGAAAATGCTAAGATTAAATGAAAGTTTCAAAATATTTTCATGTCTTAAAATGTGTACTGTGAGATTATATACTGTACATTATACAGATTATACTGTAAGTTTCCTTTTTGCCCTCTACTTACCTTTTACCTGTTTTCTTCAAGGGTAAGTGTACTTGTCAAGTTTGTTACTGGATTTGTCTACTGTTGCACTTTAAGATTAACACACACATACATAGCTATACGCATAAACACTCACCCTAACCACAACAGTGCCCTATGATTGACAAACACACAGCTGATTAACCTTTAGCACTTTAAACCACACAAGTGCTTTAGGAATAACACAGCCTGTCACTCACTCAGCACTTCAAGAGACTTACTTATTATCAGCACGAACAACATACAATGTTTTAATGATACCTCAGACCTAAATATTGCTTTTGGTCTACAAGAATACATTTAAACATGCAAAGGCTCAGCATCCTTAAGTATAGGCCATTTATCAGCCATATTATGTACTGTTCCATACTATTGAGTGAAGCTCTCAACTGCAGCCTTAATAAACCTCGCAACCCAGAGGTAATGGCAAACCTCCGGCCGCACCAGGGGCTTCATTTATAAACGGTGCGTACACACAAAAATTTTGCGTAAGAACTTTTCCACATTCAAAACGCGTTGTTTAAAATGTAAACTTGGCATAAAGCCATGCACATTTCCACGGTACCTCATACCCTGTCGTACGCAAGTTCTGTGCTCGGTTTTGCAGACTGGCGGCACCCAGCATCAAAGCAGTGCTACTGTTCCTGTGTGGTTTTCCATTCTTTTTTATATCCATATCCCTAACATGGCTTTATAAATGCACTGAAATTAAGCGCATATTGTTTATTAGTTTAATGCATGTGATTGTAATTAACCTGTAACAATATAATGGTCCACAGAATGGTCAAACTATTCCAAATACCATAGCTGCTTTAGCGTTGTTACTCTCACTGCACCTTTTTCTTCTTCTTCTTCTTTCAGCTGCTCCCGTTAGGGGTTGCCATATCAGATCATCTTTTTCCATATTACTCTCACCACACCACTCGGAGTATTTATATCACTGTTTCTGAGTGGGGAATCACAGCTCTACAGCAGCTGATCAGAAAGAGCATTATCGGTATACAGCATCAAGCACACGTTGCCTTAGCCATGCTGTCTATTGAACTGTTGTCAGAGCTTCAGAGCCTTTCCTGTACTGACCTCGTGGCTCAGAAACAGTTTCATCCCAAGGACTCTAAACGCACTCCATCAGTCCATCAAGTGCTCCTTGTAGAACTGTTTGTACTTATAAGTACAATTACCTCACTGTAAACTTGCGATACAGTTATAATATTACACAACCTGAGTCACTTTATAAAGCGCATTTTTCATTTTTAAGATGAAATGCAGCAAAATATGTTGATTATATTATACAGATAAAACTTTAACTTAATTTAAATAATCTATATTGTTAATAATTAAACATGTGAGGACACGGTGCCGCAGCATCCGTTTACAGATTGTTCCTGCCTCGCGCTGTATATTTGCTGAGGCTGGCGCAACACTAGAAGGATAGATGGATAGGATAATTAAACACGTACTACAAAGATATTTCAATATTCCTTAAAAGATTTGAAGAATCGTCATTCTATGCTTACAGATGGCTTAACGTCTATTACAGAGCTGATTGCATGGCGATTGGGTATTTGGGGAAAGAAAAGTAAGGACAGGAATTGGAGGTTGGTACGTTTGAAAGAGACAGTATTGCTGCAATAAAGTATTTAATTGAAGGTCGTGCATGGCGCAGCAAGCATCATGCGTGAGACATGAACAATCACTACGCCACCGTGTTCCCATGTTTAATAACATGCTTTAACTCCTATCATCATGAAAATGATATCAGTATTTTAATTATTCAGACAGCTGTAATATCATGAATGTAATGGATTCTGTGTCCTGTCAGAGGAAGAGAAAGCCCGGAAGCATGTAGTGATTCACACACATAGAAGATCAAATACAAAACAAAGCAATTTAACTTGCTATTTTGGTTACGATGGGATTTGAGAAACTAATAAACAATTTTAAGATGAAGTTTATGATGTTCTACTTTAATGACAAAATAAACTACGTGATTAAGTGGAAATTTCGAGATTAAAGTTGACATTTCGTCCTTTTTCCCACTGTGTGCCTTTTTTTTTTCTTTGTACCCTAATAAGGTTTCATATGACACTCAGACGGTGGGCTACGACTCGCCTTTTCACAGAGACTTTAATATCTGACAACTTTTTTATTTCGGGCACTGTGCGACTTTGTGAACTTGAGCTTTCGAGTTTCTCCGACACGCTATGTCACTCGATCAAATTCCTTTTGTTGTTTATACCACTTTTTAAACCAACAAATAGTACGGCTTTCCTTGCCTTCACTTGGTATTTGCTGAAATTCTATTTTCCCTTGTGCTTTTGCCATTGCCTTTTCACAGAAAACTGAGCTTAAGGGCTATTTATATTGATTTGCATATTCAAAGAGATGTAATTCTGGGAGGAGTTGGGGTGTGGCAGCAGGTGCGTGTTTAATTTTCATGCTGACTGGGATTTATGTAGTTGAAGAACGTGGGAGTTGGCAAATGCACAGATTTATGCATTTGGATTTTTTTGTGCGTAAGCACATTTCGGCTTTTGTGCTTACGTCATGTTATAGTGCGAATTCTACGCACGGTGTTATGCATGAGGCCCCAGGTGCTCAAAGAAATCTAACTTATTACTTCAATCACTCTATAGACATTAAGACAAAGCAAAGAAAGATAAACATGGTATTTATTACAGGACTAATAATAATAATACCAGTGGAATAAAGAATAATAGAAAATAGGACTGATAGAAAAGTCTGGATATACTGTATATAGTCTTTAAAAAAAGCTTACGAAAAAGTAAAGATGACAAGGATGAATGTCACAGGCGGTTTGTGATCTAGCACTCATAGTTGTTCATTAAATGCTTCTCTGATGACCAGATGGAAACGGCTTCACGCTGACATCGCTCTGTTCTCTTCTGACATCTTCGTCCCTACTTCTTCCTCCCTCCTTCCTTACTTCCTTATTATATCGCTCCTCAGATGAGGAATATTTATTCTAAAATTCTACTGGGGGGTTTTGCAAGATGTGATTGTTAGATATTCTGATTTGCTGGCTGTCAATATGATGAATGAACTCGCTGTCCGTTTTCCCAAACAATAAAACTTTTGTATGTTCTCTGAGGTGTCGCTAAGTCTTCCTTTCTTAGGCTGTAAAATAATTATATGTCCATCCTTTATCAGGTTATAAAGTAATTGAGCCACCAGCATGTCTTCCTTTCTTTGTTAGAACAGCTGTTTTAAAAGTGAGGTATAACTGGGAAGAAGAAAGGCTTTGATTTGTCCTGAATGTACAGGTGCCGGTCATAAAATTAGAATATCATGACAAAGTTGATATATTTTTAGTAATTCCATTCAAAAAGTGAAACTTGTATACTAGATTCATTCATTACACACAGACTGATGTATTTCAAATGTTTATTTCTTTTAATTTTGATTATTATAACTGACAACTAATGAAAGTTCCAAATTCAGTATCTTGGAAAATTAGAATATCAATTAAGACCAATGCAAAAAAAGGATTTTTAGAAATGTTGGCCAACTGAAAGGTATTAACATGAAAAGCATGAGCATGTACAGCACTCAATATTTAGTTGGGGCTCCTTTGGCCTGGATTACTGCAGCAATGCGGCGTGGCATGGAGTCGATCAGTCTGCGGCACTGCTCAGGGGTTATGAGAGCCCATGTTGCTCTGATAGTGGCCTTCAGCTCTTCTGAATTGTTGGGTCTGGCGTATTGCATCTTCCTCTTCACAATACCCCACAGATTTTCTATGGGGTTAAGGTCAGGCGAGTTTGCTGGCCAATCAAGAACAGGGATACCATGGTCCTTAAACCAGGTACTGGTAGCTTTGGCACTCTGTGCAGGTGCCAGGTCCTGTTGGAAAATGAAATCTGCATCTCCATAAAGTTCGTCAGCAGAAGGAAGCATGAAGTGCTCTAAAACTTCCTGGTAGACGGCTGTGTTGACCTTGGACCTCAGAAAACACAATGGACCAACACCAGCAGATGACACGGCCCCCCAAACCATCACTGACTGTGGAAACTTTACACTGGACCTCAAGCAACGTGGATTCTGTGCCTCTCCTCTCTTCCTCCAGACTCTGGGACCTTGATTTCCAAAGGAAATGCAAAATTTACTTTCATCAGAGAACATAACTTTGGACCACTCAGAAGCAGTTTTGTCTTTAGCCCAGGCGAGACGCTTCTGACGCTGTCTCTTGTTCAAGAGTGGCTTGACACAAGGAATGTGACAGCTGAAACCCATGTCTTGCATACGTCTGTGCGTGGTGGTTCTTGAAGCACAATCCTCTCCAGGGTGCAGTTATCCCTATTGCTTGTACACTTTTTTCTACCACATCTTGTCCTTCCCTTCGCCTCTCTATTAATGTGCTTGGGCACAGAGCTCTGTGAACAGCCAGCCTCTTTAGCAATGACCTTTTGTGTCTTGCCCTCCTTGTGCAAGGTGTCAATGGTCGTCTTTTGGACAACTGTCAAGTCAGCAGTCTTCCCCATGATTGTGTAGCCTACAGAACTAGACTGAGAGACCATTTAAAGGCTTTTGCAGGGGTTTTGAGTTAATTAGCTGATTAGAGTGTGGCACCAGGTGTCTTCAATATTGAACCTTTTCACAATATTCTAATTTTCCGAGATACTGAATTTGGGACTTTCATTACTTGTCAGTTATAATCATCAAAATTAAAAGAAATAAACATTTGAAATACATCAGTCTGTGTGTAATGAATGAATCTAATATACAAGTTTCACTTTTTGAATGGAATTACTGAAATAAATCAACTTTGTCATGATATTCTAATTTTATGACCGGCACCTGTAGTTCATCTGTTGTCTTGTCCTGAACAAAATATAATGGAAATATAAACCAAAATGTACAGATTTTGTACCCCACAACAGTAGTAAACCTTTAATAGGCATTGCCTGTATTATTTATGTTTTTTTTTGTTTCCATTTCAGGAGTCTACATTAGAGGCCTATTTCTAGATGGAGCTCGCTGGGATAGGAAGATCAAGTGTCTGGCAGAGTCATTTCCCAAAGTGCTACATGATACCGTGCCTGTGGTTAGTACAGTCATTTTCATATATAAATGTTATAGAGGAAAAAGAGCAAAACTGTATTCAGCACATTAATGATACCTGCTGTGTTGTGCTTCATGAAGCTTTTTTACTCCACATGAGTTCAAGGTGTTGACTTGGCCTCCTAATTCCCCTGATCTCAATCTGATCGAGCATCTGTGGGAGGTGCTTTGCTTGAACTCTGTCATGTTCCTCATAACAATCTTTGCATAGTGGCAGGGCATATTATCCTGCTGAAAGAGGCCACTGCGATAAGGGAATAGCATTGTCATGAAGGGGTGTACAGTATGGTCGGCAGCACTCTTTATGGAGGTGGTATGTTTCAAAGTAACATCCACATAAATACCAAGACCCAGGGTTTCCCAGCAGAACAGTGCCCAGAGCATTACACTTCCTACACCAGATTGCCTTTTTCCCATAGTGCATTTGGCTACCATTTCTTTCCAAGGAAAACAACACACATGCACCCGGATGTCCACATGATTCTAAAACAAAATGTCATTTATCAGACTGGGCCACTTTCCTTCATGGTCCAGTTTTAATATTCACATTCCTCACATTCTGATACCTTTCTCTCATGGCCAGTATTAGGTTTTTGAGGAATTTGTGCTACAGTAGCTCTTCTGCGCAGTCAGACCAGACATGCTAGCCTTTGCACATCACACACATTAATGAGAGTTGGGAACCCATGACTGTCATTGGTTCACTGCTTGTACTTCCTTCACTTTTTGTAGGTAACAAAAAACTGCATACCAGAAACACCCCACAAGACCTGCCATTTTGGAGATGGTTTCACCCAGTCATCTAGCCATCACGATTAGGCCTAGACAAAGTCACTCAGATCCTTATACCTTACAGATTTTCTTGCTTCTGACACATCATATTCTAGAATGGACTGTTCACTTGCAGCCTAGTGTATCCCACCCCTTGACAGGTGCCATTTTCAGAAGTCTTGTGGAGTCCATGCCTCGATGAGTCAGAGCTGTTTTGTCAGCACGAGGGGAACCAACACAATATTAGGCAATTGATTTAATGTTGTGGCTGCTTAGGGTATTCCCACCTTATCTGTCAGTTTTTACACCTTTTGGGTGTAAAAATCTAATTTTACCTCATTGACCATTTGGGCAAATCATGTGTATGACCCCATTCATGTAAACAAGTGCTATTTAAATGATTAATTCCAAAATGAAATGTACTGCACAATTCAAGAAGACATTTTAAAGGCAGAGTGAATAAGTCATCAAAGTGGAGTGCATGACAGACTTTAATGCAAAATGTAAAAAAGATTCCCACTGACTCATGGAGGACTGTATGAGTGAGAGTGTGAGAGATGGCATGAACACTTTAACAGAGGGGCTGCACCATTGGTGAAGCCAGAAATTGCAAAGTGGAAGGGTCTGGAAACAACCATTGGGCAAGCAATAAGCCGTTCCTCACCACTTGAAGTTCTGAGCCACTTGGTTTAATAACAATCAAACTAAGGTCCAGTTGGTGTGTACGGAAGATTACATTTCTGAGGGGCCTTAATCCATTTTACAATTGGATTAAGAAGTTTTGAGAATGTTTAAAAGGTTGTGTCTGCAAATTTTCTTAAAGTACAGTTTATGCATCTGAAGATCTTGCTGTGTATGTATTCAAACAACGCACCCCACTTCTGAAGATGAATTGGGTTGTCTCACATTTTAAAAATTGTTTATTAAATGCTTTAAAACCTCTCTAAGCAGTGAGTTTAATTGGACTTGAAATAAACCAGTAATCAGGTGGTAGAAGACTGAAAACATCTCCAGGAAAAACTGGAGTTTTGGGGAATATACTAGTATCAGAATTTTAAACTGAACTAATTTTTTATTCCTATAAAATTGTAATTTAAGAAGTATAGATATCTTACATATGATCATTATATTCTGACTTCCAGATGTGGTTAAAGCCATGTAAGAAGGAGGACATTACAAAAAGACCAAGCTACATTGCTCCATTGTACAAGACCAGTGAGAGGAGAGGCACTCTGTCCACCACGGGACATTCGACTAACTTTGTAATTGCGATGGTACTCCCCTCCAACAAGCCCCAAGAGCACTGGATTGGCCGCGGTGTGGCACTCCTTTGTCAACTAAATTCTTAAAAAAAAAAATTACATACACTTTACAGTAATCATCACATTACCAACTATATTTAAAACTGTATTATTTTGTGCCAAAATGTTATATTGATCACTATTAAATATATATTTTTAAAGCATTGCTGTTTTTGTGCTTTTTTTCTTCAGTAATATTGTAATGCCATCACAAGCTCAAAAAAGATTGATTTGAAATTGAAAAATCAGTTTCTATGGACAATTTTTTGCAAATGTTTTGCTTCCTGAAAAATATAATTTGGAAAATTATTAAATTAACTTTGAATTTAGCATTTTATCACTTAATGATGCTGACACTTCACTTTAGTTCAGCCGAGATAACCTTTTGCTGCCGATTTTTGTTAAGACTTGGCATCCGACGCTTCTGGTTATGATGTCCAACAATAGGCGGAGGGCATTGATGGATTCTGGTGAAACCTTTCACCATGTTCGTTACTGACTGCATCATGTTTAGCAGGGAAGATGAAGTTCAAGTGTGAATGCAGGAAATTAATCTTCAGTGACATGTTGCACTTCATGCTTCTGTATGCTTGAAGCATGTTGTCATCCAGCTGAACATAATTTGATGCTCTGTAGTTGCCAAGAAAATTCCAACCACCACCCTGGAATACCTTACTTGTCATTTCCTCCAGCCCCAATTTCAGATCTTGGCACAGCTTTTCGTTGACGACGTGTCTGATTTGTGGACCTACAAAAATGCCTTCCTTAATTTTGGTATCAGTTTTTCATGGAAACATCAGACATGGTCTCAAATATGGAAATCCTTCACTTTCCTTGTTGATTGGTGAAAAATTTAATGAAAGCAATTTAAGTTTTGGGGCCAACAAGTGATTTATATGCCACAGTTTTCTCCCCAAAGCCAAATACTATATGGAGTGGAAAGTTCTTTTTAGCAAAATGAGACTGTTTAGCTATTCTGTCCCATTTGGACATGAAAGAACATCATCTGGCATACCCAAAGTACAATCCTAAAAGCAGTGCCACTATTTTTAGATCAGCACTAAGATTTGTTGCAGCTGTCGTACTGAATATGTATACTTACAATATGGGAGGAAACTCAAAATTGCAATAAAATGGCACATGATAGGAAAACAAAGAGGAGTTTTGTAATCAGCAGGGAAAAATTCATAAGATACACCCAAAAGCGTTCAGGATGTAAAATCTTTGTTATCCAATGTTTTTCCTTCTAGTTTTCCACAGTCTTGTTCTCATATCTGTAAATATAGACGTATATGTGCCTCCATCACCTCTAAGTATGCAGTTTATCGTACTCGCCATTTACCACAGTAAGCACAATATCGACCAGTCCACAAGGGGCCAAACTGTCTGGGCTGTGGGGGGATTTAAAAAAAAAAACCAAAAAAACTAACAAACACAAAAGTAAAAATGTGAAATTATTTTTTTGGTAGAAAAAAAATGTTAATTACCATTTAATACTGTTAAACTGGAAAAACTACAGGCGCAACATATGCAGATAATTAACATCTTTATTGTCTTCCTTTGTTGAACAAGGAATACATACAGCATATACAGTATGTGTACAATCAGCAAGGATGGTAAATATGATGAATACACTTATCTAAGTCTGTAAACATGAAACATCTTCATTATTATTATTATTACGGTTGAAGGAAATGACACAGGGTAGTGTTATACCAAGTATGATATGCCTTGGGGCTTACATTGTGAAACAACAGCATGCTTTAGATAAAATTTGTTTCTTTATGATATTTTGTTTAAACCTTGAACAAGTATCCTTTCATTTCAAGGTTCATAGGCCAGACACATTTCACAATTGTCTAATTCAACCAGAAAAGAAAGACCCTATTTACAAATTTCATCATTTTTCAAAAATAGAATAGCTGCACTTTTAACCTGAGAGGAGATGTCAGAA
The DNA here is from genome assembly GCA_026402145.1 of Polypterus bichir lapradei. Taxonomy (NCBI): domain Eukaryota; kingdom Metazoa; phylum Chordata; class Cladistia; order Polypteriformes; family Polypteridae; genus Polypterus; species Polypterus bichir. Next base: position 19,998,418 of record JANRMT010062815.1, read on the forward strand.
TTTAGAGCACAGTGTTTTCAGATTAGTTTTTGTAATGTTTATTGAAAAAAAATAAATTCACATTCCACTTATTTACAGTACCTTGAGTAGGTATCCATATCCCAAATCTTTGTTGTGAATGTTTTCAAGTTTGCCCCAAAACAGATCATACTCCAAGTTTTCACACAATGTAACGGTTTCACATATTGCTTTCAAGTACATCTGATAAAGGAAATGAAGAAGAGTACTTTTACAAATGCACTTTTTCTAATGTCATGCTTCATGCATGATTTGATCCGATCAATTACATTAGTTTAATGTGATTACAGATATACACCCAATGGACAAGAGCATGGATGTCACACAGTGACAGGATAAATCGCACAGAACCTTTACTCCAGCAAACACAAAACTAGCTGGTCTAAGCACAGAAAATGATTTGATATTGAATAATTACAATCATGAACTGGAATGTTAGGAGGCAGTACAATTTCATACACAAGGACTTTTCTACAAAAGCAAATTATGTCATTTGGCACAGCTGTAATCTAGAAAATTAAAACAAATAAAATAAAAAGTCCATCTTGACTTGGTAGCGCTCTGTCACTGCCAATAACCAAAGGTGTCAATAATAGTTTTACCTGCTCACATTTGCCTCCGCCAATGTTAATTTAATTGTCCATAATGCCACTGACGAAAAAATTAAATTACACATGACTGGCAAATTGTACTTTATTTTTTATTGTGTTGACACTCCTCACCACAACCTAGACAAACATTGATGGGGCACTCCTGCTGTACCTGTCCCATCTATGGCCCTGTTCCAAAAATATCAAATGATGAGGCACCTTTGTCCTGTCCCGGGCAAGGCTATGACTACGGAGTCTTTTGACTAGACAAATAAACTTTACTGTGCTTTAAATGGAGCAAAAATATGTTCCAGCAAGGGACAAACATTAAACAGCCTAGGGCAAGTCGATCGTTGTTTCTCTCGCTCATGGGACAACATGGAGTTTGCTGTTCCGGGACAATCATTCGCCTTTAAGCAATCAGCTTTAAAGCAGAGACTTGCTACTCAAAGGCACCAAATTTCACTTTTTGTAATAATGGATTAAAAAAAAAATAGCTTAAGAATTTAAACAATGAGAGATTTTTTTTTTTAAATCCTATTGAGAACACAATTTTGAGAATAAAAAAGGGAGAGTCCACACTCAGTAGATTTTGAATTCTTTTTCATGCACATCCAAGTTTATGATGTCAGAATTAGAGCCTCAAGCTGACTGATTAAAGGTGAATGAAACCACAACTCTGATGTTGTTCCAGGAACACCAGAAACGCAACAATATCACATTCACCACCCTAGGACAACCTTGTAGTGCCCACCATGTTCGTTTTAGATAAATGTCATTTTGAGAACTGAAGCCATCAAGAACCATAACTGATATTTCCAGACAACTGGCCACGGCTTCAAAATTATTTAGTATTCTAATTTTTCACCTTTGCGACTTATTTTGCTAAATAACATCAGTCACATGTTCTTTACATTTTTATCCTACATGTATAAAGATGATGATATTTTTGATGAGCAACAGTCTATACGGCCTTCTTTCTCAGCTTTCCTTTGCTGATTTGGGTTTTTATTAGCACTGTTTTATTTTCTGCACGCCCATTGGGTGATGTGTTGGAATTTGACCAAACTTGAAGGTGTGCTCTTCTAAATCAATTGATTTAATTGTGTCTTGTGCAATGATGCCATACATTATTTAACTCTTTAAAAGGGCAACTAGCATGCGTCCTTCAGCTACACCAGTTGCCACATCACCAAATATTTTCTCCAAATATTCAAACTGCAAGAATTAAGGTCTTGCATCTGGAACGAGCTGGTTGAAAATGCATCCAAATGAATAGTTAAGATAATTTCAGTGTGTGCGTGTTTTTGGCAGTTTTACTCATTTGTTAAACTGTAAACAAAAAAATAACCCCATGTCCTTATCTGAAGCACCCCGTTTAATAAGATTTACTTTCTGTTCTCAGTCTGCGAGTTTAAATAAAAGAATGAATAGACCTATTAGTATTGCTTATTGTGTTCAAAATATTGGACAGTTTTGAGAAATGACTGGTTTATCAAAAGATAATTTTAGACTAGCTTGGCCAGCATTTAAAAAAAAAAAAAGAAAAAATGGCTGCAATAAAATGCATAAATTAGCAAGTTATTCCAACAATGGAAACCTGCATACAGTTGTGTTTTTGTAGAAACAACCAAAAATATGACAGGCACGGTGCTACTTAAGGGGGTTTTGCACTCATTCCATTTGCATTGTGTCAAGTCAGATTATGAGTTACTTTGTTTCAATCTCCAGTTATTTCAGTTGCATTTCACACAGTAAACTTTTAAATGACCCAGAATAGAACGTTAAATGCCCTGTGGCCATGCCGTGGACTTCATTTAATGGGCCAAAACAATTCATGGAATCTTCATGGAGGGTTGACAACAGCAGTGTTTGTGCACCTCCACATTTGCAATAATTATGTGGTTTGTTTATCAAATGTAGCTCTGTAAGCTGAATGCGTATTATCTGAGAACTTCCAAGAGTACATGAAAATTTTTCTGCTACTTTGCATGCTACAGAAATGACCTTTTATGTAAGCAACTGTACAAACGATGGCAAGCTCTAGTGAGGGCACAGAGTGAAGTCATTGTACCTGCTCACATGTTCACCTTCGACTCCTAATGCTGAGATGGCCGAATGAGTAGCAGCAGTGGCGTAAGCATGGCTACCACAGCTTGAACAAATGTTACTCATAATACAAAGCATATCCTGCAGTTAGATCAGTCCTTTGTTCAGTTTCTAATCTCACACAAATGTCCTTAGGGTTCACCTGGTACTACACTGAGAGCTCTGTTCCCAAAGGGTCTTAGTTTGGTTGGTTTGGTCCACACCAGCGCACTACTAGTGTGTTTATATCTATCCAAATAAGCCAAACTATAGTGGAAACAACATCCTTAATTCCTACTCCCCAGTAAAAACAATTTGAATGACTAAATTATTTTTTTTCCCCCATTGAAAAATAATGGGAAAAACATTAATGACGAGAGTTGCAATGAGAGATTCATAAGGTGTTTATTTTATGAGCTGTTTTAATGAAGTCTGCGTTAACCATTTTATACACAAAGCTGTGGAAAACGAGCACATTTTATAGTGTGTCAATAACACGCATTTATTAATGTGTTTTTTGTCACAAGAGGAGGATTTTATCATCTGCAATGCTGTACATATTGGAATTGCCAGAAGTGGCTCAAAATGGAATGAAAATAATTTAACTGTGCTATACTATAACAAGTTGTGCAATCAAAACGAGAGATACGTTATACCTCTTCAGAACATTTTCTGGCCTTTGTTAATTATAAAATGACAGTAAATCCATTTGTAAAAAGTTGTTTTTTGTTTTTTTTCTTTCTTTTGTGGGACAAACATACCACATTGGTAGGCCTGCAGGATTTCCTCTAATTTTGTTTAAAGTCACACTGTTAGAAAGGTACATTTCTATTTATCAAGGCTTTTGTTAGTCTGCCTAATGAAAATTTGCTGATAAATGTTAAACGTACATTACTACATCATCTTTCATCATTTATTTATTCCACTGATAAATTATAGATTAAAGTAGAGACTTCTTAGGCCTAGATTCACTACCACAGAGTTACGTATTTTCCCCACATTGATACGAGTCTCAGTTCTTGAAATGCCATCTGCCTCAACCTCTACACTCACATATTGGAGTATTTAAAGCATTTTTCATTTAAATAACCATGAAAAACAATATGCTTTAAATAAAAAAAACATGTATTTTGGGGGTTATTTATATTTTAACAGGAACAATGGATATATTGTTTAATCAATCAGTAAAGTAAAACCTACAGTATTTAGCAAATCGGAGGGTAAATTGCACTGCCACCTGCTCAGCGCTTCACTGTAGCTTTCCTTTTGTTTTCTTTTTTTTATTTTGGAGCCACTTGTACACTGAAAACAGCAGCATTGTTAATTGCAGCATAAAGATACTGACAGCAGAACAAATAAAAAAATTAAATGTTTACAGTACACACATTGCACTAAAATGTTGCTTGACAAACTGAGCGTTTGCTCACCATTGTTTGCAGGCAGGAGTTCCAATGATCCTCCCAGATGTTTAACTGAGTTTTCTAATGACATATAACAGTTAATACCTAACAGATCGAACCCAGATAAGACTATGCTCTTATCACCCTGCATGCACCACCGCATTACACGTACATTATGTAAAAAAGCATGTTCATAAGTGATAATGCAATTTACCTCTCACCGTTACTAGCAAATAAGAAAACAATGCACTGGTTTAACCTTTACATGTGAAAACACAGCTTGTCTTATTTTTCTTACAGATCTGGGAAGTAATGTACTACATCACAAATCTGAAAAAATGGTGAAAATGAAATCTGTGCAAAAAAAATAAAACTGTTTCTTATTAATGTTTAGCATAGAAATTACTTTTAGCATTTTTTTCTTCCTTCTTAAAATGCACATTGACTTATCCCTAATTTTAACTTCTTTTTATCTGAGGTAAAGTCGAAAATAAACTAAACATTGCAGACTATGCTTGCAAAAAGTAGTAACAGTAGCAAAGTGATTAGTCTGAGAAGTCTAGAATTGATTACAAACCACCAGTCCATCAGTCTCAGCAAGAATACACTGCATGCAGTAGGCAAGAACCACCTCAAGATCACGGACTTCACTGATCACGGAGCAGGAGACAAATACTACATTAGGTATAAAATCATTTGCCGATACTTACAACGTGCTTAATGAAATATATGCTAAATAAATTTTGCACAAATCCTCTAAAGCAGCCGGCGATTCAGTAGACCAGTGCTCCACTTATTAAGCAAACATTTATTTTTCTCTTTCTGAGACTTATGATGCCACAGCTTCTTTGAGAGACGAGAGATCTATGCGATCCCACAGCGTGTCATCTTTTCTTTGTCTGAACATGATGAATTATTTTTACAAGCCAACAGCAGAAACTGACCATGTCTCACTAAACATCGTGACAGACAGACTAAACTACTGGTGGACAACCAACTGTTGACATCTCTGGCTATATCAGGTGATCATTCACATTACTTAGTTCAACTCTAACTTGTGTATATTTATTATATATCAAGCATCTTAAACTATGTTAAAAGTAAATCAGATGAAGTCAAAACTATAGCACCAATAAAGAAACATGAATAACAACTTTATGCAATTGCATTTTTATTTTTAAAGAAACAAGACTCAAAGAGCCTCGTCTTTCATATTAAAAAGTGTAAACAAAATCTGGTCTCTTTCTTTCAAATAAAACAGTAGCTTTTAAGGCAAGCCAAGGATAGATTAAACCAAAAAGCTACCCACAGAATTAAAAAAGATTAAATTTTACCCAACCGGCTGCACTCAGGATAGTGCTTTGCCCCCTTGGGTGTATATATTACACTACGAATTAAAGGGCGAGGTGTATTGAAGAAAACATTTTCAGCTTATAAAATAAGACAATGAAAAAATATCAAACTTGGTAGTGAAATTTATAAGCAGCTGCTTTGTTACTGAAATGCATGTCTGTCATAGTAAGCTCATTTACAGATGGACTTGGACTACAACACAAGCATTAATGCTAACCGAAAGCAACAAACACTGATTTTCTCTATTAGTGCTGCTTTTAGATGGACTAAAAGGGAATGTCAAGGACAATCCTTTCTTCAAAGATGGCAATGAGAAGCATTATGCCAAACCCAATCAACATGCCAAGATTCTGAAGAAGGAAATGTCCCATCCGCCAGCTCTTGAGATCTTCACTTTCTGAATGCAGCATCTCTGGTAGCTATGGAAAAAGAAGTAAACAGAAAACATTAAATCTAAAACAATTCTATTTGCTAATTAAAAAAAAAAACAACAAATTTTGAAATCTCTAGTGACTAACTAATTTAATCAGGATGGAAGAGCTTCATTTAATTGCAGCCTATAATGAATGATAATACACAATACTTACTGTTGACTGCTAGTACACCTTGAAATCCTAGGGGGTGTAACAAAATTAACACTTTTTTTTTTTTTTTTAACTAAATATCACAGAATGATTCAAACACAATGTCTTGTTAAAAAAAAAACACCTCACAATATTCCAGTGTGGTGCTGAGGTGTCACCCATTGCATGGCTGCACTTGGGTGGTTTGTCGTGTGGTGGGAGCGGTAACGTGCCGCATCACCACATGCTCCCAACCTCTATGGTTTAAACTGCACATAACTTCAAAACTTTGTTTAAAAAATGCACTGTAATGTTACATTCAATAAATGTGGTTGATGCATTCATAACTCTACCTAAAACAATGATTATATGTTTATGCATTGATATGCGCCCTGCGATTAACTGGCACCCTGTTGAGGGTTGGTATCTACTTAGTGCCAGACTTTGTGAGACACCGATTTGGATTAAGGGCGTTCAAAACAAGATGGATGAAAGGAAATAAAAAATACCCCCTATGCAGATGATAATGTTTTGTTTATTACAGACTCAAATTATTATTTCCTGACCTTACTAAACTTTACTTGATGAATTTTACAAGAGACTTTTGGGTTTAAAATTGATTTGAAAAAAAAAAAAAAAAGCTGTTTCCAGTCAATTCACTTACACACTTCACGCTTAGAGCACTTTTGGCTGACAGACTCCGAACAGTTTAGGTATTCAGGAAAAACAGGAAGAAAGAAAAGTAAAGATCTTTTCTGGGCCGATTTTTGTAGCTAGATATAAAACACTAAACATGATGAGAAAGGTGGTTAACTTTTCAGATCTCTGTAACAAATTATTTTTTGGATCCCTGTTTCAAGAGTAGTTTAATATCAATTAATCCTGACTACTCCTGTGATTTAGTGATTAACGGTATTTTTGATTGGACGGATTTTTTAAAATCTTTATAATGAATGAATGTGTTAAGAGTGATGCATTGTAATGCATATATTTTAAAACAAATCAAAGAACTGTTGAATGCATCTTAACAGTTTATAATCAAGGTATTCAAAAATTTTACTGTTTTGTAAAATTTAGATAGATACTGTAGATAGATACTAGGGTGTTGTACCGTGTTAGCCATTATGAATGTAGAGAAAAGCCAAGCAAAATGACACCTTTTATTGGCCAACTAAAAAAATTACAATATGCAAGCTTTGCCAATAAAAGGTGTCATTTTGCTTGATAGATAGATAGATAGATAGATAGATAGATAGATAGATAGATAGATAGATAGATAGATAGATAGATACTTTATTAATCCCCAAGGGGAAATTCACAACAGTTAATTCATTACATTTTTTTGTAACAGAAAAGAATTTAAAGTGCTCACTATTCAATAAAGAATCCATTCCCGGACGGGTTTATCCATTCCTGGGAATTTGGGAATCCCGCATTTCATTCCTGGGAATCCTGGGCCACCGGGGATGACACAGTGCAAGGGCATCTCACATGAACGGTTTTAGAACTGACACTTATTTTTAATAAAACTACTGCAATATGTTGACATAAATAAAAGACTAACCTTATCTACAAGCAGTTCATGCTGTCATATAAGTACATGTATCTTTAGTTGTGGTAATAAGAGCGTAGAAAGAACAACGTCCTTATAGGTGGCGCACTGGTAGTGCTGCTTCCTTGCAGTAAGGAGACTGTGGAAGATTGTGGGTTTGCTTCCCGGTTCCTCCCAGTGTGGATAGCACTTTGAGTACTGAGAAAAGCACAATATCAGCGTTTCTCAACCTTTAAGTATTTGCGACCCGAGTTTTCATAACAGTTCTAATCGTGCCCCCCTAACGTTTTTTTGAAAGAAGCCCACTAATACCAATTTGTTCTTTTTTAATTAATGATGTATCATAGATGCATATTTTATTATACCTACTTAACTTTTATCGACATTTATCTAACTCTATATTTTTCTAGTATCAGAATGTAGTTTAATTTGTTTTGGTTTCAATAGATGTATTTTTCATATTTTCGATTCATGTTTTGTTTTTTTCACATCTTTGCGCCCGCCCCACAGGTTGAGAACTACTGCGCTATATAAATGTAATTTTTTATTATTATTATTATTGTGTCCAGCGTACGGTCATCCAGGCAAGAGCGCACCTTCGTGCAGAAGTACGCTAGCCGCTGAGAAACCACGCTCTGCCTCCACTGAAGTAGGCGGCACAATCATCAGATACTGATACACTTGTTCTAAACAACGCCCATGCTTGCCGTTGCTCCGAAACACCGCCATTTCAGCTTCTACTGATGCATCCAGTTTCTTGTCATCATTCTGTGATGGCAAGTTTCTTGGCACAGATTATGCGGATGCAACAGACTGATGTATTGCAATTTCAAGTTGCTGTTTAAAGCTGTCGTCTATTGAAGTGCAAGCTGCAGCAATGGCATCACTTTAATTATTTTCAACTATAACTCTGTTATTTCTTGAACGATTTTTACACGCTATACATGTGAGCTTGGCCATTCCCATTTTCCCGGGAATTACTGCATTTTCATTCTCAGGAATGAAAAATGTCCAGGAATCCCGGGCTCCCGATTACCTACTATTCAGGCTCTTTGTAAAGATGACAGAAACAACTGAAGTAGGCACACAATGTGTAGTATACTGTACTTTCTGGATTATGCAATTCTATACTGTTTGTAAGCCAATAATCTAAATGCCCCTTTCTTTAGGGGCAGCAGAGAAGCAAATATGTCACAAGATTATTACACTTTGACTGTAGCACTATACCATTGTGCTTAACCAACAGTAAACTAACACTAGCATTTCGATCTCCGAAAACACTCATCACTATGCATAAGGAGACGATGAACTTCAGCTTGTTCATTTTTACAATAATATCCCTTGAGCCACGTCTATTAACTGAAGAGCATTAATTACATTGTTATTGTATCTCCCGATTGATGCAAAGGCAGAAGGTATTTTTCAGTTACTGCCATGAGTATGTGTGGGCATATAAGTGAAAGTGCCCTGTGAATACTGGGACCATATCTAAGGATAGTTCTTGGTTTGCATCTAGTGCTGCCAGAATATGCACTGACTCCACAAAGCCTAAAAAATTGGATTAAGTGGATTTAGTAGATGGGTGGATGGATTATTGGATTAAGTAAAATCGCCTCATTTTGCTTGGATTTAATCCTGTATAAAGGGGCTTTTAAAATGCTGAGCTAGCATGAAGGTACGGCTCACTGCCTCTACATTCTATGTGAACGACATTTTTGAAATTCCAGCAGTAGTGTTAAGTTATTAATCCTTTAGGTAAAGGTAAAACACCAGAAATAAGCATGTTTAAATTAAGTTTACTATCAAAGAAATAATAAGCAGCATAATTATTATGTAATAATTAATTAAACCAAAAGACAGTAACTATAGCATTTATCTTCTTATTATTCAAACCATAATAGAACATCTCTCCATCACTCAACAAACAAGCTTTATTCAGTTTAGGGCTGCAGGGACAAAGTCTATCCCAGAAATATTAGACACAAGAGACACCTTCAAGCACACAAAAAACACTTACTTTTAGTAGAGCAATTTGGAATCACTGATTAAAGGAAACCCCTTGATCTTCCTTTTTTAAATTAATCCTTGGTTGAAGTGGCTGCTAACAGCTGTGTTCCAACTGAAACCCTTCTTTCAACTTGCTAATAAAGAGTGGCAGATTTTGCAACCAAACATATTTAGATCTACTGATTTTCTAAACTATCCTGAAATGGGCCTTGTCCATTTTTTATATGAGACAGCCCGATTGCAAGAGGCTGGCACCACCATGCTTGATACCAGATAGGGTACTTGATTTTTTGGGTGATAAAACTGTTCTGGCTTTAAACTAACTTAAATTTAAACTAAGATCCAAAATGTTCTAGCTTGATCACAATAGACCGTAAGACAATTGCTAACATGTTTTTAACGGGATAAAGTATAAAGGCTTTAGTGATTTTTGAAGTGGCTTCTGTCATGCCACCCTTCCACACAGCTTAGGCTTGTGCAGAATATACTACTACTAATACTGTATGCAAGGAGTCGGCAGTTAATACCAGAAATTCATTTGGTGCATTTAAGGTTGTTTTTGGTCATGGTCTTGGTCATTCTTGTCTGGACATTCTGGTCTGTGTGATGTCCTATTTCTTCCGGCTCCCTAATGATAGTTTTCCTGGTAGTGATCTTCACTTTTTAACTATAAGATCTCACAGACTATCTTCTTGTGGGCTTTTAGGAAAGCCCTAGGGGACCTGGTATTTTATTTTGAGTTAATAAGCAGCACTTCAATAGATGTGAAGAAAAAACACATTGTTATTATTTTGTTTTAATTAATCTTTTAATCTTTCAAAATATTATCCATGTGTGTTTTTATTTAAGGTGGTCTTAATTAAAGGTGAAAGAAGCCTGACATGATTGATCTTAAGCTCAACATTTACATCCACAAGCTGACATTATAAATAAATAGACATATGTATGCGTGTATGTATCTGAGATAGATAGATAAAGCAAAATGTTGTGTGATTCATGTAATGGTCTATTTTTGCTGTGAAGGCCATTCTGCAAGCATTAAATGACACAAACATGCATAGTACACACCCTGATAAAAGCAGGAGTGTTACATGACTGAACAGAGCAAAATTTGTTTCCAGACTGGCACACATCCTTTCTTTTTGCTATTCTGTATGAGTCATCTTCTACTTATGTTGTACACAAGAGACACACACAAGGGAAGAGTTTTTTTTAGTCCTGTAGGTTATAAATGTAAGTAATATGATACTTTTTTCAAGTACTCTACCCACATGTGGTGCAACCTCATTTATTCCCTTTAAGTATGGTATATTGATGAAGTATCAACAGGACATGAAACAAAAACTTTTTGACTTTATATATTACTGCATTTTCACTGACAACTTGTCTTGCTTCAACCCAAAAAAAGAAGTCAGAAAAACAGATAGCAAATTTTTCCATATTACTCTCACTGCACAACTCTGAGTATTTATATCACTGTATCTGAGTGGAGAATCACAGCAGCAGCTGATCGGAAAGAGAATTATCGGTATACAGTATCAAGCACACGCTGTCTCAGCCACGACAAAATGTTTCAAAGCCTTTCCTGTACGGACCTCGCGGTTCAGAAACAGTTTCATTCCTATAACTTTAAAACGCACTCAATCAATTGCTCCTTGTAGAACTGTTTGTACTTATAAGTACAATCACCCCACTGTAAACTTGCACTACAGTTATATTACATTACCTGAGCCACTTTATAAAGCGCGTATTTACATATGATGACGATATCATTTTTAAGATGAAGTGCAGCAAAATAAGTTTATTATATTATACAGATAAAACTAACTTCATTTAAATAATCTATATTCTTCACTAGGACTGGCGTGAAGGATAGAATAATTAAACATGTACTGCGAAGATATTAAACGTTTTGAAGAATCGGCGCTCTAAGCTTACAGATGGCTTAACGTCTATTACAGAGCTGATTGTGTGGCGATCGGTTACTTGGAGAAAGAAAAGCAAGGACTGCAGGGGCGGCCACGCCAATATGTATTGAATATAAAAGAGAAAGAGAAAATAACGACACAGCTAACAACGCAGCAGCAAATTTCGACAAAAGTTAAACGCTTGTGTCATTCGCACAAGGTGGCTATGCAGTGTCCGCAACGGACGTGGCCATCCACCGTGCATAAGATACCATATTGACATTGGCGGGCAAAGGGGCCACCGATTCTTTCGCTGCCCTGGGCCACCACGAGCCTACAGCTGCCCATGAGTACTGCTGCAATAAATAATTTCATCGATGGTCGCGCACAATCGCTGCGCTGTGAAACCCATGTTTAATAACGTGCTTTAACTCCTATCATCATGAAAATGATATCACGTATACATCTCAGTATTTTAGTTATTCAGAGAGCTGTAATATCATGTAATGTATTCAAGCAAGCAAGTAGTGATTCACACACATAAGCACATAGAAGATCACATACAAAAAAAAGCATTTAACATGCTAATTTAATTACGATGTGATTTGAGAAACTGGTTAATTAAACTATTTTAAGATGAAGTTTATGATGTTCTACTTTAATGACAAAATAAACAACATGATTAAAGTGGAAATTTCAAGACTGAAGTTGACATTTCGTGGTTTTTCCCCACTGTGTGCCTCTTTTTTCCTCTGTACCCTAATAAGCTTTCATATGACACTCAGACGGTGGGCTACGACTCGCCTTTTCACGGCGACTATGATATCTGACAACTTCTTTTTTATTTCCGGCACTGTGCGACTTTGTGAACTTGAGCTTTCGAGTTTCTCCAAATTGCTATGTCACTCGATCAACTTCCTTTTGTTGATTATACCACGGTTTAAATAAACAAATAGTATGTTTTACTTTTGCCTCCATTTGGTATTCGCTGAAATTCTTATATTTTCCCCCGTGCTTTTCCCATTGTCTTTTCACAGAAGGCTGAGCTTAAAGGCGATTTATATTGATTTGCATATTTAAAGAGGCGCAATTCTGGGAGGAGCTGGGGCAGGACAGAAGGCGCATGCACGAGTGTTACTTTTCACGCTGAACGGGATTTATGGAGCAGAAGAACGCGGAAGTTGGAGTACGCACAGATTTCTGAATCTGGATTTTTCTGTGCGTAAGCACATTTCGGCTTTTGTGCTTACGTCATGTTATAGTGCGAATTCTACGCACGGCGTTATGCATGAGGCCCCTGAACCCCACCAAGATGTTGTAGCAAAAAACTAAACAGGGGATGTTAACGAGCCATGTCCCAATATAGGTGGCTCAGTTTGTCATTCTAATGTCATTCTCTGTGAAAATATGCAATAATGCATAAAACTTGAACTTTCTAATATTCATCAAATTTAAATTAATCTGCAACAAATTGGGTGTGTGTGTTAGTGTATGTAATGAATTCAATACATTATAGTCATGCTAAATATTTATATATATATATATATAAATAATATATTTTATTTCACACCTCCAGAAGAACTTCAACCACGTCCCGATGGAGGTGGGGGACATCGAGTCCAAATGGGCCATGTTCCGTGCCTCTATTATTGAGGCGGCTGATTGGAGCTGTGGCCGTAAGGTGTTCGGTGCTTGTTGTGGTGGCAATCCCCGAACACGTTGGCGGACACCGGCGGTGAGGGATGCCGTCAAGCTGAAGAAGGAGTCCTACCGGATCCTTTTGTCCTGTGGGACTCTAGAGGCAGCTAATAGGTACCGGCAGGCCAAGCAGAATGCGGCTTCGGTGGTTGCTGAGGCAAAAACTCGGGCGTGGGAGGAGTTTGGGGAGGCCATGGAGAACGACTTTGGACGGCTTAGAGGAGATTCTGGTCCACCGTCCGGTGTCTCAGGAGGGGAAAGCAGTGCAGTGTCAACACTGTATACGGTGGGGATGGTGCGCTGCTGACCTCGACTCGGGACGTTGTGGGTCGGTGGGGATAGTACTTCGAAGACCTCCTCAATCCCACTAACATGCCTTCCAATGAGGAAGCAGAGCCTGAGGACCCGGAGGTGGGCTCCCCAATCTCTGGAACTGAGGACACCAAGGTGGTCAAAAAACTCCTTGGTGGCAGGGCCCCGGGGGTGGATGAGATACGTCCGGAGTTCCTCAAGGCTCTGGATGTTGTAGGACGGTATTGGTTGACACGTCTCTGCAACATTGCATGAATATCGGGGACAGTGCCTCTGGATTGGCAGACTGGGGTGGTGGTCCCCCTCTTTAAGAAGGGTGACCAGAGGGTGTGTTTCAACTACAGAGGGATCACACTCCTCAGCTACCCTGGAAAAGTCTATTCGGGGGTTCTGTAGAGGAGGGTCTGTCGGATGGTCAGACCTTGGATTCAGGAGTGTGGTTATCGTCCTGGTCGTGGAACAGTGGACCAGCTCTACACCCTTAGCAGGGTCCTGGAGGGTGCATAGGAGTTTGCCCAACCAGTCTACATGTGTTTTGTGGACTTGGAAAAGGCGTTCGACAATGTCCCTCGGGGAATCCTGTGGGGGGTGCTCCAGGAGTATGGGGTACTGGACCCCCGATAAGGGCTGTTCGGTCCTTGTACAACCAGTGTCAGAGCTTGGTCCGCATTGCCGGCAGTAAGTCGAACCCGTTTCCAGTGAGAGTTGGAATCCGCCAGGGCTGCCCTTTGTCACCGATTCTGTTCATAATTTTTATGGACAGAATTTCTAGGCGCAGCCAGGGTGTTGAGGGGGTCCAGTTTGGTGGACTCAGGATTGGGTCACTGCTTTTTGCAGATGTTGTTGTCCCGTTTGCTTCATCAGGCCGTGATCTTCAGCTCTCTCTGAATCGGTTCGCAGCTGGGATGGGAATCAGCACCTCCAAATCCAAGACCATAGTTCTCAGCCTGAAACGGGTGGAGTGCCCTCTCAGGGTTGGGAGTGAGACCCTGCCCCAAGTGGAGGAGTTCAAGTATCTCGGGGTATTGTTCACGATTGAGGGAATAATGGAGTGTGAGATCGACAGGCGGATCGGTGCGGCGTCCGCAGTGATGCGGGCTCTGCATCGGTCTGTCGTGGTGAAAAAGGAGCTGAAGCGTAAGGCAAAGCTCTCACCCAGGACATGCTGGAGGGACTGTGTCTCCTGGTTGGCCTGAGAACGCCTCGGGATTCCCCCAGAAGAGCTACAAGAAGTGGCCGGGGAGAGGGAAGTCTGGGCATTCCTGCTCAAGCTGCTGCCCCTGTGACCTGACCTCGGATAAGCAGAATAAGATGGTTGGACGGAGATTATATATATATATATTATATTATATATATACTGTATATCCAAAATGGATTAAATTCATTTTTTTCCTCAGAATTCTACACACAACACCCCATAATGACAATGTGAAAAAAGTTTACTTGAGGTTTTTGCAAATTTATTAAAAATAAAAATCTGAGAAATCACATGTACATAAGTATTCACAGCCTTTGTTCAATACATTGTCGATGCACCTTTGGCAGCAATTACAGCCTCAAGTCTTTTTGAATATGATGCCACAAGCTTGGCACACCTATCCTTGCCCAGTTTCGCCCATTCCTCTTTGCAGCACCTCTCAAGCTCCATCAGGTTGGATGGGAAGCGTCGTAGCACAGCCATTTTAAGATCTCTCCACAGATGTTCAATCAGATTTAAGTCTGGGCTCTGGCTGGGCCACTCAAGGACATTCACAGAGTTGTCCTGAAGCCACTCCTTTGATATCTTGGCTGTGTGCTTAGGGTCGTTGTCCTGCTGAAAGATGAACCGTCGCACCAGTCTGCGGTCAAGAGCGCTCTGGAGCAGGTTTTAATCCAGGATGTCTCTGTACATTGTTGCATTCATCTTTCCCTTTATCCTGACTAATCTCCCAGCTCCTGCCGCTGAAAAACATCCCCACAGCATGATGCTGCCACCACCATGCTTCACTGTAGGGATGGTATTGGCCTGGTGATGAACGGTGCCTGGTTTCCTCCAAACGTGACGCCTGGCATTCACACCAAAGAGTTCAATCTTTGCCTCATCAGACCAGAGAATTTTGTTTCTCATGGTCTGAGAGTCCTTCAGGTACCTTTTGGCAAACTCCAGGCGGTCTGCCATGTGCCTTTTACTAAGGAGTGGATTCCGTCTGGCCACTCTACCATACAGGCCTGATTGGTGGATTGCTGCAGAGATGGTTGTCCTTCTGGAAGGTTCTCCTCTCTCCACAGAGGACCTCTGACAGAGTGACCATCGGTCACCTCCCTGACTAAGGCCCTTCTCCCCCGTTTGCTCAGTTTGGATGGCCGGCCAGGTCTAGGAAGAGTCCTGCTGGTTTCAGACTTCTTCCACTTACGGATGATGGAGGCCACTGTGCTCATTGGGACCTTCAAAGCAGCTGAAATTTTTCTATAACCTTCTCAAGATTTGTGCCTCGAGACAATCTTGTCTCAGAGGTCTACAGACAATTCCTTTGACTTCATGCTTGGTTTGTGCTCTGACATGAACTGTCAACTGTGGGATCTTATATAGACAGGTGTGCGTCTTTACAAATCATGTCCAATCAACTGAATTTACAACAGGTGGACTCCAATTAAGCTGCAGAAACATCTCAAGGATGATCAGGGTAAACAGGATGCACAATTTTGAGCTTCATGGCAAAGGCTGTGAATACTTACGTACATGTGCTTTCTCAATTTTTATATTTTTAATAAATTTGCAAAAACCTCAAGTAAACTTTTTTCACGTTGTCATTATGGGGTGTTGTGTGTAGAATTCTGAGGAAAAAAATGAATTTAATCCATTTTGGAATAAGGCTGTAACATAACAAAATGTGGAAAAAGTGATGCGCTGTGAATACTTTCCGGATGCACTGTATATATATTAAATACAAAAATATGTATGCCCCTTTAGCACTACATACTCTAAAAAATTAATTTCTACTTACAAGCCTCTGTAACATTATTCATGGAAGCCTTTATGGCATCCTTTAAAATAAAACGGCTTATCAGCCCAACACATTCAGCAGCTGATGCCTGGTGAGCCTCCAGCCGACTAAGGCACACAAAGTCTTACATAGTATTGCTTTTTCTTTCGATGTTGCAGCCTGCTGCATTTTGGCACCAAACTTCAAACAACTACATACTCTAATCCTTTGCAAGGCTCCGGAGTTGCTCAGATACAAACCTATCAAGGAAAACTATTCAAGTGTAAGAGGCTTTTTGTGAATTAAACACCCTGGGGAACATATAGTAGTGAGAAATATTAGCAACATTTTTGAAATTTTAAAGAAAAAAACATTTCAGATGTACAAGCCTAACACATAGGACTTAATGTTTAGTGTCTCCTAGTGACTTGTTGTTACAATCACATTATGACTCCTTCAGTGAGCTGGTGATATCTCTGGAAAATATTCTGTTACCAATATTATTAATATTATTCTAGTTTACAAAAAATGAAATAAAATTTTAGAACTATAAAACTTCAAGTCTAAGCTACACTTGCACTCAGAAAATTATAATATAGGAACTTAATTTAAAAATCATTAAACTATGGTGAATGCACATGGCTGCTGGCACTGCTAGGTGTCATATTGCATACAACTCTTACTGAAAGAAGAGCAAAATTCACACATTTGGGCCAAAAGGTAAGTAGGTTTAACATCAGAAACAACCTCAGATTCAACAGAAGGCATGTGACATTACCAACTGGTTGAACAAGACAAGTGCTTCAAAACTAAATATGTTACCACGGAGTGATCATCATCAGCACTGAAGAAGCATAGAGTGACTGTAAATAAGGTTAATTTAATGCTGCTGTACATAAATCTTCTGGGTGTCAATTGTGGCCATCAGTTTGTATTTGAAGATATTAAATAGTTGGCAGATTTCAAGAGAAGAAGCAAGATAAATATTTGGACTAGAGTCCTTAAAGATTATATTTTGTGCATATTGACACAGATGAAGTTAACAGTGTAAACAAGAAAAGCTTACAATATGTAGGATTTCTCAGATGAATCACCGACAACAGCACAAAGCCTTAAAAAGGCCAGTTGTAGAGTTCCTGACAGGTTTATAACAAGCTAGACTCAATCGACACAAAGTGCTCTTTGATCAGCTACACTAAAGCCATTCAGAAAAAAAAAAAATCAGGATTGTGGTGTTTATACAGCAGATTATTATTGAATTCTCACAAGGTCTGTGCTAAAACAAACTGTATAGAATTAATTTATCGCACAAATCCAAATGGTGTTTTGGCTATTACTAACAGATAAGAACAGCAGTCAATGTTTACTTTAAGTCGGTAAATTTTCTTGGATTGCATTTAATCAACATATTCTTTGAACTTCCCAGATGTGCTCCACATTAAATTTATTTTCATAGCACATGCACCTGTATCCACTGAGGTACCACATACAGTATATAAAATAATTACATCAGTATATTTAGAAACATTTGTAATGAAAAAATAAATGTCAGGGCACTATAATATGTTATAGTTTGGCTCTGTGCAAAGTGCCAGGACCCCTATAGCATTTAAAGTTTTTACTTCAAACAATATATATTGGGACTATCACTTTGCATCTCTACAACTAATGAAATCCAGTGCCTGCTTATTAAATTGATCTTATTCCCTTTCAACCATTTTCATCTGTACCAACACAATTGCATGTGCACAAGAATGCAGAGAAATTCTGGGTAAAAAAAATTAAACTGCATTGAAAAGGTTATAGGCTGTTTGTCTTTCCTACAGCTTGGAAACATTTCACCATCTTTTGTATTTAACTTAAACATTAAATACTATTTACATATTACTCCAAATTCAAATTATATAACTTATATTAAATTTAAATATTTCATCCTCTTAATTTGTTAATTATTAATTATTTAATCCATCTTCTGATGCACTGGGAAAGATCATCAGTGATATACGTTGGGATTATTAGGTATTTCAGGACTTTTAATTTGAGGATCCCTTGCAACCCTCTCCAGTGTCCCAGTAGTGCTTGCACTCGGCAGCTCACTCCTTCTGACCCACAACCCACAGCCATCTAAAAGGTACCTTCTGCTACCTCTATCTCACTTCTGATGAATCTGCCACTCTCAGTAAACTGTAGACTTTACTGATGGGACTTGCCCACCTGCAGCACACCTCTACTGATAAGTTGCAAATTTTCCACTTACAGGTGTGAAGTTGCTCCACAAGGTCCTCGTGATTAATTCTTTTGATCTAGTTAGCCTCCTTAATTTTTTCTTGGGAGGGAAGTGGGAGTTCCAATATGACCACCAGCTTTGTCAATTCAGACACCAGAGTGATGTCAGATCTCAAGGTGATCATTGAAGTGTACTGTGGGAATCTTAAAGGGTAACACCTTCTGTCTAGGACAGGAGCGGGCTCTCACTTCCCAATATGTTCATATTCTTTGGTGGTTTGAAGTGCCTGATGCTAATGATAGCACTGCAGATAGAACCCTAACACCTTCAGTACTTAGTCATGGTGCCACTGATAGTGTCCTTCTCTTAATGCCTTATGGCAGCAGGAGAGGATATGTTATGTTCCAGCTTTCTATTCCGTTGGCACTACATGTATACTGCTGCTTCTGTCCTGCTTTATATAGAGAGAATGGATGGGCTAGGTAGGACATAGACAGATTGGATTAGAACTGCAATATGCATTAAAGAGCCCAGGCTAAATGACCTTTTTTACCACTGCTGCCTCCAATCATATCCAGGACAAAAGCAATACTTGTATTTTAAATGTAAACTGTGTTACCCAATGGGCTTTCTGAGGCAAACAGAGTGGCTTCTTGTCATTAATCACTCCTGTAAATTCTAAATTGCTTCTAAGAAACCTCTATTATTTTATTTCATTATTAACATGCACATACTCACCATATCCACCAAAGCTACATAGAGAAACATCCCAGCAGTAATTGCAAAGATCCAGAGGGTTACATCATGGGTGTACTGTCCCACTGCAGTTCCAATTACCATTCCCACATAAGCCATTAAAGCCGAGAGAAGATTATAAACAATGGCCTGCTTTACTGACATCCCAGCCTTCAGAAGGACTGCAAAGTCACCTATGGAAACAAACAATAAATACCTTATTAGATGACTGTTGGTGAAGTACACATCCTTAAAAGTAAAATCCTTAAATCCTTTAAGTATTCTTAAACTCTCAGAGCTCTACATTTGTAACTTTTAGAATGGCTAATGATTAAATCAAACTGAACATTTAATTTGCCCCTGTGATCTAAATAACTGTCCTCAGCTATGGTTTATTTTCATAAACTATCTACTATACTGTATAATAAAATGCTGTTGTCGGTGTGTGTATGACCGGTATCTTTGAACAATCTGATTGGTCAGGTTGGCTTTGGTTGCTCAGTCAAACCTGATTAAGACCGGAAGCACCAGGAAAGAGAGGCCGACACAAACAAGGATACTGAGGAGAAGTGTTAAATTCAATTCCTGACAATATTTTTTACCAAAAAAGGAGTTAACATGAAGCATTTCAATGACAACAAAGCAAATAACATACTGAGCAACACTGATCATTATATACTAACCTGGCGCAATCCAAGTAGCCTTCAAAGACGGAAAGTATAAAGCGGACTGGAGGTGAGCAATGTGCCTTGAAACTTTTGACCTACTGGAATTGTGAATTTGTTAATAGAAAGTGAAATGCTTGGTCAGTGAACATTGTTGGAAAAAATTACTTTTGTCCTTTACAATGGAGATGTCCTAAACAATATGCCAAATGTATATTTCATTAGTATAAAATCTGTGGAGGGGTTATAAAGTGAGTTTTAAAGAAGTCACCCTAAGTGTATGTAAACTTCTGACTTCAACTGGATCTCTGTACTTTGCACCACTCATCTTTTCCTATGCCCTATTTACTGTGCCAGTCCCTGCAGCTGAAAAACAACCCCACAGCATGATACTGCTAGCACCAGCCACGCTTCACAGTTAGAATGGTATTGTGTAGGTAACAAACAGTGCCTGGTTTCCTCCATACATGATGCTTAGAATTGACCCCAAACAATTTAATCTTTGCTTCATCAGATCAGAGAATCTTGTTTCACTTCAAGGGGGACCTTCTCAGTGATCCCTACAGCTCAGAACAATCACCAGTAGAGACCAGAGTGTTCTGCTTATAAAGGTTTATTGAAGCAATACAAAATAAACACAACAGGCCTTACTTCATATAAGGTAGCCTAAACTGGCCTAACAGAGGAAGCCTTTTTTTCTCTGCCCCCCATGTATTTACATCTCTCTTACCTCCAACCTTTTCCCCAATTACTGGCCTCCTGATGGCCATAATGGCACAAACACAGCATTTCCTGGCTGCTAAACTCTCACACTCAGTGCTGCTACAATGATCACTGGCACCCTGTGACACTAAAGCCTTGTTTATACTTATCGTTGTCTGCAACCGAAATGCATTTATACTTGAGGCAAAATGTTCCAGTGGCACATTGATATTCGCTTTAGGTCAGTAAGTGACAGCGTTTGATCAAGATCATATACCTAATAATTTTACAGCAGTGGAACTAAGCGTCTGCTGATGGAAGAAGAGTTGTGTCAGTTATTACTGGCTTTAAGAGTGTAAAAAAAGGAGAAGGTGGAATTTCAGACCCATTCACCAAAAGCAGCAAAGCAAGGATTAGTATAGGAGTAGGTGACCTACATGACAAAAAGATGCACTTCCTGTTGGGTCATATTCATCCCCTGTTTATTAATCTGGAACCGACATAACCAGCCACTCCTTGAAATTCATCACTTAGGATACAGTAGATATAAAAAAAAAAATTCAGTATACAGCCCCACATCAGTTTTGCCGTGCAGCCCTCATGACCAGCTCGGATGCATCATGGCTTTATTTCAACAGAAGCAGGCAACTTATTTGTGAAAAAAGTCAATACTAATTAATGCAGTATTTTTTTTCGATTAGCAGCAAACATTTTCCGTAGTAATGCAGTAACATACAGTATCTCTTTTTCTAAAGTTACACAAATACTTATACTTCAAGAAAATAAGTATTGCATTACATTACTCATTTAAATAAAATGTGACCGGACTATAAAACATGTTACTTTTAATGTGTTAGTCCAACAGTGGGTCCTGTGAAAATAGACCCAGAAGCATTCCTGGTGTGAAGCCCATATATTCATGAAGCACTTCCAGGAAATCTAAAAACCTAGTAAAAGCACGAAGGTTATTTATAATGGCTCACTCAAGCGACCCCAGGTTTCCCTGCCAAAACAGATTGCCTATACAAATTTCATCCACCATGAAACTCTGTACAAGACTGAATTACTGTGGAAGTGTATACCTGCACTACTTTTCGGTGCTGGGGTACTGAACTGAATCATACTTCTCCATCTGTCTTTATATACATTTTATTCTACTGTCCATAGAGTAATCCTTTTGAGGTCTTCTCAGGAAGCAATTGGTCTTACAGTAACAACCACCACCCTTACACACCTTAGACACGATAACTGGTTATGCTAGCCTCAGAAGCAACAACTGCAAATACATTCCTCCTATAGTTTCTCATTAGTATCTCGAAGTCTTAAGGGAGAGCTCTGCATCAGTCCTCTTTTCTGAGAGAAATATGATTTGAGGTAAGTACTCATTTCTTATTAATGAGTGGTGATTTTCATTTATTTCATCAATGTAATACTGTATTTTCCCAGTGTCTTTCTAAATTATGTAATCATAAACACTCACATTAGCTGAGGTACAAGATGTCTTCTGAACTATACATTTTATTCTAGGATTCTGTGACTTTACAGAAAATTCTCCATTTTGCTCGAAGAGAGATTACAACAGGACAATCGCTTCTGGGGAAAAAAGATTAGTGCCTCAAGACTTCCCCATTTGTACCATATGGCTCCAACCATAGTTTGATTGAGCCCCAGAGCTTTAATATTGTAACCCTTTACAGAGTTAACTCAACAGCTTTTTCCAATACGTGTTTTGTGACATTTCTTTTGATTGTAACATGATGTATTTCTAAAACTTCTGTGTGGACAATTCTATTTTCAGGGACTAGCCAAAAAGTATGAGTTTTATTGGGCAGTTGTGGAATAGTGGGTCTGTGGTTAAGCAGCAGGTGGTCAATTTGTTAATAAACAAATAGATAAATAAACAGCCAGGTCGATCTCCGTGGGTTTGCAGGCTTGAATGTCTGTATGGAGTTTGAGCTTCTTAATGGACTCATTATTTATGAATTTATTGTTTTAAATGTTTAAGTTCTCATTTTTTTATTTTAGAAGGGAGGCTTGGGATTTTGGTATTAGCATGGGGTCTTTAATGCTTTTATCAACGCTTTATAGTATAGTGACAGAGCCACACTGTGGACTTGTGCTAACAGTTGCACTGGGTTGGTTGAGCAGTGGAGCCTTCCTGTGCAGCTGATGGCTTAGGTGGTGAGGTGTATGGAATAGTGAGTCTATGGATAATTAGCAGTTGGTCAGTTTGTTAACAGATAAATAAATGGCTGGCTTGATCTCTGTAGGTTTGTGGGCTTGCGTGGCTGTATGGAGTTGGTGGAGCGATCGAAATGAGGCACACACGCATGTGAGGGTGTGGTCTGCCTTGATTGCTTCATTGACTTCATACAGTTTGTATTAGAGTCGCTGCACCCATGGAGGCATAAAAGGGGGTGTCGGATGAGAGCGAGGGGGTACAACAAAAGAGAGGATGAACAAGAAACAGCCCAAATAGCAGGTGAAGGCAATACTCTGTCAGCCCATACAGAGGACTGGAGGCAAGCGGTCAGGGGTCCCAAGGAGAAAGGAGTAATTCGCATTCTTAGGGTGGATTGGTTCCCCACGGAACAGCAAAGGGGTAGCAGAGAATGTCTGACAGATCTCCTTAGGATTCAGTAGGCACTAAGTTTTGGGGGTGAGGAAGAGAGGAGAGCCAGCTTGTCACGGCACAGCAGATACGCCAATGGAGGCAGTTGTGTCAAAAGCCAGAGGTGGAAAGGGACCGCGGTTGTTGATGTCTCCGCCAACTGCAAGACCTAAGAAGACTGAGTCAGTGGGACAATGCAGGAAGATGTGCAGGGCTGAAGGAGAGAGGAAAAGAAAACAGAGAATGGAGGTAAAAACAGGCAAGAAACACAAGACAGTGACAGGAGGATGGACGCTGCAAAAAGGAAAAGGGAGAGGTGCGGCATGGATGCCTTACATCTGGGGATTTTAAAAAGGAAATCCTGACTTTGTTTTTACGTTCAGTTTTTAAACACAGGATTATTTATTTAATCTCGGAAGAAGCTCTGCACTGTTTTACTGTTTCATTAGACAATATTTTAAAAGCACCTGTGAAATTAAAGCACTTGCACTTTTACAGCCATCTCCTTGCAGTCAGTGTGTGTCCTCATTTGCCACAGGCCCAATACTTGTTTATGACTATCGATGGATGCAGGTTCAAGAGGCTTCCAAAATTGTTTTGGGAGTGTGGAGCAAACCTGCTTCGTCACAACAGGATAGATCTAAATCAGGCCCAATATTTAACCAAATTATTCAAATAAATGATCCACAGTATCCCTCTCCTATTTATTATCCTAATTACTATATTAGTGTGTATTAAAATCATGATTATGTGGAAAACCTGAAAATGTATAAATGTCTTCATCTTTGTTGTGCTAGATTTTTGTCTAAGAATACTTTAGCAGATTTTAAATACTGACACACTGACAGAATGATACATTCTGTATTATTTATCCAATGTGTGAATGTAGCTAGATATGTAGTGTATATTATAATTTTAATGACAATTTTAAACTTAACAGTATACCAATGCTATCATCATATGCTAAAATTAGTTAGGTAGTAGTAAAAAATAAAGGATCATTCCAAAAAACTTCCTCCTCCCCCAAGTGAGTAAATGACTTCAGGGTAATCATATTACAAAGCCCCAGCAAACATACAAAATAGGTGTAACAAAACAGAATACTTCAAATCACATCTAGCAGAAATTATCCTTTAATTAATTGTAGGTTCAGGATAAGGCAGCTTCTACGGCAATGCTTTTGAGTCGGTTAGCATGTTAATGAGGTGCCTGCATTTTTATCCCTGTTTACGTATCCATTATATATATGAAATACTAGCTTTAACGCATGCTGTGCTTAATGCATTGAATGGTCATGATCCCAGCTGTCTTCTCTAACATGAAAATGCTTTTTTTTTTTGCTTAATTATAAATTAAAATAAATTGAAGTCTATTTTAACCCTAAGATTAAAATTAATTAAGAGCTTGAATTGTGTCATAATGGAAAAGAAACAATGTATTATCAGGATAACAACAGGATTAGAATCGGTGCAGTAGTACTAGGGTGTTGTACCGTGTTAGCCATTATGAATGTAGAGGAAAGCCAAGCAAAATGACACCTTTTATTGGCTAACTAAAAAGATTACAATATGCAAGCTTTCGAGGCAACTCAAGTTTCCATACATTACAAGATGTAATTGCCTGAAGAAGGGCCCTGAGTTGCCTCGAAAGCTTGAATATTGTAATCTTTTTAGTTAGCCAATAAAAGGTGTCATTTTGCTTGGCTTTTCTCTGAATTGGTGCAGTGAAATCCTTAGTGTCCTACTTGTAGGATTGAGTCAGGACTGCAGAATAATTGATGGTGACAAATCAAATCTGTAAGTAGTCCAAAGAATTCAACATATTCTTACTTGGTCAGTACACACTAAACACACATTGCACAAAGAAAGTGTATATGCTATAATGACAAAACTTCCTACTCAGCCACTGACTTTATTGTAAAAATTAAAAATCAAGGAATCATATAACAGCAAAATTAAGAACACTTACCAAGCTCATGTGGGAGCTCATGGCAGAACACTGCAATAGAGGTACTGATGCCACCTGTGACTCCAGCACTGAATGCTGCCCCTGTAATTAAATAAAAATAAAAAAAATCAAGGCTCTTTAACAATTAACAAAATAAAGAATATTGTCTCTCATTAATTCCATGTATCCTTAAGTAGACACTGTGTATACTAGGGATGGAATGTCTGACACCAAGGCACTGAAGCTTGTGTCACTTTTGTGGGTCGAAGCTTATATTCAAGTCCCTTATTTGTGTGACTGATGACATCTGAGGCCAGAATGTCACTGAAAAACCAGGAATGGTCTGACTGCTTTGAAGTTTTGTGCTATCACATATGCTATTAAACTGGATGTGAAACTACCAGTTGTACTTTACATAGAGATGATCTTGAATTATTAGTATTAAAATAAAAATAAAAAAAAGTGATTGAATGTGGGAACATTTGGATCTGTTATCTGACAATAAAGTAGATACTATATGGTTCTGCTGTAGAAAAACTTTAATGTGTCATTAATACTGTAGGTAACTGTACACATTTCCTAACCTCTCTTATATGTGGTTCTGCTCCACAGGTACAGTACATTCCCTAAACCTTTTTATGACCCTCTTTGACTCTTAGTATTAACATTCCCCAAAACATAGACAATAAAACATTAACCGTTTAATTACAACAAAAAGTCTTTGTACATGAAAAATTTGCACACAACAATGAATCAGCTGTAGTTTTTTTTAAATATATTCATACAGGTTGCTGTCATGGCAACAAATGACATCTTTAAAATTTAAGATTCTATAGTACAAAATAGTCACACATACTAATATGTGGCATTTAAATTACAATATGATTATTATAAAATCAAAATTAGCACACAGAGCATGCTTAGGGTTTTAGTGCACCTAGCATATTGAAATTAGATTCAAAAAGGGGTTGGATGCATGCACCCTCCACTGTTTCAAGCACTTAGCTGCTATGATTTCTGTAAACCACCAGATATCACTATTTTTTGAAGCTTTGAAACTTCAAATATTTTTCCAGCACAACTGGGAAGGGGCCTCAAAAGATTCACTGGGCTTAGTCCACCAGTCACTAGTATATATTACTACATACAGACATGTTACATAATAAACCACTTACCACTCGCATTTATAGTATCATTTTTAGTTATTAAAAGGATATCTAAGTGTTACGTAATATACACTGACACTTCATTGTTTTAATCCAAATTTTGCGGTACATTTTTTTCATTTACTCCCGAATTCATGGTCGCCGAAAAAAATAATATGAAGAAATCCTCAAGACCTGCTTTACAAAAAGATGGATTTATGGATTGTTTTTATGCAAACACATGGTTCAACAAGTGATACTTAGATGGTGACAGAAGGAGAGGAGATATTCTTAGATTTGCAAAGATGGTTTTCAAAAAAAACTCTTTTATACTGACCACCACATAACTTGTGGCTCAAGGATTGGACAGCTCAGTCATCAAGGGACACACAGATAATCTTAATAGACAGCAGTCTTGTCTTAAGTAAGCAATTAAAGTAATATTTTACTGATGACAGTATGACTATAATGATTCTTCAAATCCATGGTTCAGTTTAGAATTCAATTTTTGATCCACGGTTCGGTTGATAACACTTTTTAAATAAAAAAAAAAAAAAAAAATTCTGTGTTTTATTAAATCACCTTTGAAACGCTAAAGAGAACACTAAAGAACATGGTACATTAACTTAACTTCACTTAAATTAACTATGTAAACATAAATAATAATTATTTTGAGACCTAAGTAAACGAAAATAAATTAAAAAATAAAAACTCAGTCAGAAATAAACAGTAGCTGATGCAAGCAGTTAACCACACATTTTTATGGAAATGCTTCATTTACGTTTAAAAATTTTCTTCTAGAACATCATATCCAAATTCTCAGGTGAGAGGTTTGTTCTTTGTGCTGTGACACTGTCCCCTGCATTAGAGAAAACCCTCTTACTGGGGAAAGATTTTGCCGGAAAGGGCAGAGATTTAAACCGTGGATCAAGTGCAGTGCTCACATGAAGAAAATGAATACATGTTGACCAGATGGAGTATCTGTTGTTGAAGTCAGATGCAACGGCAGAGTTAACACTGTTCACAATTGCTGAACCTGAGTCACTCTGCTTTATGCCAGGATTGTGTTTTTCAGTGGCATTATCCTTGAATCTTTTGTCAGCTGTTCCATGTCCAACAGAGTTATTACCATTTTCAGTGGTTTGAAGGCCTGGCCCACATCCTCGGCTATTTTCACATCTTATTCAGACAAAGTAACCATGTCCTTAATGTTCCTCTTAATATTTCGGTCTGTAAGTGTTGAGAACTTACAACTAGTGGAAACATTCTTAATAATCTTGTGTGAAGGAAGCTGGAGGATCTCTAGTTTTTTCTTTAGCACAGCTGCAGCACTAGAGCTAAAAAGTGCTAAAAGTGACCACTTTTCTCACTCGGCCTAAAAGCTGGAATATCTGGTTAATGACCATCCTCTTCTGTGATGCCAAGTTAAATGTATGTGCAAAGCATTGCGTGTTTAGTGAAAATCTAGCCACATCGACTACTTTCACAATGTTCTTTGTGTTGTCCATTATCATGGGAATGGTGGCATTTGGTCTGCTAATTTTCCACTCATTTACAGCTAACTATAGTATTTCTAAAAAGTGGTCACTTGTATGTCTTTCATAGAAAGCATGTGTCTGGAGAACAGTCAGTAATGTAGTGTGTCATGATTGTGATGAAGCTGTCTGTTAAACAGGAGGTCCACCTATCTGTAGTCAACACTAGAATTACCAAAGCCTATGAAAAAACTTGTAAATCCTGCCCATGTTAAATCCCTTCGCACCTCTCTGTCAGCATCTTTTGTCTTGTAAATGTGCCGACAAGCAGCATGCAGCCTACTATTCCATCCCCCCACTGCCGCAGAACAGAAATAAAGTTCTCCCAGTTTCAGCCTTGATTATCTGGGAATGAAGTACTGGAGTTTTAGAATGGAAATAATAGATCATTATTTGGAACACATGCATTTCATGTGTGTTCTATTTCTACAATAATCTGTGTAAACATTGTTAAAACAAACATTTCATATTTTAGTAATAAAAGACAAAATGTAGACAAACTATGTAATGTTTACAGCCTGAAGTCCAAAGCTCATATAAACACTTTCACAAAAGGTTCAAGGATGATGCAACAGCTTCCATGGCGCAAAGGTAAGAATTGCTGACTTGTAATCAAGAGTCCCCCGGTTTGATCCTGACTGTCTTCTATATTTACAGTTTTGAGTACTGAGCTGCTCTTATTGTTATTATACAATAAACACATACTGCTGTACATTTATAGTACTTGTAAAGGTTAGCATTTTGTTTTTTTTCACTTTTATTCTCTCAGTCACGACCACGATACATACTACCCACTAACCAAACCCCACCCCAACCCGGCAACCCTGGGATTTGATGCTGTTCGTTTATGTTTGAAACTGGGAATAACTGTAGATGTGAGTAGTGTTTTGAGACAATCGAACTGGAAACTCTTTGTTCTGGATGGATAAAAGCTGACACACAAACACTGATGAATCTACTTTATTCATATCTCAATGTCACTTGATTTTTTTTTTTTATTCAATTATATTGAGTGTACCTGTTTACGCTGAATTAGTATGCACCTTATGGTCCATGATGTTAAAGCCGCACTGACAAAAAACAGAGACATAGGTATAAATAATATTTGGAATTATTCATTTTATGACCTGAATAGTACATTTCGGAAAACATTGTGGCACGGATGCAACATTATTCATTTTATTCATATTCACTCACATACCATCTTGTGGTTGTAATCAGTGACCGTGTGGTTTTTTTTTTTTTTTGATCTTTTGTTTTTTTCCAATCTTGCCAGTCTCCACATTTTGGTGCATGGTGCTATTTCTTTTGTACTCCAGGACATCCACAGGAAATGTGGAGACTGGGCAAGATCGGAAAAAAAGAAAAAAAAAAAACATGTAGTAAACAGGTAGTATGTATCATGATCGTGACTGAGAAAATCAAAGTGACCAAAAAAAAAACCCACGCTTTTACAAGTACTATAAATTTACAGCAGCTGTTAGACGCAAATCAAATGTATGTGTTTATTGTATAATATTAACAATAACACCAGTTCAGTACTCAAAATGGTAAATATAGGAGGCAGTCAGGATCAAACTGGGGGACTCTTGATTACAAGTCAGCAGTTCTTACCACTTTGCCACAGAAGCTGTTGTATCATCCTTGAAACTTTTGTCAAAGTGTTTATTTGATCTTTGGACTTCAGGCTTTACACATTATATAGTTTATGTCTACATTTTTTCATTACTAAAATATGAAAAACGTTTGTTTTAACAATGTGTTTACACAGATTGTTGTAGAAACGGAACATACATGAAATGCATGTGTTCCAAATAATGGTCTATTATTTCTCTTCTAAAACTCCAGCACTTCACACTGGAAGAACTTTGTGCCCGTTCTGCAGCGGTGGGGAGATGGAATAGTAGACTGCTTGCTGCTTGTCTTGATTGGCACATTTACAAGACAAAAGACGCTAATGGAGAGGTGCGAAGGGATTTAAGGTGGGCCGGATTTATGAGTTTTTTCGTAGGTTTTGGTAATTCTAGTGTTAAAGCAATGAATTTTGCATTGTTCAAATTCTCCAGCAGAATGAAATGCAGACTGAATTGCAGTCTTTGCAGTCATGCGCAGTAGAGAATTTTTTTTTTTTTTTTTTTTTTTAAAGAGAATGTCATTTGGACCTTGCACTGATCCATAGGTTAGGGCATGCTCTATAAAGATTTCTGGGCAAGCCCTGCTTGTGAAACATCATAGATTTCGTGGTTTTACGGGGTGAATGAATTGGATACAATACAACTGCCTTGTTCATCCTGTTTTATAGAGGAAAAGCCCCCCTGTGCATTTGCTGCACATTTTCATTGTTTGCTTACAAAAAAAAAAAAATCATGTTTTGTGCACAGCTATGGCCTGAAAGCAGAGTGCAAGTTCTTTATGCTATGAGTGATGCAGCTCAGCGAGAAAATAAAGGTATTAAAAAAAAAAAACTTCAGAACCTCATGAAATGAATATCGGCAGCCTTTGTCAGCTGTGAGTCTGGTGTTAACGAATCAACCAATTGACTGGAGACATCAAGGTTGCCAATCGCAGCTTCAGCTTCAAGGCTGAACATCAACTCACTTGTGATATGCTCCCATACACTTATGCCCTCAAGGATCAACCAGCGCATTCAGCAGGGATCACCGACTGATTATTTCAAGCCAGTGCATCATTCACAGTCTGACACCAACCGCCAGGGTGGTGTTGAGACCTCACAAGTCTCAGGATCTCCAAACAGCAGCAACTACATTTTTTTTTAGATGTTACCACAAACGATCACAGAATTCTAGGGAATGACTAGCAAGAAAAAATGTTTTTTGCGTGTTCCCAATTGTATTCTGTGTACTGCATTTAATGGGTTATTTCATGGTTAAAAAAGAACTTGTTTAGTAGATGTTATGATCATTAAATAGCATGTGAATCTTTACAAAACATGAGATTACACAAAACTGTATTCAAAGGGAAACTTGGCTGTGGTACTCCTCACTTCCTATTATATTTTGTGATGTTGTACTGCATTTTACTTAAGCAGCAACTTTCACCAGACAAAGTGGTTTCAGAAAATAAGACAAGCTGTTTTACATGACCGAGCAAGATTTGGTTGTCAGAAAAGGGACAATGCCGTGTGCTGCTTGTTGGTCTTGCAGGCAAATAGGCAATGCTGTTGTACTGTGTTCACAAGATAAAAAATTTCAAATAAATCGCATTATATGTTTCAGCAAAACAATGCCATACATTTTAAAAAGGGCCATTATATACTTGCATTTTAAGATCACAATACCACTCAGCACTTGGTATTGTGTGCTTTTTGTGGCATGTCATTTGCACACATTATAAGAAAATAACTGAAGAAAGGGAAGTGGGAGCATGGAGGGGTGCTGGGAAACACAAAATATGAAACATACCCAAAACAGAATCAAACAGAATAAACTACGATTGTTATTTGAATGAGTGCCAACTCATTATTGTTAAATAAATAGTAGAAAAAGAATGACTGATGATGGTGTTTTTCAGTCAGGTTTCAGAACAAATCACAGCACAGAAACTGCACTCGTTAAAGTAGTAAATGACTTGCGGGTAAATGCAGACAGAGGCCATTTATCTGTTCTCATCCTCTTAGATCTGAGTGCTGCTTTTGACACCATTGATCACAATATTCTTAGAAATTGCCTTAGTCAATGGGTGGGCCTCTCTGGCAGTGTCTTAAATTGGTTTGAATCCTACCTGGCAGGGAGAAAATTCTTTGTGAGTTGTGGTAATCACATCTCAAAGACACAGGATATTCTATATGGTGTTCCACAAGGCTCTATCCTGGGTCCGCTGCTCTTCTCAATCTATATGCTTCCGTCAGGTCAGATTATCTCAGGTTACAACGTGAGCTACCACAGCTATGCTGATGACACACAGCTGTACTTATCAGTAGCACCTGATGACTCCGACTCTCTCAATTCACTAACACAATGTCTTACTGGTATTTCTGAATGGATGAATAGTAATTTTCTCAAACTAAATAAAGAGAAAACTGAAATTTTAGTAATTGGCAATAATGGATTCAATGAGGTTATCAGAAATAAACTTGATGCATTAGGATTAAAAGTTAAGACGGAAGTAAAAAACTTAGGGGTAACTGTTGACTGTAACCTGAATTTTAAATCGCATATTCATCAGACCACTAGGACAGCATTTTTTCCCTTAAGAAACATAGCAAAAAAGTTAGACCTCTTATATCATTGAAAGATGCTGAGAAATTAATTCATGCTTTTGTTTTCAGTAGACTAGATTAATGTAACGCACTCCTCTCAGGACTACCCAAAAAAGACACAAATCACTTGCAACGAGTGCAGAATGCAGCTGCTAGAATCCTAACTAGGAAAAGAAAATCCGAGCACATCTCTCCAGTTTTGATGTCACTGCACTGGTTACCTGTGTCATTCAGGATTGACTTTAAAATTCTGATTATGGTTTATAAAGCCTTAAATAATCTCGCTCCATCTTATATATCAGAATGCCTGACACCCTATATTCCAAATCGTAACCTTAGATCCTCAAATGAGTGTCTACTTAGAATTCCAAATGCTAAACTTAAAAGAAGTGGTGAGGCGGCCTTCTGCTGTTATGCACCTAAAATCTGGAATAGCCTGCCAACAGGAATTCGCCAGGCTAATACAGTGGAGCACTTTAAAAAACTGCTGAAAACACATTACTTTAACATGGCTTTCTCCTAACTTCACTTTAACTTAATACTGATACTCTGTATGTTCAATTCATCATAATAACTATTCATAGTGGCTCTAAAATCCGTACTGACCCCAACTCTCTCTTCTGTTTCTTTTTCCGGTTTCTTTGTGGTGGCAGTCTGCGCCACAACCACCTACTCAAAGCATCATGATGCTCCAACATTGATGGACTGAAAGCCAGAAGTCTACGTGACCATCATCATCAAGTCCTTCCATGAGAATCCTAAATACAAAGAGGACTGTTTCATTTATGTTAGGTAGATTGCCCAGAGGGGACTGGGCGGTCTCTTGGTCTGGAATCCCTGCAGATTTAATTTTTTTTCCTCCAGCCGTCTGGAGTTTTTTTTTTTTGTTTTTTTCTGTCCACCCTGGCCATCGGACCTTACTTATTCTATGTTAATGAATGTTGACTTATTTTTATTTTTTATTGTGTCTTCTATTTTTCTATTTCTTCATTTTGTAAAGCACTTTGAGCTACATTTTGTTTTGTATGAAAATGTGCTATATAAATAAATATTGTTGTTGTTAAGTATGTGATGTGCAGCAACCTATGTAACACATCCATACTGTCCCCTCCACCTCCTTTCCCTCCCAGGGTCTCCTGTTGTAGATGCTTTCAGTGATAAATACAGGTAGTCCCCAGGTTATGGACATCCGACCTACGACATACGAACCGGGCTGCAGCTGCGACGCATGTGCCTCAGTAACTGCCGCTCCATCATCTTCAGCCTGGGGACGCTGCTGTTGAAGTGTAGCGTGTAGCGTCCCTCGGCAGCAAGTGGTTTCACTGCCCGCCCACCACACATGGCTGCCCGTTTATTCTCGGTGGGTGGCTGGTAATGCTGCAAGCGATGACCCGGTTGTGGCTGAACGGGGCAGCGGGGGGTAGCATTGTAGTGTGCCTCGGATGGCTGCGTGCTGAATGGGAGCGGTGGTGCAGCAGACACTGCAGGCAGCATGCTGTAGTGGAGGTGACTGAGGTGGGCTGGGGATGAACCGCCCCTTGCTGCCCCCTTTCAATCTGAATAGCAAGCCTGCTTTTACTGTTATGCACATAGCAGGAAGTTGTCTCTTGTCAGTACAGGGTGGCCCAGATCTAATTGTGCAGATCCAGATTGTCTGGATGACTTTGATTTATGCAGGGACGATTCCAGTTCGGCGCAAAGATGATTCTTCATTTCATCAGTTCGCACACTTCTCGATGGTCCGGGATTTTTCGGGTGATTTTCTATGTAATAAACTGAACAAGTTATAGCGTAATGAAAATTGCATGATTAGATCTGGACCACCCTATACATCAGACGTGTTGACGTCTGGTGCTTTCCTGCTGTGATAGCATGTATAGTGCTGTGCAGAAGAGCTCATCTTAACATTTTGTCTTCACCTTTCAAGAATGTCTCAAACACAAATCTGAAGAAAGTGCTGGTGATAAAGTAAAGAAGAGAAAAACCATCACCATTGAAAATAAAGTAGAAATAATAAAAAGGTCAGAAAGAGGTGAAACTCCATCATTCATTGGCAGAGCACTTGGGTACAGTTGGTTAACAATAGCATTTATTAAAATAATACACAGTACCTGTTCTGACTTGCATACAAATTCAACTTAAGTACAAACCTACAGTCCCTATCTCGTACGTAACCCGGGGACTGCCTGTACATAAGATAACATAGGCCTAAAGAAATAGGCTTTAATCCACATGGCTGCTATCTTTTTCCTGTCTTGTACAAATTAAGTAACCCTGGGAAAATCACATAACTTGAGCTCTAGTTGTAAAATACAATTGTACTGTATTTTGATAAAGACATCAGACAAATATACACATAATATAATTTTGCATTCTCAATGCGCTTAATTCAGTTTAGGGTTGTGGAGGCCTGCAGCCTATTCTAGCAGCACTGACACAGAGGGCACCAGTCCACTACAGGCTCACTCACAATGGGGCAAATTCAAAGTAGCCAATTAACTTAACCTACACATTTGTGAGGGGGTGGGCAGAAAACCCAGGCAGACAACATGCAAACTACATATGCACAATGACTGGGCAATGGATAGGATCTTAAAATGCTAAATCTTTTGAGTAAGAAGTATTACACAGTGTGCACTGTGACTCATGAGAAATATGTAATTATGTTAAGAAAATAATGCAGTAATACACAGAAAAAACATTATTTGTCCCCAGGGGGAAATTCGGCTGTTTACAGAAGTTCAGATAGACAGACCGATAAATACACACACACACACATACACTTCTTTATGGTCTGAACACACACCAGAATGATTTCTTCTTCTTCTTCTTTCGGCTGCTCCCATTTGGGGTTGCCACAGCGGATTATCTTGTCTGCATATTGATTTGGCAAAATTTTACACCTGATGTAACCCTCCCCAGAATGACTGAAAACCAAAAATTAAAAAGTAAGAAAACTTCTTATAGGTGAGTAACTGGAGTGTCTTGTTTTAACACAACAGATGAACTACAAACACTAATTCAGCAAGAAGACTATCAAGTTAGTTTACTTTTGAAAGATATAATACATTTCAATGGCTGGCCGCATGCAGCAATCTATATATATATATATATATATATATATATATACACTGAAGTTCTTGGCCAACAGTGAAGATGGATTTTAATGGTGTTATCATGAATTCATGCAGTGTGGATAAACTAAAAAAAAAAAACTTTTATGAAATCACGCAAGTAAATTAAAATGCTGCTGTGAATAAATGCAGAAGTATCAAAAAAGGAACCATATGAAACTCTCAAACACTAAAAGGGGCATGACTTTCAGTGACCCTAAGATTAAATGTCACTACCCAGCTGTTTGCACACTATGTACAGTACATCCAAAAATCTTTCTTAAAGGTCTACCATTATGTGCAGCATGTTTGGCACTCACTGAGCCATTTCAGTCTGTGCTAAAGCTTCAGGGTCTTAATAAATGCTGTGAAAATGCTCAAACCATTTATATAAACAAAATCTGGTCTTTAAGTCTACATAAGGTATGAACAACTTTTTATCTAGCAGTGGACTTCATATTAAACACAAGAAAAATGTAAAAGACAAATTTTTAATGTGAAAAATAATTGGTATGCACACCATAGCTATTTTAAATTATATGAAATATTAGTAGTTCGATATAACCCTGCTTGTTACATCAAGTATATTAGTTCCAAAACAGAAATCAAATATGGACAGGGCCACTAGATCACCTAAGGAGACACTGAACCTTGCACTTGCTTGGATAGGGACAATTCAGAGTTAGCGATTATTTAACATATGTCTCAAATGAGATGAGGGAGGAGAAAATGTCCTTGGACCAGATGAGACTGCACACATTCTATGCAGAATGTGTCAGGGACAGATTTGAAGTCAGAATTCTGGAGCTAAGAGGGAGCAGCTGTTAGGTACTGAGCCACTATGTCACCTTTTAAAAATAAACAGTTTAAAATTAGTAGGGAAACTGAACCACAAAACATTTCTCACCTTATTGGCAAAGTGTATATCCCCTTTCAACAGTGATATTAAATACATACAAGTTTAGCTTTGACTGCTTTGTCAGTAAAACTTTATGGTCCATTGTCATGAGAGTCTAAATACTTTTAATATATGAGCACAGAATGCCAAATTCAGTACTTGTTTAGTGATATTAGTGTGCCCTAATGGAGTGATAAACAGAGTGGGGACAATATTTCCTCTAAGGACCAGGGTGGCATGAGCAAAAAATAATAATCTGAAATTTCTATGCATTACAGACAACAGTATTTATTAAAGTGACATTTTTATTCAAACTATTTATTTATTCATTCATGGTGTTAAAAAGTAATGATGTAATGACAAATAAATAAATAATAAAAGTGCATTATGCCCAAATAGATTATATACTGCTCAAAAAATTAAAGGAACACTTTTTAATCAGGGTATAACATTAAGTCAATGAAACTTCTGTGGTATTGATCTGGTCAGTTAAGTAGCAGACGGTGTTGTTAATCAGTTTCAGCTTCTTTGGTGTTAAGACAGAGGTAAAGAATTTAGGGGTAATTATTCACTCTAATATAAATTTTAAATCAAATATTAACCAGATTACTAGGACAGCAGTTTTTCACTTAAGAAATATAG
Organism: Polypterus bichir lapradei; assembly: GCA_026402145.1. Lineage (NCBI taxonomy): Eukaryota > Metazoa > Chordata > Cladistia > Polypteriformes > Polypteridae > Polypterus > Polypterus bichir. The sequence goes on from JANRMT010062815.1 coordinate 20,035,308, forward strand.
CAAAAGTTAGATCTCTCATAACTTTACAAGATGCTGAGAAATTAGTTCATGCTTTTGTTTTCAGTCGGCAAGACTACTGTAACGCACTCCTTTCAGGACTACCCAAAAAAGACATCAATTAATTGCAACTAGTGCAGAATGGAGCTGCTAGAATCTTAACTAGGAAAAGAAAATCTGAGCACATCTCTCCAGTTTTGATGTCACTACATTGGTTACCTTTGCCATTTAGAATTGACTTTAAAATACTGCTTATGGTTTACAAAACCTTAAATAATCTCACTCCATCCTATATTTCAGAATGCCTTTCAACTTACACTCCAAATCATAACCTTAGATCTTCAAATGAGTGTCTGCTTATAACTGCAAAACTTAAAAGAAGTGGTGAGGTGGCCTTCTGCTGTAATTCACCTAAAATATAATTTATGTTAGGTAGAATGCCTGTAGGGGACTGGGCGGTCTTGTGGCCTGGAACCCCTGCAGTCTTTTTTTTTTCTTTCTTTCTTCATCCTGTAAAGCACTTTGAGCAACATCACTTGTATGAAAATGTGCTATATAAATAAATATTGTTGTTGTTGGTGCACCAGAGAGGCAACAATGAGATCACCCCCAAAACAGGAATGGTTTAACAGGTGGAGGCCACTGACATTTTTCTCTCTCATCTTTTCTGACTGTTTTTTCACTAGTTTTGTATTGGGCTATGGTCAGTGTCACGACTGGTAGCATAAGGCGATACCTGGATCTTACAGAGGTCGCACAGGTAGTCCAACTTCTCCAGGATGGGCACATCAATATGTGCCACTGCCAGAAGGTTTGCTGCGTCTTCCAGCACAGTCTCAAGGTCATGGAGGAGATTCCAGGAAACAGACACTTGCTCTAGGAGAGCTGGACAGGACTATAGAAGGTCCTTAACCCATCAGCAGGACTTTGGGCAAGGAGGAACAGGATGAGCACTGCCAGGGCCCTACAAAATGACCGCCAGCAGGCCACTGGTGTGAATGTCTCTGACCAAACAATCAGAAACAGACTCCATGAGGGTGGGCTGAGGGCCTGACATCCTCTAGTGGGTCCTGTGTTCACTGCCCGGGACTGTGGAGCTTCACTGGAATTTGCCAAAGAATACCAGAATTGGCAAGTCCATCACCAACACCCTGTGCCTTTCACACACAGATGAGATCAGGTGCACCCGGAGCATGTGACAGACGTGAAAGGGTCTGGAGAAGCCGTGGAGAATGTTATGCTGCTGTAACATTGTTCAGCATGACTGGTTTGGTGATGGGTCAGTGATGGTCTGGGGAGGCATATCCAAAGAGGGACACACAGACCTCTACAGGCTAGACAACGGCACCTTGACTGCCATTAGGTATTGAGAATAAATCTTTGGACCTATTGTCAAACCCTATGCTTGTGCAGTGGGTCCTGGGTTGCTCCTGGTGCACAAAAATGCCCAGCTTCATGTGGCGAGAGTATGTAGGCAGTTCCTGGAGGATGAAGAAATTGATACCATTGTCAGGTCCTCAAACCCATCAGACTTAAATCCAATAGAACACCTCTGGGACATTATGTTTCAGTCCATCCAACGCTGCCAGATTGCACCTCAGACTGTCCAGGAGCTCAGTGATGCCCTGGTCCAGACATGGGAGGAGATCCCCCAGGGCACCAACCGTCGTCTCATTAGGAGCATGCCCCGACTCTGTCAGGCATGCATGCAAGCATGTGGGGGCCATACAAACTACTGAATAGGATTTTGAGTTGCTGCAATGAAATTTCGGCAAATGGACTAGCCTGCCGCATCATTTTTTCACTTTGATTTTCAGGGTGTCTTTGAATTCAGCCCTCTGTAGGTTGATCATTTTCATTTCCATCAAAAGATGTGGCATCCTTTCGTTCCTAACACATTACCCAGTTCATATCAGTAGAGATATCCAGCAGGATGTTTTACCCCATTAAGATCTGATGTGTTTTCAAAGTGTTCCTTTAAATGTTATGAGCAGTTTATTAAAAATCATTCAAAACTGATTTTACATTTCTATAATCTCAACTCTGTATTTGCCTCAGAGACTAGAAGCAGAGTCACATCCTGGACTAGCAAAAATGACTATGGACAAGAAACATTTATTAAATTTTTTTAAGCAAATAATGTTTTCTATTATCCACTCTTTCATAATTGAATCTTCTTAATCCACCAGGGCCTAAGCTGTCAGCATCAGGCACAATTCAGAAATCTAATACATACACAAAAAAGTTCTCAAAAATACACTAAAAAATATAAGAAATTGAGAAAAAAAAAAAAAGAAAATGCTGCATTACCATTTAAAAACATTTATTCACCTTTAAAAAGGCTAGTGTTTGTGAACTAGGATAAGATAGTATTTAGGGTGAAGAGTGGTGATGAGCGCTTGATGATAATGACTAATTTGACCTTCATATCATAATCTGGTTGGCCCCACAGGTTTGATTAATTAACCCAAGTTCATGCCAGTGTGAATGTGTTTGCAACTTTAACAGATAACAGCATTTCCTGCTATGCTTCAAACCATCTACACTTTACACAAACACTTTGAAAATGAAAGCTGTATTATTTTCAGAATATTTAAATTGTTAACAATATACAGTATGTCAGACCAACCTTATTAGTTCTAAACTGCAAATCTGTGAAGCACCTGTCTGATCAAATAGCTAGAAGTTCAGGTCAGATGTTAGAGATTTCTTCTTTAAATCAATGCTTAGATTTTACAAACTAAACTTATTTCCAAGTGAATAACCACCAAACTGTGCACAAATAACTTTCTAGATATCTCAAGTTTTAACAGTCGATTACTGAGAGAAAAATAGAGGTGCTGTACATAATTTGGCCACTTTTAGCAAGTGAAAGGACAGTTTCCTTTCTTGCTTTTTTTGTGAAAAATGTGCACTGAAACTCGGTAGTTGTGCATGCCACATGTGCACCTTACTGATGGGAGGGTAAATGTTTATTCATTTCAAACTATGTTTATTCATTTCAAACTGTGTCTGTCTGCTTAATTAGTCCTTGTGTGCACTGTGTGTCTGCACATGGTCTGTCATTTCTCCCATGGGTGCATAAAAAGGGAGATGATCTCATTATGCAAAGGTGCCTTACTGCTTTAACAATACTGCAGAAAATGTCTGACTGTTGTTCTACAGCTCTTCCAAGGCACACATGAAGTCCATCAAGGACTATTTCCTGAACTATAGTAATGTTACCAGGGTAATCTTCAGCTCCCTATAAACATGAAATTGAAAAAAAAAAAATCAGAAAAATTAATTAACAGATGAATGAAGGAGTCATTCAGGAATGAATGTTGGTGGCTACTACTGTTTTTAAAATGTAAGCAATAGGCTGTTCCAAGTTTGCAGATGATACCAAACTAGAAGTGCAAATAACAGAATAAGCAAAATTAGTCTTCACCTGGAGTACTCTGTATAGTTTTTTTTTTAAATACAAAGTGGCTAGGCTGATTCCAGGACTCAGAAGTATGAGCTATAAGGAGAGACTGACAAAGTTTTCAACTTTAAAAGGTGGCATGAGTGAAGTGTTTAAATCATGAAAGGAATTAGTACAGTGAATAATGTTTGCCTTTCAGTGAAAGTGTTACTTTAAAATTATTTCTTCAACAAGGACACAGGGAAACAGACATTTCTTAAGGACTGATTCTGCACAAATGTTAGAAAGAGCCATAAACACTTGGAATAAATTACTAAGGAGTGTGGTGGAGAGTAGGACTTTAGGGATCTTTAAAACTTGACTTGATGCTATAATGGACAGTCTAGGTAAATAGGGTAGGTAATCTTCTTGGGTTGAAACAACCATTCTCATCAGTTTTTAAAAATTGCCTGTCCTCTAGTTACTCTGTTAAAATTTTCCTTTTGCGTCATACATTTTTCCTCCTGGATCACTCTTGCTTGTTTTTTCTCAGCAGAGGTTATTTTGTCTAGGTACACTCAATGTAAAATTAATCTTACCCTCTTACTGGAAATCTCCGGATTCTCTCTGTAAAATTCTCTAAATTCTTTGCTTAGTCCAGCCTTGTTTGGAATTTCAGTGGTACAGATCCGCAGATATCAATTTAGAGATGTGGTAAACTGTAGTGCATTTGATGACAGACTGGCTGACGGCCGGACTATGCCATGCTCTGAAGCTTAATTCTTATTTTTCCTCGTTCCATTTCTCCGCTCTGCCTTGGGGCTCCTATGTCTGTTGTACCTCTGTCTCCTCAGTTTACATGGGCACCTTGGTCTTCAGATCTTTACGTGCTTTCTTTAAAGGGCTGGGATCACCAAAGGAAGGTTGTTGTTGTTTTTATATAGATGGTATATTTGTGATCCCTCAATATGACTGATGCCTTTTAATGAATTTCATTAAAAACTTGATTACAAAAAAAAAAATAAAAAATTAAGAAATACTGTAGTGTACACAACACTCCATTTCTGTCTTTGTTAAAAGGTAATCTGCTGGTTTTATTGACAATCTCTGTAACTGCTGCAGGCAACAGTCATATGCTACTTTCTTTTTTTACTAATTCATAATGTGTCTGTTTTGGAATTGTTTTACATCAAAATCAAGTCAATGTTGACTTTTTTTTTTCTGGATTTCAAATATATTTGCCTTTGGCATTTCAGAACACCTAATAATGTTGGTTAAGTAATTAAGCACACTACTACTTTTTCACTTTAAAACAGCATGTTTAAACAAAAATGATTTTGATCCATAGTACAGTTTTCACATTGTTTACAAAAGTCTCTCAATCCACAATAAAATGACTAAAGTCGCCTAAGTCACAGACTCTCACCCACAGAGGGGCATGCATGCATCTGCAGAAAAAAACCTTAAAGGATGGTGTGGTGAAAAATTCAGAGCTCCATAAAATTTAGATTTCCTTATGCGCTCATAAAATTATCAGAGCACAAGACTCTGATAGTGCATTTACTATCTTTAAGAAGCCAAACTACCACAGTGCTACATTAATGTGCTTATCAAAGCATTAAATAAAAACAGCAGAAATGTTAAAGCGAAACTTTAAAAAAAAAAGAAGATTGATTATAAGTAGTCCACAGCAATCTGAGCAGATCTTGCACCACATAACATTTGTAAAACTAACTCTATGGAGAAAATAAATAAATGAATAAATACAGTACATGCTGTTGTGTTTCTACATCTTCACTTTTCTGCATGGTGCTTTCATGCCTTCGTCTTGTATTTATTGTGAGCTCAGCTGCATTTTGCACCTGTCCACTTTGTTAAGCACCTTCCTGTTAATTTTGCTGCAGAAAGTGCCTCTCCTTACTGAATGGATTAAGTTTAAGTAAGGCTGTCAGAGTTATTTACAATCTGATTTTCACATGGTGCTGCCAACCATTGGATTTACGGTAACTTGTCTTTTGCACAAGTATGCTGCATTCCAACTGTACAAAACGCAATACAGGTAAGTAATATAGGAAGTGTAATTGAAAGCAACTCTTCTATTCCCAATATGTTCAAATATGGTTTTCTTTGGTGAAGGGTGCCCGGTCAGGGAATGAGACATTGTAATGAGCAGGATCCAATCAAGGAAAAGCCACATAATAGACACAAAAAAGTTTAACTATGATAATAGGCTGTGTTTTCAAAAACTGTGTTTTTGTCTATCCACAATGAAATACCAAAGCAGCATTTTCAGAAGTACAAGTATATGGCTCTGAAGAACATTTTCAGAAGTTTCAATTTTTGGGTGTTGAAAATGCCAAGGTAGTGTGAATGAAAGGCAAAAACAGAGAATATTGTCCACATTTTTAAATGAAAACTAGTAGTGTCTACAATGCCTAGTAGTCAGCAGGAGAAGAGTCAATATAGGATTTGTTATACATCATATATCTTTCTTCATATCGATGTCTGTTTAAACCAAATACAGTTAAGAAACAAAACAAATGCAGATTTTCTTTCCCTAAACTGAGTTTAATTTTGAGTGCTAGTCTCTAATAAAGCCTTCCCTATAATAAGTCAAAGTTCAGACATTTCACTTTGTTCACCAATTTCTTTTAGCGCTTTCATGCTAGTTAATACAGATGAGCACTGTGCTGTCTGGCAATTTGCTGCAACTACAGTCCCAAAAACAGCAGTACCCTATGGAAAAATACAGTGAATGATAAAAATCAAAGCATCTAAAGGAATAAAAATTAAAAAGTACAAAACAACATACTGTATATCTCAAATTGCCTTGAATTCATTATAACAACAATGAAAGAGAATAACAAATCAGAATAAAATATTAATATACACATAGACAAAAAATAATCAGCCACCAATTCTTGACCATATCAGGTTTTTTCACCATATAGGAAAATTTGCCTTTTACTAAAAAATAAACTGCATTTTATTCTCATTTCACTCCCAACAAATTTTATCCATATGTAAGCTGGATTGCTCATATGCTAAATAGCAAACTCCAAATGGATTCTGAAATGGTTAAGTAATAAGTAACAACTTTGTTCCTGTCACCATGCCATAAAGTCTATTACTAAACAGTACTGTTAATGCTGTAGACAAATACACTTTAACTGCAACCTGAGCTACTAAATGCTGTAGTCTCACAGTAACTTCCACGACAATTTCTTTTTTGGTCCATGAAGCACATGCTTTGAATGTTGAGATTGCAATAGTGGCAGTGCCCTTGGGTTATTCAAAGCCTTTGGAATTTGTTATATTGTTCTTGTAAGTGATGTCTTGGCATTGGTAATAGAGTATATTTGGATCCATTGAACAACTGTGCTTTAAATATAACCTTTCATCACAACATTTCTCTTATTATATCCATGTTAAAGATTTTGTTTATTTGGGCAACCATTAGTCCCCTGTAAAAAAATTTGTCTATCAGGTAAACTTTAATATTTTTTACTATATTACTTGAGAGTTATAACTGGGATAACAATATAAAAATACAACAGCAATGTATTGCTGTTTTCTATTTCATGTTCTATTTGTTCTCTTCTCTCTCACACTGCTGCAGTCAAATTTTATTCAATGCTTGAGGCCATACATGGCTTCTAATGCTGCCCATGGGGCAGTTGCTTAGCTTGGTTATCCTATGGGAATGTGTCTATATATTTACCCTGGCAAAATCATTTAAAAACCATATTACCTGGTGTCACACAGACAAAATAACTGATAATCCAACTCAGGTTATGTGAGATGTGTGAGGACCCACTGGTGTCATTATTGTATAAAAAATAAGATGCGTCACTAAAATTATTTAACACAACAACCAATGGATACAGAGCTAATAAAATACTGCTCCACATCTAAAACATTGGTTTTTTTTTTATTTTAATTGTAACTGCCTTTCAAATATTTTCATATTCCTTTTATTATACTGTACTGATGTACTGTAAGTCTTGCACACCCCTTCAAGGGCATGTTTGATGGCCACTAAAAAGAATTATGTAATCCATCAAAAGTAACACATAATGTCATTATTAAGTTCTAAAGAAATGCCAAGAAGGTTAATAGGTTAACCAAAAAGATTGACTCTATTCTAGCCATTAGCCTGGATTATCTGGAAGAACAATGCTGGCTAAGCTCATCGTTATCATGAACATTGTATTACACCCTCTGTGTGACACCCTGGTCTACCTGCAGAGCACCTTAACACTAGAATTACCAGAGCCTACGAAAAAACTCGTAAATCCGTCCCACCTTAAATCGCTTCTTAAATCCCTTCACACCTCTCTGCCAGCGTCCTTTGTCCTCTAAATGTGCTGATAAACAGAAGCTAGAAGTAGCCGGCTATTCCATCCCCCCACCAATTTAGAACGTACACGAACTTCTCCCAGCTCATGCCTTGATTGAGTATCTGGGAGTGAAGTGGAGTTTTAGAGTGGAAATAATAGATCGTTATTTGGAACACACGCATTTCATGTCTGTTCCATTTCTACAGTAATCTGTGTAAACACATTGTTAAAACAGAAACGTTTTTTATATTCTAGTAGTAGATGACAAAATGTAGGCATAAACTATATAATGTATGAAGCCTAAGTCCAAATATCAAAGAAACATTTTCACAAAAGGTACAAATATAACACACCAATTGCGCTTTTATTCAAAAATATAACTGCAGAAACAAAAAGCCGCCTTAACATGCAACATTGACACCTGTTTATTATGACTGCCTCCGTGGCGCAATAGAATCAGCTGCTTACTGGGAATCAAAAGGCCGCGAGTTCGAACCTGCACCACTCCGTTTTGAGAAGTAAACTGCTCTTAGTCTTACTATTTTAAAATAAAAGCATACATTTGATTTCAGTCTGTAACAGCCGGTGTAATTTATGAGCCTTGTAAAGGTTAGCTTTGTTTTTTTTTTAATTCACTTTTCATTCTCTCAGTCGCGTTCAGAATCAATCCATACAACCCCATCTGACACGGCTGTTTTCACATAAAGATGCGCTATAGCTCTGCAGTGTACCACGATGCATGCTGGCGAACCTGCCTTCTTCGTATCTCACCGTCACTTGATTTTCTTTTTATTCAGTTTTATTGAGTGTTCCTGCCAGTCCCCGCATGTTGCTGTATGCTGTTTCTTTTGTACTCCAGGACATGCAGAGGAGAGAATGGTAAAGAGCAGTAACTTCGGCACTATATGCAATCATCAGACACTCCCCATCTGCCCGTGTCGCTCAAACACAGGAACATATGTTGGTGTAAAAGTACTGTATAACAAAAGTGCACTTTTATTCAAGTGCACTTTTTCCATCGCCTTTTCCTGTAAGAAGCAATGTACACACTTCTCTCTATGCTGTGGTTTCTATTACACACCTGAAAGAAAGAGACAATATATGTGAAAACATCATCGCACTAATACAATATTATTTGAAAACGAACAGCGTCAGATCGGGTGTGAATTTATGCAGGAACTGGAAATTCTCTGATGTGGGACCTTCCCCCAGGGAAGAAAGTACAGTGTCAGGTGCTCATTCAGTATAATAGGAACCATAGCACAGAGAGGTGTGTACACTGCAACAAGTACACGTGTCGTAAATGTAAGAAGGACGGTCCTTGGGTGTGTGGGAACTGTTAATATTTGAATGTGATCTATACTAATAAAAGGCAAAGCCCTCACTCACTCACTCACTCATCACTAATTCTCCAACTTCCCGTGTAGGTAGAAGGCTGAAATTTGGCAGGCTTATTCCTTATAGCTCACTTACAAAAGTTAAGCAGGTTTCATTTCGAAATTCTACACGTAACGGTCATAACGGTCGATAACGGTCGACAACGTCCGCCATGTTGAACTTTCTTATTCATGGCACCATCTTCACGAAATTTGGTAGGCGGATTCCCTGCGCTAACCGAAACTGATGTATGTACTTATTTCGATGGTATGACGCTACTGTCGGCCGCCATATTGAACTTTCCAACGTCACTAATTTTCCAACTTCCCGTGTAGGTAGAAGGCTGACCCCATCTTCACGAAATTTGGTAGGTGGCTTCCCTACGCTAACCAAAACCGATCTACGTACTTATTTTGGTGGTATGACGCCACTGTCGGCCGCCATATTGAATTTTCCAAACATCACTAATTCTCCAACTTCCCGTGTAGGTAGAAGGCTGAAATTTGGCAGGCTCATTCCTTACCGCTTACTTACAAAAGTTAAGCAGGTTTCATTTCAAAATTCTACGTGTAATGGTCATAACGGTCAACAATGTTGAACTTTCTTATTCATAGGTAGAAGGCTGAAATTTGGTACTTATTTCGGTGATATGATGCCACTGTCGGCTGCCATATTGAACTTTTCAACGGTCTTTGTTACTTATGGGCCCATCTTCAAGAAATTTGGTACGCGGGTTCCCAACGCTAACTGAATCCTACTTACGTACATATATACGTCCATAGCCTGCAGCTCGGTCCCCGTGTGAGGCGGCGTTGGGTCCCCCATCCCAACGCCTCCCACGTTGTTGGCTGCCTGCCTATATAAGGCCGTCTGTCGCTCCAGTCTCTACATTCCCTTCCTTGCTTCGCCACGGTATTCACGTCTCCCTGCTGATAACTACAGCCTTTTTATTTAATCCACGGCTTCTCCGCTGTTTTATTGTTCATTTATTACAATTATAGTTATTGTATAGGTATTTTAGACTTATTTTATATTGTTCAGGTACCCATTTCCTTTATCATTTCAACCGTACCCCCATTAACATGTCTATCGAGGTGATCACCATCGATCAAAGAACTGTCACTTACCAAGTGGTTTCCATGCCCGGAGATGGCACCTGCCTTTTCCATTCTCTTTGTTACATATTGCACAGCCATATCAGGCTCACTATTAATATCCGGAGGAACATTGTGTCTTATGTATTAAATGACTGGGACAGGTTCAAGGTGTGGACTGATGATGGTACAGGAGATAATTATACTACACAGGAGCACTAGAAGAGTGAAATGCTTAAGTGTACCGAAATGGCCAAATATTTTACACCTTTGGACAACCGCCAATGCCTCTTAAACATCTTAGCTTCACAGGTGACGATTTTAGTAGTGGACACTTTGATGTTTAGAAATGTTTAAACTCTCAAAAGCTGGATGTGAAGTTATCAATGAAACTGGTTGTATACTTACAACGCTTGACAGATGCCGAATGTCTCTTCAACACAAGTCCTACAAATACTGTCGTAACTGAAACAAACCATGAAACTCAAACCGATTATGACAGCAGCAATCCAAGCTGTGAGATTTGAAACAAGATTACTGTTCACATGGCCAACTGTATGTTGCATGCTCAAGAGTAAGCTCAGCGCACAGCTACAGCTTGGTCATATTGCAACTGGAGGGCCGAACTGACAACGTGGCATACAAAGAGATCCTTAACAAATAATTATTGGTATATTTTCCCTCAGTTTAAAAAGGTTTAATTTTCTTCTTAATAAAAATTTTAAGGCAGTACTTCACCGCTGCGAAGCGCGGGTATTTTGCTAGTCTATACTAATAAAAGGCAAAGCCCTCACTCACTCACTCACTGACTGACTCGTCACTAATTCTCCAACTTCCCGTGTGGGTGGAAGGCTGAAATTTGGCAGGTTCATTCCTTACAGCTTCCTTACAAAAGTTGGGCAGGTTTCATTTCGAAATTCTATGCGTAATGGTCATAACTGGAAGCTGTTTTTCTCCATTTACTGTAATGGAGATGAGCTTGAACGCCGTGGGGGCGGAGTTTCGTGTGACATCATCACGCCTCCCATGTAATCACGCAGTACATAGAAAACCAGGAAGACCTCCAAAAAGAACTGAAGAAAACATGCATTATATAATTGAGAAGGCAGCGAAACAATAAGAAGCGAGCGAGTGACATATACAACCATATTCATGAGTTCTGCTACTTCGGAAACAAAGCACGATGTAAACCTAAACTTTAAATTAAGTTCATAGACAGGCTGCCGCTGGCGTTTGTAATTTAGTGCCTGCCCATATAAGGCCGTCCGTCAGCGGCAATCCAATAGCAAACTGCCACTAAATATTCACGGGTGAAGGACGGTGCTTATGCAGAGGAAGATGAGATGGTCAGGGTGGTGTTTGGCACAAACTCAGCGAAACTGCGAGAGAAAGTTTTAAGTGCCAGGACTTCGGTAACATTAAATATAGCCATGGACATCGCACGAGATGGCACCAGCACAGCTGGGAACCTTCGATGCATGTACACCGAGCGGCTCACGTGAACCGACGCAGTGCACAGACAAAAAGCAACAGTTCCAAAGAGCGCTGAACAAAAACCGAATTACACAATTGAAAAGGCAGCAAAAAATATGAAGTGTCTGATATATACAAGCATATTCATAAATCCAGCTACTGCGGAAACAAAGCACACGGTGGAAAAAGTCAATGTCCCGTTAAAGGAAGACAGTGTAAAAAAAAAAAAACCCGTGCATGCAGTGTGTCAGGTCTCAGATAAAGAAGACGACGAGCTGTTTATTGATGCAGTAAGAAACAAATCGATGAATGAAACCTGTCATCTTTACAACGATTGACAAACACGGAATGTAACTTGAACACAACACATCCTACAAATACGAACCTGATTGAAAGAAATAATGATAATCAAATCCTTGATGACAGCAACACTCAATAACACTCACAAAACAATTACTGTATATTGACAGTCATGTTACGTTATTTTTAAAATGTTCCCTTTTCTTTTTCATAGCTTTTTTAACACACTACTTCTCCACTGCGATACGCGGGTATATATATATGTATATATATACCCCGATCTACATACTCGAATAATGGATACTTTATTCGCCATCAATGACTGTTTTGGTAAAGCCATACTCAGTGTATTCATTAGATGAACGGTAAAAAAGTAAGAGCGAGGGGAGGATGACTTATTGAGGCATGCAGGCAAAACCACAATAGCACGCGGGCTCGATGTACAAAAAAATATATCTTTTCAAGTTCTATTTAGTCCATATGTGTCAAACTCAAGGGCCGCGGGCCACATCCAGCCCGGCGTGTAATTATATCCGGCCCGCGAGATCATTTTATGTACTGTATTATTGTTATTAATGGCCCGGGTATATGAAGTGCTGGTAACACAATAAACTACAGATCCCATAATGCAGCGCTTCAGCTGCCTTGTCGAACACTTACCGCGTTAATCAAGTCTAGCTTATGATGCTGCAAGTTATTGCGAAGCTAGCCCACAAGATGCCGAAGAGAAAAGGTGATTCTGAACATAGAGACTTTAAAAACCAATGGGAGGCTGAGTATATGTTTACTGACATTGCCGGTAAACCCGTGTCTCATTTGTGGAGCTAATGTGGCTGTAATTACAGAATTTTAATCTAAGACAGCACTATGAGACAAAACATCAGGATAACCTGAAACACCTGAATGCAATGCAGAAGATACAGAAAGCAGAAGAATTAAAGAAGAATCTGACACTTCAGCGGACGTTTTTACCCGTGCACAATCACAAAGTGATTTCAAGTGAAGCTGCTTTTATGGGAGACACAAATGCACCAGTGCAACTTTCCCCACTATCCCTGTTGCCAAGTAATGTTGAACCAAGTCGGCACAACGATGTTCCCAAATACGCAATTTGCTGATAAACTGAGCGCACTGAGTTCGCATGGCGCTTTGGTGATTTTGAAGAACAAAAAAAGTCCGTCTACATGCAGCTCGAACCTTGTGCATGTTTGGTAGCACATATCTGTGTGAGAAGCTCTTCTCAGTGAT
>JANRMT010062815.1:20048921-20083722 GCA_026402145.1 Polypterus bichir lapradei
ATATATATATATATATATATGACAGCAACACTCATCACTCACAACAGTGACAAAACAATTACATTGACAATCATGTTACGTTATTTTCAAAATGTTTCCTTTTCTTTTTCATTACTTCATTAACACACTACTTCTCTGCTGCGAAGCGCGGGTATTTTGCTAGTATATATATATAGATAGATATGACAACAACACTCATATCAATGACAAAACAATTACATTAACAATCAAGTTACGTTATTTTTTAAATTTTTCCTTTTCTTTTTCATAACTTCTTTAACACAGTACTTCTCCGCTGCGAAGTGCGGGTATTCTGCTAGTGATTTTATATAGCACGGAATGAAAATCTGCACTTCTTAGCACTGCACCATGCAAGCTGTCGTATCAATCGCCTACTGTAACTTGCTTTCTTTTTTCTTCGGTTATACAGGTAGTCTTGAATAAAAGTGCACTTGTTTTGTTTTACTTTTACACCAACATATGTTCCTGTGTTTGAGCATGCTCAAACGGGCATGCTCAAAAAATACACGTGTAATGCCACGAAAAGTGCACGCAGACACTTCATTTCGCAAACATTGGTACGAGAATGCAGTCACAAGTACACTGCAGAGCTATAGCGCGTCTTTATGTGAAAACAGCCGTGTCAGATGGGGTTGTATGGATTGATTCTGAACGAATGAGAGAATGAAAAGTGAATTAAAAAAAAAACAAAAAAAAAAACAAAGCTAACCTTTATAAGGATCATAAATTACACCGGCTGTTATAGACTGAAATCAAATGTATGCTTTTATTCTAAAACTTACTTCTCAAAACGGAGTGGTGCAGGTTCAAACTCGCGACCTTTTGATTCCCAGTCGGCAGCTGATTCTATTGCGCCACAGAGGCAGTTATAATAAATGGGTGTCAATGTCGCATGTTAAGACGGCTTTTTGTTTCTGCAGTTATATTTTTGAATAAAAGCACAATTGGTGTGTTATATTTGTACCTTTTGTGAAAATGTTTTTTTGATATTTGGACTTCAGGCTTCATACATTATATAGTTTATGCCTACATTTTGTCATCTACTACTAGAATATAAAAAATGTTTCTGTTTTAACAATGTGTTTACACAGATAACTGTAGAAATGGAACAGACATGAAATGCGTGTGTTCCAAATAACGATCTATTATTTCCACTCTAAAACTTCACTTCACTCCCAGATAATCAAGGCATGAGCTGAGAGAAGTTCGTGAACGTTCTAAATTATGGAATAGCCGGCTGCTTCTAGGTTCTCTTTATCAGCACATTTAGAGGACAAAGGACGCTGGCGGAGAGGTGTGAAGGGATTTAAGATGCGATTGAAGGTGGGACGGATTTACGAGTTTTTTCGTAGGCTCTGGTAATTCTAGTGTTAATGCACAAATCTAGTTCTACCATGTTGAACAAAGAAGATCTAGTGCAGGTCTTCTTTGCAAGCTGCTATTAGATGTTACAACATAACATCTAGCTAAACTATATTTTCCCAGCCACTTCAATATGTTAATTTAAATTAGATTTTAGTAATATTTATGTTTTATTTACTGTTTCTTGTTAAGTGTATTTGTATAGTTGCTTTGCTTGGGCTGTAGCAGCTCTGCAGTATTGCCTTGATTTAATAAATTAAAATAAATGAATAAATTCAAATCATTCTAAAATGAACATATTTTCTTACCTATTGCAAGACCATCACTGAAATTATGCATTCCATCTCCCATGATGACCATCCACGCAATACTAGCAATGCCAGCATCCTTCATTTCTTTATCAGAGTGACAGTGACCATGATGTGAATGTCCATGTGAAATTCCATGGGAATGTCCATGACTATGGCCAGGAGTGTGCTTTTTACTTTTTGCTTTCTTCCCATTCTCTTTGGCAGGAAAGACAGTCTGCTTGTTCTGTTCATTTTCCGAGAAATCTGATATCTTCACAGTTACCTCTCCGACAGACAGCTGCCTTTTGCTGGGGGAGTCGGACAAGTCTTGAAGCTCTGTCAGTTGGGTATCATTGTGCTTACTGTCATCAGACATGGCAGAATCATCTGGTCCTAATAAAAGAAAAGGGATAATGCCACATATCTTGTTTAAAGAGTATTTTACATGCACTACTAAAACATTTTACTTTATTAATATGGCTTGTTTCATTATTTTACATTACTCAGAATTGTAAGACATTGGTGTGTACTTTAGAAGAGGCACTGGCTGTCTCTTGGTGCTGGGGGATTGTTGTGCATGGAGGTATTCACTCAAGTAATCTCTTAATAAGCAAATAACTACATTACCTTAATTGAACTGCTTGCTTAATTAGAATTCTCACATTTCTACCACTGCCATTGCGGATGTACGAAGGTCATGCTGTGGTATGTTGTGCTTTACTAAAACATTTTGCAAATGGTTGCTGTCTCTGTATTTTACTTCTCGGCAATGTAATCTGTCTTGCTGGCATGCTTGTTATGAATTCTCTTCCAGCGTAAATAGTTCTGAAAATGGTATTGAATTTTGATAAAGAAACACGTAGATATTCTACACAGAACCTGGCATTTCATTTTCATTCACACCTGAACCAGCACGTTTTCAAAGCTATTCAGAAAGACTGCAAGACATCATCAAAAAAATTAGGGTGTGAATGTGCTCTGATGAACTAAAAAGGCAAAATGATAAATATTGCTGCTAGATGTCAAAATAGGGTTTAATTTTGACCTAAGCCTATATATAGCTTGCTTAAAAAGAAAATGTGCTCTCATTGTGACTGACCAGGAACTGCAACTCTTAGATGCATCAACTTCACATTTACTTATATATGATTAGAATGAATCTGAGTGACCTGTAAGAGGTTTTAAGTGTAGCCACTCGGCATCAGATCTTCGGTTTAGTTTATGATCAGATAGCTTTCTTCCAATTTGTGTTTCTTCACTTTTCTCTTTCTTCCAATACCAACACATCTGTCGCTACAGGAAAGAATAAAAACATTCTCATTAATTTTTGAACACCGAGAAAATCATGCAAAATGATAAAAAAAAAAATGCCATAAAACACAAAATGTTTCATATGAAAATATTAAAAAAACATCATTACCATCCATTCATTATCGATATTTAAATTGCAGCACTATATACTTTATCATTTTTCTGAGTAGAGATTCATATGTGTTATCACACAATCTGCACTTACATGGGAATCCCGATGAATCTCCAGGACTCCACATAAAATGTGCGGTATGGGTGGTTGAGGAACAAGCAGGGTCAGGAACATTATGTCAGAGGATATGCAGTGGACTGGAGTGGGTTGGGAGGGGGAAAGGTTGTCAGAAAGATGTCCGCCTGAAGAAATGTAGCTTACTGCAAATATGTCTGTTTATCTACAGTCATATGAAAAAGTTAGCATAATAATTTACTCTACTTTCAACAAAAAAAGGTAACAGTGGCATGTCTTTCATTTTCTAGGAACATCCGAGTACCGGGGTGTTTTCCGAACAAAGATTTTTAGTGAAGCAGTATTTAGTTTTATGAAATTAAATGTGAAAAACTGGCTGTGCAAAAATTTGGGTCCCCATGTAATTTTGCTGATTTGAATGCATGTAACTGCTCAATACTGATTACTTGCAACACCAAATTGGTTGGATTAGCTCGTTAAGCCTTGAAGTTCACAGACAGGTGTGTCCAATCATGAGAAAAGGTATTTAAGGTGGTCAGTTGCAAGTTGTGCTTCCCTTTGACTCTCCTCTGAAGAGTGACAGCATGGGATCCTCAAAGCAACTCTCAAAAGATCTGAAAACAAAGATTGTTCAGTATCATGGTTCAGGGGAATGCTACAAAAAGCTCTCTCAGAGGTTTAAACTGTCAGTTTCAACTGTAAGGAATGTAATCAGGAAATGGAAGGCCACAGGCACAGTTGCTATTAAACCCAGGTCTGGTAGGCCAAGAAAAATACAGGAGGGGCAGATGCGCAGGATTGTGAGAATGGTTACAGACAACCCACAGATCGCCTCCAAAGACCTGCAAGAACATCTTGCTGCAGATGGTGCATCTGTACATTGTTCTACAATTCAGCGCAATTTGCACAAAGAACATCTGTATGGCAGGGTGATGAGAAAGAAGCCCTTTCTGCACTCACACCACAAACAGAGTCACTTGTATGCAAATGTTAATTTAGACAAGCCAGATTCATTTTGGAACAAAGTGCTTTGGAGCGATGAGACAAAAATTTAGTTATTTGGTCACAGCAAAAAGCGCATTGCATGGCGGAAGAAGAACACCGGATTCCAAGAAAAACACCTGCTACCTACTGTCAAAATTGGTGGAAGTTCCATCATGCTGTGGGGCTGTGTGGCTAGTTCAGGGACTGGGGCCCTTGTTAAAGTCGAGGGTCGGATGAATTCAACCCAATATCAACAAATTCTTCAAGATAATGTTCAAGCATCAGTCACAAAGACAATGACTAAAATACAGTTCGAAATCTACAAAGGCATTCATGCAGAGGGAGTAGCACAATGTTCTGGAATGGCCATCACAGTCCCCTGACTTGAATATCATCGAAAATCTATGGGTTTATTTGAAGCAGGCTGTCCATGCTCGACAGCCATCAAATTTAACTGAACTGGAGAGATTTTGTATGGAAGAATGGTCAAAAAAAACTTCCATCCAGAATCCAGACACTCATCAAAGGCTATAGGAGGAGTCTAGAGGCTGTAATATTTGCAAAAGGAGGCTCAACTAAGTATTGATATCATATCTCTGTTGGGGTGCCCAAATGTATGCAACCTGTCTAATTTTGTTATGATGCATATTGCATATTTTCTGTTAATCCAAGAAACTTAATGTCACTGCTGAAATACTACTGTTTCCATAAGGCATGTCATATACTAAAAGGAAGTTGATACTTTGAAGCTCAGGCAATGATAAACAAAAATCCAAAGAATTAAAAGAGGTTCCCAAAACTTTTTCATAAGACTGTATATAATAAAGTTGACTCACTCACTCCCTTATCAACAAAAACACTACTTCCCATTTAGTTAAAAGGCTGAAATTTGGCAGGATGTTACATCTAGGTCATTAGGTATTAGCTAATAAAGGACTTTTAGATATATTGCATCAATATTCAAGGGTAAAAATCCTCCTACAATAAAAAATATTTATATTTATTGTGGCATCCGGCCGGGGCTAAAGCCCGGCCGGGACGCCCAGGAGGACTGGAGGAGGGCTTGTACCTCCTCCAGACCGCGAGGGGGCGTCCGCCCTGGTTATGTTGGGGGCCTCGGGTAAAGGGCTTGGAAGCCCAGCCCTGTAGGGACTCGTGGCCACCGCCAGGCGGCGCCCCGGTGCCTGTAGAAGTCTGGAGCCCAGCACTTCCGCCACACCAGGAAGTGCTGGGGGGAAGAAGACAGGGGACACCCGGAGGGCTTCCGGGTGCGCAGCCGGCACTTCCGCCACACTGGGGCATGTCTACAGAGGAGTGCCGGGAAGCAGCTGGAGCCCATCCGGGTTCCTATTTAAGGGGCCGCCTCCCTTCAGTCGATAGCGGAAGTCGGGTGGAAGAGGACGGAGCTGGAGAGAGGACTGGAGGTGGCCAGGAAGGCATGAAGGACTGTGAGGCCTGGACATTGGGGGAATCGGTGCTGGAGGCACTGGGGTTTGAGTGCACGTGATTTGTTGTAAATATTAGTGTAAATTAACAGTGTGTGGTGGAGCCAACGATGTCCGTCTGTCTGTGTCCGGGCCAGAGTCCACAGTGTATATTTTATATATATATATATATATATATATATTCCAAAATCTCAAAAATGCCTTGAGGGATTTGATTGAAATTTGGTAACATTATAGTAGACGAAAATGAGCCGAGTCTTGTTTTATATCTCTCTATTATATAAAAACATCTTGGGACAAGACAAGATTTTTTCAGAGAGACAAGATGCGACTTAGACGAGACTTGAAGAGTAGATGACAAAGTAGAACGTAATAAAGAATTCAAAAACGTTGGTGTGATACACATGCAGAGCAGGTTAGATATAATGGAAGTACGAAAATTTGAAAGTCTCCAAAAAATGATAGTAAAGATCGCAATAGCGCAAACAAATGGAAATTATTACTCAGTGAAATAATGGAACAGCCAAAAGAGATCGAATATACTGTTCAGATTTAAACTTTAAGTCGGAGACTTGTAGATCGTCTAATTCGTGTTGACATCAGGGAAAAGTAGTATTTCTTCCCAATGAAGAGACGTATCCGCAAGAATTAGAAGATTTGTTGTTTGGTGAAAATGAAATCCGCACACGCTGTCATGCTTGGGTCACAGAGTGTACAGATACACAGGAGATTTTAGAGACAGAAACTTTATTCAGACACTTCAAACAAACATAAGTCTCTTTCAGGAATTTCCCATTATATCACCGTTTAAGGGGGTTTCGGAGGAGTGACCGTGTCTCCTTGGGGTGTGTTCAGCCCCCTTCGTCACAACACGAGCTGCAGAGATGCAAAGTGGCTGGCGCATACCGCAGGTCGGTGAGGTGATTGATCGGCTATGAGAATGACATCACTAACGAAAAGGGTGGATGGATGACTAAAGACAGTGCAGCGTGCTTGACAGCGAAAAAGAGACATTACCATGTTATAAAATAGAAAGAGAAAGTTTGGCACAGTTCAAAGAAGATGTAAAGCTCAAAGGTTACCAAGTGCCATTTTCTACTGTTGACTACCAGCATTAGCAGGAGGAAAGAGGGTGAGTGGGTGCTAGACCCCCATGAAGTGCTGAGTGCCACACTAACATGAACGATGAGCACATAAAGAATCACCTGGGGGGATGATGACCTGTGCAGTTTTGGGAGTAATGGGTGCATTATCAAAGTGTGAAAGGTGAGCACAGCTCCTCTAAATTTCAGCATGGGAAGGGGAATGAGCAGTTCAAAAGGAAATATAGTGCAGCTTAGGGGGAAGATAATGGATTACCTGTTTCATTTCAAATATTGACATGTGTCAGAGATGCCTGGGGTGGCAAACCGGCCGGGACGCCTAGGAAGACCGGAAGAGGGCTTACGCTCACCTCAGACCATGTGGGGGCGACCACCCTGGTTTCTTTGGGGGCCACGGGTACAGAGCTTTGAAGCTCTACCCTGTAGGGGCCCGTGGTCACTGCCAGGGGGCGCCCCTATGCCTAGAAAGCCCTGGACCTCAGCACTTCTGCCACACCCTTAAGTGCTGGGAGGAAGAGGATCGGAGACACCCGGCGTGCTTCACACAGGGGCGTGTCGGCAGAAGGTCACTGCAGGACACCTGGAGCACATCCAGGTGCATATAAAAGGGGCCGCCTCCCTTTAGACAATGGCTGGAGTCAGGAGGAGAAGGAGACAAGGTCTTAGGAGGAGGCAAGGAGGCGGCCTGAACAAGAGAGTTAGGCATTGTGGTGGCCAGGTCTTTGGGGACTTTTGGGGGTTGTTGTGCACTTTTGTATATAATCGACTGTGTAAATGAACGTGTGTTGGGTGACATTAACATGTCCACCTGTCTGTGTCCGGGCCGGCTTCCACAGTGGCATCCCAGCCCCAGCGATTCGCCACACATGATAATATCGCTATTTTTTGACTGTTGCTTTTATTAAAGTGAAATTACAACATTTGAGATACAATTGGTTGCATTCCTTTTGTTTTTCCATTTGGAGCAAAGGCAGGTGAAGTGACTTGATTGTCACACAGTGTCAGTAGCAGGATTTCAACCCACAACTTCAGGGTTTGAAGTCCTAGGCACAAAGCCTTAGCCACTTCAACACACTGCGTGCCAAGAATATTAGTCCTAGGTAAAAGAAATAAAAATAAAAATTAACTAACACTTGATTACATAGTACTTCTGATACACCTGGCTAACTAATGTCACTATAACGGAGGCCAATTGTCTTGACAGTTATACAGAGTAAAATCATCTATCTGTGTGACAACATTCAGGAAGTCAAATTCAGCATTGAGTAAAGTGAGCACTGACTATATTTAGGAGCAAAATCAACTTTGCACTATGTCAGATAATGCACAAAATGCAGTGTATTAAATTTAAAAGTATTTACTGATGTTAATATTTAGGAAATAATTAGTTGCATTGATCTTCATGTCAAGTTTCTACTGTTAAAATAATCAGTTTTAAGTCAGTAATCAGAGTGGGCAGCATTGCCAATAATTTGTATTATGCAAACATATCACTTATTTATTTGGTTTGAAGAGTCTAGAAAGTTATGCATTCTATTTTTTTATAGTAACTTGTTATAAAATTGCTTAAACAAACTTGTGGAACATTTAGCACACTTTTCATATTCTGCAAAATGTTTGTCATCTTTAATAGCCTTGACACCATCTATTTAAACTAGTCTGAATCCTGTGGTTGTAGTCACTTCTTTACTTCTCCAGTAACCTCATCATTACTCTAAAAAAAGTTATTAAGAATGGTATATCTGAGGGCTCCAAAAATGTAGAACATTGAGGGGGCAAACTCTAGGCTGTAGAGTGGATGGGGAACAACAGTCTTTAGTCTCCAACTCAAAGTGATGGATCCATGTTTCATCCTTAGTAAAGATGCATGAAAGAAAGCATTCTCAATCGAAGAACTAATCTGAAAAACAACTTATTTTTGGATGAGGTCACCAGCACAATGAAGAAACCCTACAGTGTTATTAACCAACCGAACCAAGATTCGTGAATGAGCTCTACTATGTCTTTCTCACACCCCACAATTTGTGAAGTTCAAAGACTAATCGTGCTTTTACCAGTAACACTGAATTCATATATAATTTTTGTGGTAACTGCCTATGAATGAATTTTCATTAGTGAATCCTTTCAGTCTCACAAAATTCAGTAACAGGCTGCTTTTTAAAACATATGTTAACACACAAAGCCATTTTGATTGCTAGCCACGTGCAGTATGAAAAGTATCATTCTCCAGCACTGCAGTCTTACGTTAACCACAGCACAAGATTCAAACATTTTGTGTTAATGTTGTCTGAACAATTTGCAAAGTTTTGAGGGCAACACTCCCAAGTTTTTTTGTTCACCATAATGTATAACATTAAAAGGATACATGTTGCTTAAGGCAATAATCAAAAGATGGAGAGATTTTTTGTGTTCTAAACACAATCCAACACCAGCAGAAAATGTAGCACCAAGCAGGTCATTATGACTTGTGCACAAAAAGAAATTACTCTGAGCCCAGCTTTTCCAAGTTCTATATTATTTGAGAACTGAATACTTAAACACCCTATAAGATGCAATAAGTGATTTGAAGGAGGAGAAAATGTAGGAGTCAAGAACAATAATGCACAACAAAGTTACACTAGGGAAAAATATTGTAAAGAAGGTCAGATTTCTATAGCAAACCTCCTGTAAGGCACAGCTTGTCCTATCCCTGCCATCAAATTATGATTGTCACACTCACAGTTCCTCAAGGGTGCCAAGGAAGACTACTAATAGCAGCTAGCTTTTCTGTTATCTACATAGGTGATGCAGACAATGTACTGAAACAGGCTTGAAAGTTATGCTGTTCGGGCATTCAGATTTCAGATGTGCCGGTCAAAGCTCTGAATGTCAGGGGAGCAATATGGAATGAATCCTGCACAGCAGTAGGTGCGATGTGATGAAACATTCCGTGTTGAGAATAACAAACCAGTCTTGAGCTGACTTTAAGTGGAACTTCCTCTGTGAATATATAAAATTGGATTTCTAGTTTACTGAATGTAGGTTTATTGACTCAAATGCTTCAGTTGGGGTGAATGGGCTTTACTGTTGAGCTATGCAGGGACTTACAAGTTATGTTGTACCAACTAGGCTGGAGACTTATGTTCAAATGAACTAGTGTTACAACCAAGTGGAATTCTTGCCCCCAAATTGATTTAGGTTTTATACCTTTACTACCAAAATATCCACGCTTCGCAGCGGCGAAGTACTGCCTTAATTTTTATTAAGAAGAAAAGTAAACCTTTTTAAACTGAGGGAAAATATACCAATAATTATTTGTTAAGGATCTCTTTGTATGCCACGTTGTCAGTTCGGCCCTCCGGTTGTAATATGACCAAACTGTGCGCTGAGCTTACTCTTGAGCGTGCAACGTACAGTTGGCCATGTGAAAAGCAATCTTGCCTTAAATCTCACAGCTTGGATTGCTGCTGTCATAATCGGTTTGAGTTTCATGGTTTGTTTCAAACGTTTGTTACGTTGGTATTTGAAGGACTTGTGTTGAAGTGACATTCGGCATCTGTCAAGCATTGTAAGCATACAACCGGTTTCATCAATAACTTCGTATCCAGCTTTTGAGAGTTTAAACATTCATAAACATCAAAGTGTCCACTACTCAAATCGTCACCTGTGAATCTAAGATGTTTAAGAGGCATTGGCGGTTGTCCAAAGGTGTAAAATATTTGGCCATTTCGGTACACTTGATAGCGACAACCGAACAATTCAGCGGCAGCCATCAACTCACATGCAGAACCATTTCACTCTTATAGTGCTCTTGTGTACTATAATTATCTCCTGTACCGTCATCAGTCCACACCTTGAACCTGTCCCAGTCATTCAATACATAAGACACAATGTTCCTCCGGATATCAAGAATGAGCCTGATATGGCCGTGCAATATATAACACAGAGAATGGAAAAGGCAGGCGCCATCTCCGGGCATGGAAACCACTCGGTAAGTGACAGTTCTTTGATCGATGGTGATCACCTCGATAGACATGTTAATGGGGGTACGGTTGGAATGATAAAGGAAATGGGTACGTGAACAATGTAAACTAAGTCTAAAATACCTACACAATAACTATAATCGTAATAAACGAACAATAAAACAGCGGAGAAGCCGTAGATTAAATAAAAAGGCTGCAGTTATCAGCAGGGAGACGTGAATACCGTGGCGAAGCAAGGAAGGGAATGAAGAGACCGGAGCAACAGACGGCCTTAAATAGGCAGGCAGCCAACAACGTGGGAGGCGTGGGGATGGGGGACCCAATGCCGCCTCACACGGCGACCGAGCTGCAGGCTATGGACGTATATATGTAAGTAAGTAGGATTCAGTTAGTGTTGGGAACCCGCGTACCAAATTTCTTGAAGATGGGCCCATAGGTAACAAAGACCGTTGGAAAGTTCAACATGGCAGCTGACAGTGGCGTCACACCACCGAAATAAGTATGTACATCGGTTTCAGTTAGCGCAGGGAAGCCGCCTACCAAATTTCGTGAAGATGGGGCCATAAATAAGAAAGTTTAACATGACAGACATTGTCGACCGTTATGACCGTTACGTGTAGAATTTCGAAATGAAACCTGCTTAACTTTTGAAAGTAACCTGTAAGGAATGAGCCTGCCAAATTTCAGCCTTCTACCTACACGGGAAGTTGGAGAATTAGTGATGAGTGAGTCAGTGAGGGCTTTGCCTTTTATTAGTATAGATGTCCCTTGATTGACTTACACAGATAAAAACATTTAAATGGAAGAACAAAACAACTGAAAAGTTAATACAAAAATAAATAGGAGGCATGGTGGCTCAATGGTTAGTACTATTATTCCCATTGCTATGATTCTCCTTTAATATCTCAAAGATGTACATCTTAGTGTAGTTAACTAGCAACACAAAATTGACCAAGTATAGGTGAGTACAGTAAGTGAGTTTCAAGTTGCAAGTTTGTATTTCTATGGACCAATGTTCATTACAGAGTTAGTTTCTGGTTTATAAAACATAATACTAGGATAAGTTCTAGAACTTGCAATCCTGAATTGCATTAAGCACTTTTAAAGCTAGATGGGTGGAGGGACAAAAACAGTTGTGTAAAGGGGTCTGGCTCAAAAAACTAGAGAGAAGCCAGTTTGGTATTTGATTATCTAAATTAAACAAGACTGGTCCTAGAAATTGTTTTGTTTATATAATCAAGTAATTTTCAAATGGATGAAAAAAGAAAAAATTTCAGATAATATTAATATAATATTATGCTCAATTAAACCAATGTCCAAAATTAACTGGTGTGCTTACTACTATCTTGAATGTTTTAATGAGAAACAGCTTCTAAAATTATTTCAGACTTTCCAATTAATGAAAAGACAAACAACCTGTCTGCTCAGCTAAAATAAATTATCCCTTCAGGTTGGGAGAATTCTACTGCTTTTAAATTTGCTGCAATAATTTACATTGATTGTTATTTCATCAATAATAAAGTAGATAATTTCACAGTGCAATTTGGCAGACTGTATTATTGAAATATTGAATTGTAAAATTCAGGATTTAAGTATCATTGCCGACAAGGGCTAATATGACAATATTTAACACTATCACTTGTTTGCCAATTTTTAAAATTGTTTATTCTCATTTGATGGTTCCATAAATACCTGATTGCTCATCTCCAGACTTTCCTGACTGACAGTACAAGAATTTGCAAGCACCATAGATAAAATGGCCATATCTGCCATATTTGTCAAATTTTGTTCTATCAAAATTCCAAGTAAAAACTACAGATGTTGCAATGCATACAGTAATGGCTGAAATTAATCGGCACCCCTGGAATTTTCCCATAAAATGCACCATATCTCCCAGAAAAGTGTTGCAGTTACAAATGTTTTGGTATACACATGTTTATTTCCTTTATGTGCATTGGAACAACACAAAAAAACAGAGAAAAAAAGCCAAATCTGACATCATGTCACACAGAACTCCAAAAATGAGGTGGACAAAATTACTGGCACCCTTTCAAAATTTGTGGGTAAATTTTATTTCAAGCATATGATGCTCGTTTGAACTCACCTGTGGCAAGAAACAGGTGCTGGCAATATAGCAATCACACATAAAGCCAGTTAAAATGGAGAAAAGTTGACTCAACCTTTCTGTTGTGTTTCTAAGTGTACTACACTAAGCATGGAGAACAGAAAAAAGAGCAGAGAATGGTCCGAGGACTTGAGAAAAAAATTGTGGAAAAATATCAACAATCTCAAGGCTACAAAGTCCATCTCCAGAGATCTTCATCTTCCTTTGTCCACTGTGTGCAACATAATTAGAATATTGTAGAAGTTCACTACACATGGCACTGTAGTTAATCTCCCTGGACGTGGACGGAAGAGAAAAATTGATAAAAGACTGCAACGAAGGATAGTCCGAATGGTGGATAAACAGACCCAATCATCTTCAAGCTGTTCTGCAGACTCAGGGTGCAACCGTGTCAGCTTGAACTATCCATCGACATCTGAACGAAATTAAACGCTATGGCAGGAGAGCCAGGAGGACCCCACTGCTGACACAGAAACATAAAAAAGCCGGACTGGAGTTTGCCAAAATGTACTTGAGGAAGCCAAAATCCTTCTGGGTGAACATCTTGTGGACAGACGAGACCAAGGTAGAGCTTTTTGGTAAAGCTCATCATTCTACTGTTTACAGAAAATGGAATGAGGCCTACGAAGAAAAGAACACAGTACCTACAGTCAAACATGGTGGAGGTTCTAAGATGTTTCGGGGATGTTTTGCTGCCTCTGGCATTGGATGCCTTGACTGTGTGCAAGGCATCATGAAATCTTAAGACTACCAAAAGATATTGGGGCGCAATGTAGGGCCCAGTGTCAGAAAGCTGGGTCTGCGTCAGAGGTCATGGGTGTCCCAGCAGGACAATGACCCCAAACATACCTCTAAAAGCACCCAGAAATGGTTGAAGACAAAGCGCTGGAGAGTTCTGAAGTGGTCAGCAATGAGTCCGGATCTAAATCCGATTGAACACTTATGGAGAGATCTCAAAATTGCTGTTGGGAGAAAGTGCCCTTCAAATCTGAGAGACCTTGAGCTGTTTGCAAAAGAAGAGTGGTCGGAAATTCCAGTTGAGAGGTGTAACAAGCTTGTTGATGGTTATAGGAAGCGCTTGATCTCAGTTATTTTTTCCAAAGGGCGTGCAACCAAATATTAAGTTGAGGGTACCAATAATTTTGTCCGGCCCATTTTTGGAGTTGTGTGTGACAGGATGTCAGATTTGACTTTTTTTTCTGTTTTTTTGTTCCAATGTACATAAAGGAAGTAAACAAGTGTATACCAAAACATTTGTAATTGCAACAATTTTCTGGGAGAAATGGTGCATTTTCTGGGAAAATTCCAGGGGTGCCGATAATTTCGGCCATGACTGTAAACTATGCATCCATCCATCCATTATCCAACCCACTATATCCTAACTACAGGGTCACAGGGTTCTGCTGGAGCCATTCCCAGCCAACACAGGGTGCAAGGCAGGAAACAAACCCTGGGCAGGGCGCCAACCTACCACAGGGCACACACACACACACCAAGCACACACTAGGGACAATTTAGAATTGGCAATGCACCTAACCTTCATGTCTTTGGACTGTGGGAGGAAAGCCACGCAGACACAGGGAGAACATGGAAACTCCACGCAGGGAGGACCCAGGAAGCAAACCCGGTTCTCCTAAATGCGAGGCAGCAGAGCTACCCACTATGCCACCGTGCCGCCCAGTGCATAAACTATCCATTCAAAACTATTTCATACAAGAACAAAAAAATTAATTATTACATATTTGTGTCATTATCTACAATATTTTTATATCCTTTGAAGCTCCTGTAGATTTTCTCTGAATGTTTCGGTTGAGTATATGGTGGGACATCAATCAAGCTACTGTCATTTGTACTTAGGCTGGTGGACTGGATTCAAATTATTAAGAAGTAAAAGAACACTTACAGGTGAACTCCCATTTTTCTTAAGAAACTAGATTGATGTTGATTCCAGTGATCTGAATATTTTTAAATACAGTATTGCACTGTTTCACATTATAATAATCTAATGATAGCACTGAAATGTGTATAACCTTTAATATGATAAAAGATACAACACTTTTCATGGGGGTGTACTTTTTCACAGCACTGCACATACTTTGTTGTCTTATATTTGTAAATGTTTACAGTACAATCAATTGAAAATATAGGTCACATAAAGATAAACTGTACTGTCAGAAGTTAAATAATATGATCACAATATCATTTTAACCTTTTGAAAATTAACCTTTCTTGCAATTAACCAATTAACCTTTCTTGCAAAGTATTAGTGGACTTTATATGCACACACCTACAGACAGAAACGGAGAGCTTTCCAAACATTCACAGCATTAGCACTTCAAGACATCAATAGCAGACACAATGTGCCATTTGTTACAATGCTGGAAGTGTGCCGAATTAATTTTATTTGTAACTGCAGTAGACACTACAGTGAATGCCCAAAGAGGGAAATGATAATGCTTTAAATCTGTTCAATAGCAATACTATTAGTATATGACATTAAACCCTGAAAAAGAGATTAAAAAATACAGTTTAGTTACCCCTTTCTCTCTGTAGTGCTTAAACATCCCTATGCAGTGTTCGATGATGAAGAGAAGGTAGATGCCTCCTAAAGCAGTGAGGCCTTTCCACACAGCATCATATTCATTTAGAAAATCAGACTTCTTTTCTGTATGCAGCTGTTCTCTGCCATCATGACTGTGGTCATGACCACCTTTAGACTAAAGAAAATAAAACAGTTGAATTAAATATCTGGAATATATTTTGTAAAAAAAAAAAAAACTATAAAGTTCAATGATTTCATTCCACTTTGTTACAAAAGCAAAGATTTCAAGCTGTTTAGTGAATCATTTTGTAACTGTAAAGTAAAACATAGTGGGTATGCAGCTGACATGAAAATGAATGCAATAAAGATGTTACTTGTTAGTAAAGTGTATATGTATGGCAATTTTTACCAACAACTAATAGATCTGCAAAATGCTTAAATTTAATTATAAAATGGAAAAAATACAGTTCTGATATGTGAGGAAAAGCATACATTTTAGTACAATTGGTAAATTTGATTTTTTTTTCCTACCAAGATTCACAAACCACTTTTCTTCCATTTTCACAAAACTATCTATTTTTAAAGATGTCAGAAAGAAAAAAAATATAAATGCAATGCATAGCCAACAAATACTCACTGGACAAAAAATTAGTCACCCCAGCTAGAGTGTAACACATCTGTGAAGCAGAACAACAATTGCAGTTCTGTCTAGCAGGAGCACCACCAGTCTGCAGATATAAGAAATATTATCCACTCTCCCAGAACCAAACCCTACAGTTTGGCCAAACTGGTAGGATGGCTCTGCTGTAACATCTCACTCATTGCTCCAAACACTAACACAGATTTTCTATGGGATTTAAACCCGGGGATTTTGCCAGCCAGTGAAGATGCAAGAATGTTTCATAATGTTCCAGCCCTGTGCACATGACAATTGTCATCTTGGAAGAATGGAGTAGCCATTCTGTGTTCACTCTAAAGAAAAAAGGAACACATGGTTGTCCAGAAGCCTAATGTAGTCCTTCTGGTTCAAGTGTGTTATCACCTAAACTAAATGACCCACTTCCTTGTAATTGAAACATGCCCAGCATATCAGAGAGCAGTCCTCTGCTTGAACAGCACCTTGCATGCAGGGTTTCATGCAGCTTACAATGTACCTGTTGCTTTGCATCTTTGAAGCATAAGAAGAAATGAGGCTAATCAAACAGTGCATTTCCTGTTGTCATCAGTTCAGTGCTTGTGGCTCCTTGCCCACTGTAACTGTGCAGCTTTATGAATAACTGTTAGAAAGGACCTGTTATCTGGTACTCCGGTCCAGATATCTATGTCATGCAGTTCCCTACTGTGTGTTCATTCTGAAATGGAGTGTTGTGGGACTGCATTGACTGTCTGCAGCAATTCAGGTTTGGTGGCAAAGTGGTTTGATGTTACAATGCGATACACACCACAATAGTCCCAAAGTGTGAGCACTGTCTTTCGACTGCAGTTCTGGCGATGATTAGCAGTTGACGTGAGGTACGCCTTTGCTGCAAAACCCAATGAACAGCATGCTTTGACGCAAAGTTGGCAAATTCCTGTACACTATGCCGTTTGGGATGCAAGAGCACAATAATCGCTTTTTGCCAATCATTTATGCCTATCATTTGACCAAGTTTACATGGAGAGAATCAAGCACCCATGGCATACCACAACTCCTGATCACTCTACAAACCATGTAACATAAGACAGAGCTATCTGTAGGATAGTATTCATACAGGACTGCAGTATGATGCTGTTTGAAGTACAGTATGTATCACCGCTTACATGGGCGGTGACAAATATTTTTGTCCGGTGAGCTTATTTGATAAGTCTTATTAGTTGACCACTTATACATTGACAACAATCTACAGAGGATAACTCATAACAGTGATTACCTAACTCCATGGATTTTTGTAAATTCAAACTAAAAACAAGTCCAAACAAACAATATTAGTACTCACGTGGGGTAACAGATGAAGTAATGCATCTCCGCTAAGTGTTCCCACTGCCAGTGCAACCAGGAATGTGAGAAGAAATTTGAAGCATGACTGGTTAATGATAGGCACCAGGATCACTCCAAGCAGAGACAGTAGACTGATGACAGTAATTGACAGAAGTCCCCAGACCCAAGCTGAGCATAAAAGCAAAAAGAACACCACATCTTGTTGAAAAGGAGAATTATTATTATACCTATTAAATAAAAAAGGTGTATTTGGAGTATCAAGTAATACAACATGAAACTCCTACTCAAAAACATGCTGATAGACACAATAGTCACATTATTAAAACTTTTATTCTACATTAATGCAAGATTAATGGGGAAGTGTAATGTTCAACCCAACCTACTATTAATTATTCTACTATACTGTATGTTATAAGGTTCTATAAGTAAAAAAAAGGCAAGTTAATGCAAATATAACCATAAAGCTTCTTAGCTTCTTATCTGGCTGGTCGAAGAGGGCTACATGATTACATAGTAAGAAATATGTATAGGATATTCAAATTTTTTTTTGATGTAATAATCAAATACTACCAATTAATTACTGAACAATACCTTAACTGTAAAATGAAAAATATATATATATATGTTTTGGATTTTTTTTTCTTTAAATACTAAACATCAAGAAGCCCAATGTTGGATGCATTTGAACTTTTGATGAAGTCCCAGAGAAAACCTATACAAAATATTCTGTGTTAATCCGTGAGGATATAAAATACTAGATCTCAACCTATCCGTTAGATTGGAATGTTTTCCTGACATTTTAGAACCATAGAATATAAAACACCCATCTACAAAAAAAATCAATATTTTCAACCCGGCACCTATAAAGGTAATGGATCACAAACTTTGGGACTTTTGTAGTTTTATAATTTGTACAAAGTGGTGAAGAATAATTACCTGTGTTTTAAACTGCCTTACGTATATGCCGTATTATTACTGCTTAAACACATTTTACATAAAGACAAAAGCACAAAAACATACATATATAGTATATAACTTTTTTTTAATAGATGTACTTTATGTCGGGGGGAAAAAAGTAAATAGTTTTATCAGAATGATACAAGGACAACACAGCTTGGTGACTTCGATCATTTTCATATCTCGCAAGTACCAGAACTTTACAAACAACTATTAAATACATTCACATGACCGTTCTTTTGAGTAGTATCTACCAGTTGGAAAAAATTGGAATTATTTTTAAATCAAGTAGATTTCAATAAATCATAATGCAATGACCAAAATGTGAGAATTACATTTTTTCCCGTGAAATAACCAGCAGCACATAAAACACAGCAAATTTGCTCTACAGTAATAAAATTGCAGGTGAATTGTGTCTTCCGCAGTTAAGGCATAATGCAAAGTACAATCCATTAAACAGGGAGCATATAAGAATAATTGGTATGGAAACATGGATAAGGAGTGCACGAAGTATGCTGGTTTACTTTTCTATTAAATAGAATAAAACGTTGCTTATATAATGCATTCTTGTTTATGTTGTTTGGACATGCAGAATTTTCCTGGACACTATGCATGACACAACAACTACTATTACTACAAATACTTGTTGAGTGGACTAAATGCAAACGACACCAAAACATTCTTGTACAGTAAATTTTTAATTTTATGTTTAAAAAAATAAGGATTGTAATTTTCAACAACTTAATCAGAATTATTGCCAAATGTGCAACTGGGGGTTAGTGGTTTTGCAGATGAAAGATTATGAATTACAGTAAAATGTTACAAGTTTAAAAAAAATAAAAAAAAATTGACACCATGTGCCACTGCCGAAAACATTCAGTTCCTCTAGGGTCATTTTACAGAATTACTGAATGTTCTAGCAGAGCTAAAGTATATCTCATGTCATCAAAGTAATATGGAAAGTAAAAAGTTAAGAACTAGATATTTATGTGTTTTTCCATCTGAGATGACTGCCATCACTGAAAAGCAGCTTGAGCCCAGTGCTCTAACACCTCTGCCAATGGACTTGCCACTGTACATGAAGTGCCTGCAGCATCGGGCCTTGCTCAGTATTTTCATAAAGTCATTTATACTCTGTAAGGATGACAGAGTCCTTCCGTCTCCCTTAAATGCAAGGATGCAAAGGTATCTGGACCTGCTGCAATATTACTGTCTAAAATAAGACTTGAAAGGGCCAACAACTTTTTTTTTCAATCAGAAGAAAGTCAGGATGTCAGGTAAACAGTGACACTCTTACCACAGGTAATGCAGCTCTGGAAAGTGGGGCTAGTTTAATGACTCCATAATTTTTCTAATCTAATACTATTTTATCACAGTGAAGGATGAGGCTCACTGTTTACATTTAGTTATGAAAAAATAGATCAAGATATAAATGGATCCTGAAGGAACCTCCGAATATTTGGTGGTTTGATAAGGCTTCTGTCTTGCAAGTTTTTGCATCTATTTAGTTTAATAAACTTGGAATATATAGCAATCATGGGCCCAAAACGTTTTTGTGGATTTTCACATTTGTGGTGGTCTTGCTTCCCAAACCCCTGCAAATTGCAAGAGATTATGACAATTATTTTATTCCAGATGTGAAATACATTTTCATTTGGGCTTCTTTCACGAGGTGGAGGCAAAGCACATTTGATTGAAAAGCGGTCCCCCATGGAAAGTTTGTGAGGCATTTTAGTAACATTCAATCAAAGAGTAGGGTCCCTACCTGAAACTGAGTGGATACATTGCCAGTTCGAAGTTGAAATTGGAGGATCACTGCTCAGAAAACTAGCATATGGAGAACGTGTAGAAGACAGCTTCAGAAAATGGGAATTGAACCCATGACACTTGAACTGTAAAATTACACATTGCAATGTTTCAGAGTTATACTATGAGCAAGGATTTGAGTTTTGTAGAAAACACATCACTCTCAATACTGTAGAGTCAAAACTATGATTAGAATCTAATTTCAGGGCTTCACATTCTGTATCACTATCATTCTTTTATTTATTTTTTTTTAGGACTTTAGGACAACCGTATATTTTCTTATTTTTGTAGAACATATTTTCCAAGTGGAAACTTTGTCTTATTGCAGATTAACCAAGTAATCCCATTCATTCCAACAGAAGATTGTGCGTAAAGATGAGCTTGTACACAAAATACGAGGGATATCCAGAAAAAAGGTTACAACAGCTGTTAAAAATCGAAAAATGAATATATTTCAACCAAATTTACAGGGTATGTTCCAAAATGTGTGTTTATTTCTCAACATAATCGCCGTCAACTTCGATGCACTTCTTCAGCCTGGGCACCAGCTTTTTTATACCCTCGTCGAATACGCTCCGCTCCACCTCCGAAAGCCACTTCTCCACTGTCTCCTTCACCTCCTCATCGTTGGAAAAACGTTTCCCACCCAAGAATTCTTTCACAATTCTTCCACAAGCTGACGATGGATCTCGGCCGCGGATTTGCGACGCAAAGTGAGGAACTTGATGACCGAATGAATCTCGCATCGGCGGTAGGTGGAGCAAACGGCCTTAGCAGAGGTTGACGAACTCGCTTGCTGTGATGACATTTCACAACTGACTGACGTGGTCCCGGGCTTATTTTGACCATTAGGACCCCTCTACACGCAGGTATGCCAACCTTCAAAAAAAACCCTCCAGGGCACTTGTAACCTTTTTTTCTGGATATCCCTCGTATATTTCCTGCCTTTTATGCACAGCTATGACATGTAATACGAATCATCACCGGAATACTATGAACCACAGATATCCAATGGTAATGATATCACTATATGTGGCTCGCTGAAAGCGACATCTTTGATGAAAGTATGATCATTCAGTTGCAATGCACCGCTCGCCCTAGCACATGTGTAAAGTAGCTCAACGAGAATCAGAATTTGGATGTTTCTATGAATAGACCTTGATGGAACCAGAGAATATTTGGTTGTTTGAGAATGCTACATTAATAATCAGAATTCTTTTAATTCATCTCTCCTTTACTGGAACACTTGGCTCTGAGTTAACTGGCTCATTAAGTATAAAAATAAGAGGGGGAAAAAACAGAGTTATATTAATCAACCAGGGGTTGAGATCAACCAGTACTTTGTTGCCTTCAGTTTTTCTAGAATTGATGAAGGACCCAAAGGATTCTTAACTCTATCTTGTATGCCTTAAGATAATTCTTTACAATTACATATCTTTTATGAAGATCTATATTGTGTTTTAAAAACTGGTGAAAATGGCCCTGAAGAAGAAAGGTTAATGCAGGATTTCTGTTAAGCTGAAAAAAGCTTAGATGCAGCCGAGATGCCTTAAAATGTAATGCATTGATTCCAGTTCAGACAGCGATGTTAAGCATTAATGTTATCTTTCTCCTTCAGCTATGCATCAATGGGTAGGGCTGACAAGCAACTTCAATTAAGCATCCCTTTTCCAACAATTTTTTGTGAGGTTTAGGTCAATCAAATATTTTGTTAAAGAGTAAATAAAGAAAAATGTAATGGTAAGATAAAAAAAAAATCTTTTCTAATTTCTCTTTAGTAGAGGAATTTAAAAATCAATACAATTACAAAAACAAGCTTCTAGCCTTTGAAGATCACAAACTATTGATAAAATTACACACAGTTAATGTTGCTTCATGATTAATCATCTGACTTCTTTGTAAAACTGTTTCTTTGAAAACTGCAGTAAATAAATCAAACAAATTAAAACAGGTTTTGGTACATTATCTGTTGAATAAGTAATTATTACTCAATATTGCCTGCTTGCAAAAACAGATAAAGGTGTTAAAATATTGTACTTACAACATAACAGAGTATATATTTTGTTTCTTCTAATGGTGAGAATGCAACAATGTAAATACTAACACGTTAAATTTAATTTGTTAATTCAAAGATTTTATTCAGGACAAAAAATTATTATTAGCCATACTACTAACATACCAAAATAACACCACCAACACTAAAAATATTTTTTTTAATAAGAGAAAATACAGAACTATAGTACATAGCAAACAGTTACCTGAAGACCTAACACACAATATTTTGTGCTGGCTTTTCTGCATATCCATCCATTTCAACATTATGTCTCAACTTCCGTTTTAATTTCCATAAAACTGACTGAATGTCTTCCTGAAAACCAAAGCGCTTCCTGGCAGGTGTGACCTTTTTATAAGCCTCTCCTATAGTGCATACCAAACTAATCCTCTTTGCTACATCAGCTTTTAACAACTCCTCTAAATGTATGGAGGGAATGCACCAGACACCAATTTTCAGATGCTGTCTAGTTATTTTCTACAAAAACCACACTGAACCCTAGGAAAATAACAAGTGAAATATATTTCCAATGGTGTGCTCTAGGTATCTAATCAAAAGGCTATCATGATAATAGTGCAAGATAATAATGCAGTGTATGCTTTTATGGGACCACCAGTTGGAACTTGGAGACACTGACCTTAGATGCCATGATCCTGTATAGAGTTCTTTGAGATGAATGTGTCTGGGCTTTGAGTTATAAGAGCTCTCCAAAACCTCTAAACATGTGTGGCTGATGACTTGAGCTTGCACTATTTCCTGCAAACTTTGAGGCAGGAAACAGCATTACCTCTGTGCTACGGTGACACACACCACCCACGTTAGCACTGATACTCATGAGAATGCACAAGGGACCACATTGCTACATGCCTGTTGGTAGATCACCTTAAAATGTGAAAGGTTGGATGCGTAACACCCACCTGAATAGCCAAGAGGACACGTTGATGATCCACGTTCTCTACCTCAACCCCTTTGAATAAATGGCACCACTTCTCTGCCGGCCAAACTACTGTCAAATGTTTCTTTACTGAAGCAGAATATTTCATCTCTACTCCTTGAGTATGCATCTTGGAGTCTGCAATCACTTTTTCCATGTCATCTTTATTTTGAATGAGTACTGCTCCCAACCCTACATTGCTGGCATCAATGTGGATGTGAAAATTTAGTTGTAGATCAGGCTGAGCCAGAATGGGTGGATACTGAAATACCATCCTAAGCTGGTCAGCACTCAATAATCAAGTTCCACAAAACATCTTTTATCTTTGGTGGTTAAGTGGGGAGTGATGTTGGCTATCTGAAAGATGAACTTATGGTTCCAACCCAGAAGCATAAAAAACCTTTGGGGTCAGAAGGTGAGGGATGGTCCTGAATGTTGGAGATCTTTTCAGGGTCAACTTCAGCCCACTTATCCAACACCACATGTCCTGCAAAGTGGATCTGGAGCTGAACGAGGTGAGTTTGCCATAGATGCTGGAAGGCAAGGTCCATATTAAAGATGTATAGGTGAAGAGCTGATGAGAACACAATAATATTATCTACATAGACAACACATCTTTCCAATTAACCTTTTCAAAACCTTCCTCATTTAAGTTTTGGAAATTTGTCCCTGCATTCTTCAGGCCAAAAGGCATGAGCCAGAAATGGAACTGGTGACCAGAGTCTTAGTAGGTATAATGCCTTCATCCATTTGCACCGGCCACTACAAACTGCAAAGGTCTAAAGTACTTAAAATGAATGACCTGTGCATTGACTACAAATTCCCTGCACCTACAGCGTGGGGTATGCATCTAGAAGGGTCTTGGCATTAAGTCCTCTTTGCCACCAAATTACAGTCAGGGTTTATTCAAACTTCTGGGAGAGTCACAGATTTCTTCGAATGATATAACTCAACGAGTCTCCTGCAATAGAGGATAAAAAATAGTATAGGAGAAACCTGGAGATGGGAACCTATGTAGCAAGGCTACAAGTTATTCACCAGCTGTTAAGTATTAATTTGGATGTTTTGTCAATCAAGGACCAAAGATTAGAAAATGGGCTGCTAAGTGACAGCACGAAACCAAAAAATCCAAAGACAACCACTACTTTAAGCAGTTACAAAAAGATCCGAGACAAATTATACATCAGTGTTTAGAACACCTGCCAAAACACCACTACTGTAGCACAGGAGATGGTTCACTCTAAACATGATATATACCTTGAACATTTCACAGAAACAGTGGGACACATCCAGATTTGTGGCAGGTTATACAATGAATATCACACAACTTTTCCAGGATGTGTGAGGCAACAACAACAAAATAAAAAATTGAGCACTCAGAGCCAATTTTATCAAGCCAGGCTCTTTCATTGATGTTCATATATATATATATATATAAAGTATCAGTTTAATACTGATGTAGAGCATAAAAAGTATTATTTTTTTAAATTTTAAAAACTAGATTTAACATACAAAACAAAAAAAGAACACAATGGAGGATATATTTTACACCAGTGTTATCTTTCATAATAAAACAGCTGTCAATTGGAAACCAGTCACTTTCATTTTCTAAGTATTACAAAAAGGCTTCTGAATTATTTTTTTCTGGAAAAGGCAAAGCAAAAGGCAAATTCAAGCAATAATGCTTTTCCATTAATAAGTAACATTTTAAAGGGACTTTTAAAAAATGAAACACATTCATCTACTGATCTTAATTGGTATTCGGTCACATTTTACAGGAGACCCATTTACTAAGCAAGGATCAGTTCCGGCTGCAAAAAGACTGGACTGGCCAAATGTTCCATTCTAGTTTTACAAAGAAAACTAGAGGTGTGGGAATTCTCATACATAGAACAGTATCATTTGTAGCATCAGATGTAGTATTGGATCCCGAAGGGAGATATGTAATGGTCATGGGACACTTATCTAACTGTAAAATGATCTTGATAAATGTTTATGCACCTAATATTGATGATAAGGAATTTATACAAAATTTATTTGCATCTATTCCCAATCTGAACACTTAATAAAATTATAATGGCTGGGGAGTTTGTGTTCTAAATCCACTCTTAGATAGGACTTCTTCCACAGGAGGAACAGCATCTAACACAGCAAAGATAATTACAAAGTTTATAACTAATCACAACTTATCAGACCCCTGGAGGTTTTTAAACCCAAACTCAAGAACATATTCTTTCTACTCACCAGTACATCATTACTACTCAAGGATTGATTATTTCTTTATAGACAATAACTTCTTGCCTATGATTAAATCTTGCAAATACGATGCTATTGTTATTTCTGGCCACGCACCTATGATCTTGGAGCTGAAGTTACTAAGCCCCACACACTCACCCCGCAGATGGCGTCTCAACCCGCTTCTATTAGCAGACGAGAATTGTACAGAATTTATATCCAAACAAATCAATTTCTTTTTAGAGACAAATACATCCTCAGAGATCTCTGCAGGAATACTCTGGGGAAACTCTTAAGACCTTCTTAAGAGGTCAGATTATTTCTGTGGGAAAGATATGAGATAAATTAGAAACCAAGAAGGTAGCAGAGATAAAAAGCGAAATTACTAGAATAGATGAAGAACATGCCAGGCTACCAAGCGAGACTCTACATAGGAAAAGGCAGGCTCTACATTCAGAGCTAAACCTCTTGACAACTAAAGAAACTGAACAACTAATTTATAAATCCAGACATCATTACTATGAACATGGAGAGAAAGCTAATAAGCTTTTAGCTCAACAAATTCACAAGCAAGAAGTGCGTAATGCAATCTCAGTAATCACCAACGCGAACGGAGATAAAATCATCGACCACAAAAATCTAATGCACACTTTCAGAGACTACTATAAATCCCTATATACTACTGAGTTTAAAGAAGACAATACACAATCTAATGCACTTCTGGATACATTACAAATACCACAAATAGAAACTTTTAGTGCGGAGGAACTTGATAAACCTCTGGCGTTATCAGAATTACTAGATGCTAGAAAGTCACTCCAAGGCGGGAAAGCAGCAGGCCCCGATGGCTACCCTAAAAAATTTTACAAGAAATTCTCCACTCAGCTAGCTCCCCTCCTATTAGCAACATTTACAGAAGCCAGAGATAACCAAACTCTTCCTCAAACTTTTCACCAAGCACTAATCACCGTTCTTCCAAAAAAAAAAAAAAGGACTTATTACAATGTGCATCATACAGACCAATTTCACTTCTGAATAATGACGTTAAAATACTCTCTAAAATCATAGCTAGAAGGATGGAGAAAGTGCTCCCCTTGGTAATATCACAAGATCAAACTGGATTTATTAGGGGCCGACACTTATCTTCAAATCTTCAACGCCTATTTAATGTAATATACTCACCAACTAAATCAAACACCCCAGAAATAATAATATCATTGGATGCAGAAAAAGCATTTGACATGATTGAATGGAAATACCTTTTTACTACATTGGAGAAGTTTGGGTTTGGCCCGAACATTTGTGCATGGATCAAATTACTGTATACTAACCCAGAAGCTTCAGTTTGTATCAACAACATTTGCTCAGACTACTTTAAACTAGAACGTGGTACTAGACAAGGATACCCCTTGTCACTGCTACTGTTTTGCAATTGCCATTGAACCGCTGGCAATACATTGTCGAAATACTGATCAGATAAAGGGTATTATCAGAGAAGGACTGGAACAGAAAATTTCATTGTGTGCAGATGATATGGTACTGTATATATCAGACCCATAAAATTCTGTGCCCGCAGTCTTAACAGCACTCACAGAATTTCAAAAGATCTCTGGTCTCAGAATTAATCTGAATAAAAGTGTACTCTTTCCAGTAAATTCTCAAGCATATAATATTAGATTAGATACCCTACCTTTTACATTGCAGAACAGTTTAAATACCTAGGAGTAAACATCACAAGTAAACATAAAGCTCTTTATCAACAAAATTTCGCCGTCTGCATGAAAAAAAATAAAGCAAGACTTGGACAGATGGTCAACCCTTCATCTCACACTAGCTGGAAGAATTAACACTGTTAAGATGAATATTCTTCCTAAGCTCCTTTTTTTATTTCAAAACATTCCAATATACATTAATAAATCATTATTTAAGCAATTAGATTCAACAATAACCTCATTTATTTGGAATTCAAAACATCCACGCAGCCAAAGAGTGACCCTACAAAGACAAAAGGCAGAAGGTGGCATTGCTCTACCTAACTTCCAGTTTTATTACTGGGCAGCAAGTATACAGACGATAAGAACCTGGACACAAATAGAAGAACATACACAGGCTTGGTCTGCAATAGAAGTAAAATCCTGCAGTACTTCTTTGTATTCCCTGCTCTGTGCTCCAATAAACACACGTTATCGGCAATATACTAATAACCCAATTGTGCTTCACTCACTTAGAATATGGAACCAATGTAGAAAGCATTTTAAGACGGAGAAGCTTCTATCTGTGGCACCTCTGCAAGAGAGCCACCTCTTTCAACCTTCGCAAACATATGCAGTTTTTAATATCTGGAAAAAATTTGGAATTAACTTGCTTAGAGATCTTTATATAGACAACATCTTTGCATCCTATGAACAATTACATTCCAAATTTAACATTCCATCTACACATTTCTTTCACTATCTTCAGGAACTTTGTTAAACAGAACCTTCCCGATTTTCCTCATCTTGCACCCTCATCCATGCCTGAAAAAATATTGCTCAATCTCAAGGACTTAGACACCATTTCTACAATATATAAAATCATTTTACAATCCCCCCCTTTCAAAGATCCAAGAGGACACTGGGAAAAAGATCTCTCAATTAATATATCAGAAAAGGAGTGGAAAGTAGCAATGCAGAGAATTCACTCGAGCTCCATATGCGCAAAGCATACAATTATACAACTGAAAATTATATATCGAGTACATCTGTCTCGTCAAACTCTCCAAAATGTTTCCAAGGCATGATCCAACCTGCGAACGC
Organism: Polypterus bichir lapradei; assembly: GCA_026402145.1. Classification (NCBI taxonomy): domain Eukaryota; kingdom Metazoa; phylum Chordata; class Cladistia; order Polypteriformes; family Polypteridae; genus Polypterus; species Polypterus bichir. Next base: position 20,077,012 of record JANRMT010062815.1, read on the forward strand.
TGCAACCAAGTCCCAGCCTCACTGGGTCACATGTTCTGGGCCTGCACCAAATTAACATTATTCTGGACCAAAATTTTTAATTACCTTTCAGACAGCCTTGGTCTCACAATACCTCCTAACCCATTAACAGCTGTGTTGGGGGTTCTTCCAGATGGGTTTAAAGTGGAGAAAGACAAACAAATTGTGATTGCATTCACTACACTTTTGGTACGCAGACTTATTCTGATAAACTGGAAGAACCCAAACTCTCCTCTTTTAAGTCAGGGGGAAACCGATGGGTTATACTATTTGAAATTGGAAAAAATCAAATACTCAGAGGATCCACACAGACTTTTTTCAAAACATGGCAGGATCTAATCAGTAATATTTTAAAATAAGCTCATAAAGCACAGAGGAAGCAATTATTTCTGTATTTCTTTGTCTTCTGCATTCATCTCTAACGGCTTATCAAATTTATTATTATTTATTTTGTTTACAAGCCTTAAATTTCACGCCGTTTGCCTTGCTCTCTTCTCTCTCAGGGGTGGGGATTGATTTGTCCTTAACTCAATTTTTCTTTTGGTAAAAACTTGATTGATTTGTATGGATTGCAATAAAATTAATAAAAAAAAAAAAAAAGTATTCAGTCACATAGTATCTGAATACTTACTATTTTGGCAGTTGTGTTCCTAATACAAAACTCATATCAATCACAAACCTTCATAAAAAAAAAAAATGTCATTTACACCAAACTTAAAACCAGGATTGAAAATGTCATACAGATAATGAAAAAATAAGTGGAACACAGATTACTGACAAATACAAAGAATAATCAAATTAAGTATTGAAAATTACTGAAAAATTAAGTAACATGCCCTTAAAACAAGACAGGAGCACTTCCACAACCTTCCACCAGTGGAACAAATCACAAGAAGGAACAAAAAAATTGCAGTAAAGTCTCGGAGCTTTGTGAAGTTTTTTTTACTGCGACTGGAGTGCCAATCCTGCCACCAGCCCCCATGTTTTCCCTGCAGATTGGAGGACTGCGTGCAGGGCCGGATGCGGATTAACATCATACCCGGGACATTTACTGTGTTAAGTTACACAAAGGAAAAGTCACTTACACCTCTTCTGAGACTGCCTAAGAGAACTACTTCAGCCTTGGTAGCAATCTTTGATGATGATTTTTGGAAGTTAAAGCTTTTTCCAGCAAAATAACCTGCTAGGGATCATCTGGTGTGACATGCTTTCACAATGGGTGTTACAGACTGAATGGGACAATGAATGGGTTAACTTTCAAATACCATCTTATCTGTAACTGGGAATGGTAACTCCTGCACAAAACAGTTATGAGAGTATCAAAAGTGACCACTGCGGCAACAAAACAGTACTTCATGTTGGATGGATTGGCCATACCATGTAATTGATTAAGGATTACACCCAATAAATGAGGCTGGATCATTAATTCTATGTCTTTTATTATCTTCAAAGCTCTTAGAATGTAATGTTGAAATGGGCATAATGTGAAGGGATTTCCTATTGACATTATGTGGAACTTTTAACTTTCAAATTCTGCTTTTTCCTGCTACAGAAATGTTGGAAAAATGAATTAAGAGTGCTGCAATCCTATGATAAAAGAACCCCAGGGTAAATGTGGCCTGAAGGTATTTAATCAAATACTCCAATATATGTTCTCTTTATGTTTTATGTCTTGAGTATATTCTACAGCATGGTGGGTTCATTCTAGGCTGTATTCTTTAACAAAGCATTAAATGAGGTTGTCATTGTAAGTTTGTATATACCCAGATTGTCAACAGCAGTTACATAACTCTGTAAGCTTTATTTGTAGCACAATTCAAATAGAGTGCATTTAAAGAAAGATAATCTTACCAATCTATACTTAAAAAATATTTAATACCTTAAATAACCATCCATTCAGTTTCCCCAGGGACAAATGTACAGCTCTGCACAATATACTGAAATTCTTTTCTATCAGAAGTTAAAAATGTGTTATATAGTACTAGAGTTTCATTTATTAAAAGCAATACTCATCATTTTCCATTTCAGATTGGGGTGTGGAATTTAAATTGTGTTAAAAAAAAAATGTTTCTTAACAGTGATTACTTAATGTACAGGCATTGTATAATACAATGAAAAACAAGACAATTAGCTAGTATATAGATTTCTCTGTTTTTAACAAACCATTGAACTGTGCTGAACAATTGTGAATCGCTCCTTTAGGTGTTTGCTTTCAACACTGACTGACATTCTTATTCTGGCCTTCAGCTCCCTGAGTTCTTTAAAGATGTGGTGGGTGCAATATGTAAAAAAAGTCTATGTGACTAAAATGAAAATGTGAACTATTATAATTTATGGAGTGTATAGTATAAAATACTTTATCTTCCTTATCTCTGCATTTAGAAGCTGAAATTTAAAATTCTCTGCCCTTAAGGTATGTTATTATAAAGATAAATTTATAATGATCACAGCTAAATCACTGGTAAAGGCAAACATTTAGGTCCATACATATTTAGACAGAGACAACTTTTTTCTAATTTTGGTTCTGTACATTACCACAATGAATTTTAAATGAAACAACTCAGATGCAGTTGATTTGCAGACTTTCAGTTTTAATTCAGTGGGCTGAACCAAAAGATTGCATAAAAATGTGAGGCAACTAAAGCATTTTTTTAACACAATCCCTTTATTTCAGGGGCTCAAAAGTAATTGGACAAATTAAATAATTGGAAATAAAATGTTCATTTCTAATACTTGGTTGAAAACCCTTTGTTGGCAATGACAGCCTGAAGTCATTGGCTTTTTGTTTGTGGGCCTTTCTGTCCGAAGTTTAGTCTTCAACAAGTGAAATGCATGCTCAATTGGGTTAAGATCAGGTGACTGACTTGGTCATTCAAGAATTTTCCACTTCTTTGCTTTAATAAACTCCTGGATTGCTTTGGCTGTATGTTTTGGGTCATTGTTCATCTGTATCATGAAATGCCGCCCAATCAATTTGACTGCATTTAGCTGGATTTGAGCAGACAGTATGTCTCTGAACACCTCAGAATTCATTCGGCTGCTTCTGTCCTGTGTCACATCATCAATAAACACTAGTGTCCCAGTGCTACTGGCAGCCATGCACGCCCAAGCCATAACACTGCCTCCACCATGTTTTACAGATGATGTGGTATGCTTTGGATAATGAGCTGTTCCACGCCTTCTCCATACTTTTTTCTTGCCATCATTCTGGTAGAGGTTGATGTTGGTTTCATCTGTCCAAAGAATGTTTTTCCAGAACTGTGCTGGCTTTTTTAGATGTTCTTTAGCAAAGTCCAATCTAGACTTTCTATTCTTGAGGCTTATGAGTGGCTTGCACCGTGCAGTGCACCCTCTGTATTTACTTTCATGCAGTCTTCTCTTTATGGTAGACTTGGATATCGATACGCCTACCCTCTGGAGAGTGTTGTTCACATGGTTGGCTGTTGTGAAGGGGTTTCTCTTCTCCATGGAAATGATTCTGCGATCATCCACCACTGTTGTCTTCCGTGGAAGTCCAGGAACGACGGACTTGCCCACACCTGCCCATGAAATAGCCTTGGAGTCAATTGACCAATTACTTTTGAGCCCTTGAAATGAAGGGATTGTGTTAAAAAAATGCTTTAGTTGTCTCACATTTTTATGCAGTTGTTTTGTTCACCCCACTGAATTAAAGCTGAAAGTCTGCTCTTCAACTGCATCTGAGTTGTTTCATTTAAAATTCATTGTGGTAATGTACAGAACCAAAATTAGAAAAAAGTTGTCTCTGTCCAAATATGTATGGACCTAACTATATATTATTAATTTCAATAAAATAATACATTGAAAGTTTTTATGCTACTTCAGTAAACAAAGTAAGCATACTATAGATGTTTTTAGAGGTTTAAATGCAAAGCTTCCTCCTTAGAAATTAAGGCTTTATTTTCTTTTAAAAAAAATTAAATAAATAAAAGCCAGTATCCTTTACAATGGTGCAAGTGATTATATGATATTGAAAATTCTGACTTGACTAAACTAACATTTGTAACATATCTAAATGTTAAAAATAATTCAACAGAAAAAACAGCACCATTTTTAAAATGTTATACAAAATCTGAAAAGCTGTAATAACCAAATGCTGCTTGAAATCTAAAAACACAAATTGTAAATTTTAGACACCACTTAAAAAATTGGGTAAAGTTCTCATTAGCCTGACTACAACTGGATTGGACTTCTGCTCAAACCAATCCACTAAAGCTGAAACTAATGCAAACTATCAACATTGTATATATTATGCATAGGCCAATATTTAGCCACCGTACATTACAAGTAATCTTGTAAAATATAAAATAGTAATATCTATGTGATTGTTGGTTACTTTACATAGGAGGAATTTCTCCTGAAAGAAAGTACTTATTTAAAGGTCACTTTTCATGTCTACTTTGGCAATAAGGACACTGATAAACCAAGTGTTTTTTGAAATTCATATTTTACCGAATACATATACATATAATATCTACATACAGAGAAAGAAGAATACATAAGTGAAAAAAAAAACCTCCACTTCTGTATCAAGGTTTTCAGTTAAGAAAATAGGCCACTAAGCTGAATTCTCCACCTCAATACTAAAATGGAATGCTCCTCTTCTAGCATGTTACCTTTCTTGAAACACTGACTTTATTTATTCTTATTTCACCAAAGTTTAGTTATTTATCTCTATTGTGATGCATCCTAACCTTACCCTGGCATACTGGAGCTTTGTGAAAATGCAATTGTCAAGTCCTAAGCAGTGGAAGCAGGTGGCAACATAAAAATTTACAAGATGCAAAAACTATTTAGAAATGCCTAACTACTATTAAATAATGACAGATATTTATAGTGTAACGTGTGAGTTGTTGTCTTGCACCCCAAAAATGAGGCCAAGTCTCAGTACTTAGCAAAACTAGCTTTATTCAATTTGAAACAGGAACAGCATGGTTATTTATTGTAGCAGGATCTACCACTCTCTTATACAGAGACACAGCAAACAGGCAGGGTCGGGGCCTGGTCTGTGGCCAGGTTATACTATTTCCTGCAATACCCATCAGCAACAGGCACTTATAGCGTGACCGCAATCGGCTTGTACTTATTTCTACGGCACTATGCTGCGATGCTACGAACCTGCAGTTGCCTCCACGATGGACAAGAAGCCCTCCACAGACTCGCCTATCGCGCTTCGGCGTGTCGTCTCATTGGAGGTGGAGAGGGTCTCAAGAGAGTTCAAAAAACTCGCAATAGTTTTAATCCTTAATTGCTTTTTTGTTATAAAAGTTAATGTGGTGAATGGAGTGCACTGAAATGAAAAAAAATGATCACAGACAAGCAGTAAATTTAGATACAGGTAAATGTTAAATTTTGGGGGTATTCAGATACATTATTGTGACATAACACTTAAGCCACAGGTCTGGCCATCTATAATGCTACTTTTATGTAATGTACATGAAAAACAGTGGTCTATGGCAAAAAAAAACTTCCTCAGACAAGGGAAAATACTGTTCATAACTATAAACTTCTGTTTTACATAAATCAAAGAAAGAATGACTTATGTTTCATTTGTTGGAAAATTTTAGAGGGTTTAGTGATGAGTACCACTTACACTAGCAAGCTAAAAGAGGTGGACATCACTCTTAGAAAACACTCACTTGGGCCTTAGATTGTTCAGAGAGAAGACCAGCAAAGAAAAGTCTTTGGACATTTCTTCCACTAAAGTCCCACTATCTGAAAATGGTAAATGTTCATTATAAAAAAAAAAATCTGAGGGAAAACTAAAGTTGTCTAGTGAGAAAATTAACTGTTCAGTAGTAGCAATAACTGACTCAGACTTTTGGTATTGTATGAAGAAAAGAACAGAAGTGAGTGCTACTGTAAAACTGAGAAATCAAAAAATATATATCACGGAAGGGTTCTACTGGGTAAAATATAAGCAGAATTGGATATGAAACTGTGTGGCTCAGGTATCTGCTTGCTTTTGTGTATTAAACAAAAAAGAATTCTAGCACAATGAAGGTATATGCATGCCATACGTTGTGGGGCCAAGAGTAAGGAACTTTAAATTAAATGGTTAGAAATGCTCATTTAAACAGTCTTGGGTTTTCATTACTTAATGCCATTAACTACCCTTTAATCCTTTATGGAGACTTGCTCATTAGGAAAGATTCACTGGATTTTGATCATATTCCCCATTTATGAGCCTTGGATCTCTTTCTGCAGGTGTCATCTTACTGATTATGAAGAACTGTATATTCATTTAGTATCTAGGTTATTTACTTTCACCACTCACAAATTGATCTAACAGCCTATAAAACAAAAGGCACTCATTTTATTATTTCCTCGTCAACTACAACGGAGGCCCGTTATCTCATGAAATATCCCAGATAAAGCCGGATAACACAGCTAGTCTAATATATTCACATACACTTTCAAGTATCATGGACTTGAGAATTAAATTAATGCAGGACCATGTCTGTGTGCATACTCAAAAGGTGGAAAAGAATGTTATTTCCATTCTGCAAAAAAAGTTTAGGAACACAAATTAATTGAGTTGCTTTCATCAGGTGTTTCAGTAAAGGGTACACATTTGAAACCCTGCACTTCTAACTGACCTTTAACACAGGAATAAACTTTTCTTTTTCTTGTTTTCAAACATTTTATATTATATACATATATATACACACACAC
>JANRMT010062815.1:20083822-20098306 GCA_026402145.1 Polypterus bichir lapradei
ACTGACTCACTCGCTCACTCATCACTAATTCTCCAACTTCCCGTGTAGGTAGAAGGCTGAAATTTGGCAGGCTCATTCCTTACAGCTTACTTACAAAAGTTAGGCAGGTTTCATTTCGAAATTCTATGTGTAACGGTCATAACTGGAACCTACTTACGTACATATATACGGCCATAGCCTGCAGCTCGGTCGCCGTGTGAGGCGGAGTTGTGTCCCCCATCATCACGCCTCCCACGTAATTGAGTGCCTACCCATATAAGGCCGTCCGTCAGCAGCAATCCAATAGACACGCTGCCGCTAAATATTCACGGGTGAAGGACTGTGCTTATGCAAACGAAGGTGAGATGGTCAGGGATAGAATAGTGTTTGGCACAAATTCAGCAAAAGTGCAAGAGAAAGTTTTAAGTGCCGGGTCTGAGCTAACATTAAATAAAGCCGTGGACATTGCAAGATCGCATGAGACAGTAGAAGCACAGCTGAGAACCTTCAATGCATGTACTCCGAGCGGCTCACATGAACTGACTGTGAAAGCAGCACGCAGAGAACAAGCAAGAGCTCCAAAAAGCGCTGAACAAAAAACGCATTACACAATTGAGAAGGCAGCAAAAGAACATGAAGTCAGTGACGCATACAAGCATATTTATAAGTGCAGCTACTGTGGAAACAAAGCACAGGGTAAACCTTAAGTTTAAATTAAGTTCACAGACACGCTGCCACTGGCATTTGTCATGCCTACGACAAATACGATATTCGCGAGATACAAGTTTATTGAGAAGAAGCAGGGTATAAAAGAGACTTTTGATCACTTTGTAACTGAGTTAAAATTGCTGGTGAAGGACTGTACTTATGCAAACAAAGATGAGATGGTCAGGGATAGAACAGTGTTTGGCACAAACTCAGCAAAAGTGCGAGAGAAACTTTTAAGTGCCGGGTCTGAGCTAACATTAAATGAAGCCATGGACATTGCAAGATCGCACGAGATAGCACAAGCACAGCTGAGAACCTTCGATGCATGTACAGTGGAACCTCGGTTCACGACCATAATTCGTTCCAAACCTCTGGTCGTAAACCGATTTGGTCGTGAACCAAAGCAATTTCCCACATAGGATTGTATGTAAATACAATTAATCCGTTCCAGACCGTACGAACTGTATGTAAATATTTTTTTTTAAAGATTTTTAAGCACAAATATAGTTAATTACACCATAGAATGCACAGTCTAATGTAAAAACATTGAATAACACTGACACAAACACCCAGGCTCCCCGCTCAGCTGCATGCGCAGGCTCGCTCACCCTCTCTCTCTCTCTCTCTCTCTCCAGCACGCGAGCCCGTGCTCGCTCTCTCTCTCTCTCTCTGTAACATTACAGCAGTTCGAGCTATAGCCTTGCAAGCCGATCGCTGTATAAACACTTTTTTTTTTAATGGGTTTTAAGCACAGGGGAAAAAAAAGGAACATTTGAACAAATCCGAACTTTATTTAAAAACCAACCACAACCAACCAAGAAAGTAACATTACAGGAGTTCTCACTATAGCCTTGCAACTGATCGCTGTATAAACACTTTTTTTTTTTTAATGAGTTTTAAGCACAGGGGGAAAAAAAGGAACATTTGAAAAATCTGTAATTTAATAAACCACCAAGAAAAGTAACATTGCAACAAATCACACTACTAACCACTTGCTGTAAACACTTTTTTTTAATGAGTTAAGCATGGGGGAAAAAAATGAACATTTGAAAAAAGTGAAAAGTAACACTGCAACAATTCACGCTACAAACCGAAAAATGAACATTTGAAAAATCTGTAATACAAAAACCATAAACCACCAAGAAAACTAATCTTGCATGAGTCGAGTTCTGGCATGAAGTTAGGAGGAACTGGGTGGAGAGGAGGTTACAGTTTTGAGGGAGAGTCTGGCTCCGCGGTGGAGGGATGTTTTCCTTCAGGCGTTTTCTCTCGTGATTTCTTGGGTTTCTGGTGTTTTTAGCTGTTTAGCTGGTGGGAGCGAAAGCCTCATGCAGCCATTCCAAAAACCAAAGTCCTTGTGACCCAACCCTTCGTGTTTGCCCTCCACATTACTGGCAGTCTGGCTTTGTTTACATTGTGCTGCTTGAAAGCACGAGGGTTCTCAAATTGGTAAATGAGTAAACTGGTAAACAGTTTTTCCACCTCTTCCAGCACTTGAAGCCTCTGACTGGTTAACGCTGTAACTCCTTTTGCAACATCAGCTGCTTTAATAGATTCTTTCTGCTTTAGAATAGTCAATCGTAGGTTTTGACTTCTTGTACTCGGCGACAAGATCAGTAACACGAACGCCACGCTCATACTTTTCAATATTTTTTTTCTTTACTTCGATTTCAATTTTCTGTAAAACTTTCTTCTCATCACTCTTCACTTGCTTAGAAGCCATTGTTAACTGCAAAAGCACACAAAATACTGTAGAGCACAAAGAGATCACAGGTAAAGCACACACGTCTGACTGAGAACAATGAACAGGGAGCGGTTCAACACGTGTTTAAATACAGTAATTGGCGCGTATGAACCGGAATGGAAATGAAATAGAGCACAGAGTTCACAGCGAAAGCATGCATGCACGTGCAAGCACGCACGTCTGACCGAGAACAATGCAACACATGCAGAAATCATCAGTGCACACAAACCGAAAGGGAAACTGGCTTGTTCGTATACCAAGTGTGTGGTCGTGAACCAAGGCAAAAGTTTGGTGAACTTTTTGGTCATAAACCGAGTTGTACGTGTACTGAGATGTTCGTGAACCGAGGTTCCACTGTACTCAGAGTGGCTCACATGAACTGACTGTGAACGTAGTACGCAGACAACAAGGAAGAGCTCCAAAAGTGCTGAACAAAAAACGCATTACACAAAAGAAAGGAACAACCCTCTGAAGCTGAACAAGCCTTTGTAGACATACGGTATCAATAGGAAAGCAAGGTGTAGAGCTTAAGTTTAAATTACGTTCATAGACACACTGCCGCTAAATATTCGCAGGCAAATCCACAACTTAATACCAGGAATGCCTGTTAAACATCTTAGATTCACGAGTACCAATTTGGGTAGTGATCACTTCGATGAATGAAACCTGTTATCTTTACAATGGTTGATAACGAAGATGAGATGATCAGGAATAGACTAGACAAACACGGATGTGACGATGCGGGTTCTGGCTCCACACTCCCATTGCTATTTGGGAGCCCTTCAACCCAACACCGTCGGTAATGTTACCGATGAGCTAGTCAGTGAAGGCAATAAACAATTGAGCAAGGGGATGGTATAAAGTGCAAAAGTGCCTTTATTAAAAGACAGTCCATCAAAACAAAAGTGTTCAATAAATAGAGTACAGTGCCAAAATTCTTCATTAAATAAATAAATAATCCTTAAGACAAAGTGGAGGTTAAAATCAACAAATAGAAAAAAACACAATCCTTAAAAACCAGAGGTTAAAATCTTCTCATGGAAGCAGTCTTTAAAAACAACAACAAATCCGGTGCATCTTTTCTGTTAGCGTCTCACCTGCTTATCCCATTTGGGCTTAGCAGCAGGCAAGACGCTCTCTGCAGCTGCCCTCCTATACACACACACACACATGAGACTGGAGACCTCCTGATCCCTGGCTCCGGTCTGGCACTCATCCCAGTCCCCGAGACTTGATGTCCACCAACGGCCAGGTTGCCCACGTTGGGGACTCCACCACCAAGCCTCCCGACTTCCGCTGCCTTTCCGCGGCCCTCTGCGGCTCGTCGCTTTCCTCTGGTCACTCTTGCTACATGGTCTCTAAGCGGGAGCAACATCAACTCAAACACCTGGGTGTCGGCCTAACACCCAGCTTCCTCGCAGCTGCCCCCGAGCGCTCGTTCGCGCACTCACCACACGCTCTGCGTGTCTGTCTCTCCTGCACCGCCTGCTTCCTCACTCGCTCCCTACAACCTCTGTCTTTTTCTCTTCCTTTCTTTTTTCCTGATCCCCTGTTAACTGACTCGCGCTTCTTTTAAATAATGAGAGGGGCCATCACAGCTGTAGCATATTAGCCACGGGAGCAATCACGGATGTGGGCAGTCCCTCACCTGTGTACTCGGTGAGAAACGCCCACACCACGGACCGTCCCGCGGCTTGCTACAACTGCTACGCCCACTCACGAAGCCGCCTCGAGTACGGTGATTATTTATTTAAAAGAAATGGCCTTTGCTCAATGAGCTGTGGACCCATAACACCACAACGGAATGTAACTTTAACACAACACATCCTCCAAATACGAACCTGATTGAAACAAATAATGATAATCAAATCCTTGATGACAGCAACACTCATAACAGTCACAAAACAATTACATTGACAATCATGTTACGTTATTTTTAAAATGTTTCCTTTTCTTTTTCATAACTTCTTTAACACACTACTTCTCCACTGCGAAGCGCGGGTATTTTGCTAGTGTATATATTGTGTATTATATATATTGTGTATTATATATATTGTGTATTATATATATATATATATAAGGGGGGCAGCGGAGTGCGCTGACGGTCTTTCTCAGTTCCCTACAGACCTTTCCCGGGAAATCCTTCAAGGTTCCGGTGCCTCAGAAGGCGTCACTTCTGAAGCCGGCCCCTTTGCTGACGTCACTTCTGGTTCCGGCCATTCTGATGACATGAGTTCCTCTCCAGACCTTTAAAGCCTCCATCTTGGGTTACTATAGTTAGTTCTGTTTTGGACTCTGTGATATGCACATTGTGCTTCCGATTTAAAAACCCTTTTGCAGCTGGGAAAAACAATATACGGGTGGCTGCCCCAAACTATAAAAATATATATATATATATTTTTTTTTTAACAAATAACAACTTATAATATTAACACTATAGTATGTACTTAAACTAAAAAATGTTAAATAACTCTAATATGTATATATTACATGATCCTTTTTATATATTTTTGGCTTACACACCATCTGTGAGTCTCTGTAATCTTTTGGCAGGCTCTAAAAATATTCCCATTTAAAAAAGTTCATGGCCCATACGCAACTAGCCTAAACCACATTTATCAAATTTGTGAATATGGAGGAGCAACAGTATTCATTTTTGAGTATTTGTTTAAAATAAAAATCAAGCCTTAGTAAAACATTACAATACTTGTGTATCCTCTTGCACATCATCCTTCTACTGTACATAAAGTAGGATTTACAGTATAATGTGATATATGTTATTACTGTCCAAACGTTTATTTTATTTTTTTCGCTATTGCTCATCACTTCAACTAAGTGCACAGTTGTAGAAGCCTTTAAAGCATTTGGGTGCATAAGACTAGGATGTTATGAGCTATAACAATTTTTATGTATCTCCTACTTAAGTTTTATAACACTACATCAAAAAACAGTTTTAAAAATGGAGTGAAAAATGTTAAACATCATACTATACTATTTTATATTTATTTTGCAATGCAGTAAAAGTACTTTAAAGAAGTGATATCACTGTGAAAAATAAATCTACATTTAAATTTGAAATGATTTACATCCTGTAATTGTCAAAAAATATCGATAAAGGCAATTTATCCTTGATTTAGCCAAGAATGGATAAACCATAAAGGATTTCTAAAATGCATGAGTAATACTTTAGATAATACCTTTAAGGAATAGAAAGAAAACAAGCATTGAACTGACAACCGAACTGGCAAAAGGCCCAGGTGTCATTATCAGCCCATCAACACTAAAAAGTGTCACTATTCAAATAAGGTGTGAAAGGATGTGCTGTAGTCAGAAAATATCTGTGTGAAATTGAGACAACATGAAAGTCTACAGTCTACATAAGAAAAAAAAAACTTTACAGAAACCCTTGAAACAAGGATTACCATTGCTTTCAAAATTAAAGTCAAACATCAATCAATTGGATCTTGTCTCAGATAGTATTCTAGTTCACAAACTAAAAACTTTGACATTGTCTGTCCTGAAGCCAAAATTGAATGCAAAGCATGTACGTGTCACGTTAGGTGAACAAAGATTATGAAAAACAAAGTAATAAATAATCAGAATTACAAAAATAGTTTCCACTGCAATCATTTCAATATTACATCAAGATTTATGACAGGTTAGTGCAGTCCTGGAATAAAAACTAATAAGCATCTTTACACAGACAGTCATCAGTTTGCTACAGATAAACATGGGCATTTTGTTATTATCTGTTATTTTGATCCTGCTTAAAATCACTGGTTAAAAATGCATCGGCTAAATGCTCAAACCCTCAAAAAAAAAAAAAATCCATTTATCAGTGTGCTATCCAATTATTGTTCTTCAAATATTGAAAACGTCTGTAACATTTGTTTTTCTAATTATTGTACTTTATACTGTAATCATCACACTTAAAAAGATACTTGAGTATGTGAAGCATGTATGTCTCCTATCGCTTACAATTTTTTGTGCAATCTTGTAAACATAAAAAATTTGCATTGTCTCAGTTTCCTATATACAAAATAGTGTGTTTTCTGCATTGCTCTATCAAGGTAATAAAATACAATACTAGCTCAAGAAAATAAAAATATCAAAGAGTATATTTAGTAAACATGATTAAGTTAGAAAGAAAAAGGATAAACATCATAAATTTTGGAATCCAAAAGGAGAATAGCCAAAAGACCCTGAACTACACTGAGCAGGTTTAATAATTGATGGATGGATGAGCAGAAATAGGATGGCCAGTGACAAGCACTTAAGAATTGTTGTTTGCAATACTGAGAATGGCACAGATTTTTTTAAGTAAGTATGCATAGAGTAACCAGGTATCCTGGATATTCAGTTTTTCCAACTATAGATAAATATTTGGCACGGTTTATTGCAGGACAAAGGTGGCCCAATTCCAAATAAGTAGTCTACTAATGAAGACTAACTGTAAGGAGACTAATGAGAAGAATACTGCACAGCATTTTAATCCAGGTGGAATCTCCAAGTGCAGATTTACACAGAAAGAGCACTAAGAACAACATTGTGTAAAGATGACATGGAATAGCATTTTTACATGAGGTAATGTATCCAAGATAAAGACAAAACATTCATGACCCTGGTAGGTAAGATTCTAAATTGGGGGGTTGGGGGGATTGATTAAGACACAATATTAAAGTTTTGAAAATGTCAGAAAATGTGGTATATAGTATAAATGTTTTCTCACGTGTTAAAATTACAGATATAACTGTTTCTATTGCACAGCATATTCCATACACAAAATTAGATTCAGGTGGCTTCAACATCTATGGCATCAGAGAATATTTTTTTCGATTTCTTATATTGCTTCTGAGACAATGCTGTCTTTTATTCTATCACTCCTTTACATTACCCATGAAAGACAACTGTATTTAAAAGAATGAATTGTATTACTCAGATTTGTTTTAATCTGGTAATCAATAATAAATACTGACATTAAAGCATAAAAAGGAATTATCAACCCAACAAAGCAATCTTGCAGCACTGCCATTAAAACAGAAAGAAAAAAAACACACACACATAAAATATTCATAGGTGATACTCTTAAACAAGACTTTGCTTTTTTTAATATCACAAAAACAGCAGCTGTCATACAAATAATCACTGAATACTGGTCTACTGTTCCTAATCAAACAGAAGTTCAACTGTAATAAGGCACACAATGCCATTTTAAAAAATGGTCCGTTAGTGCTGGTCAATAGCAGTGAAGATGCTTTGTGCACAGTGGACATTAGCACAATCATTTATTCTCAAGGGTCGATTAGAGGAATAATACTGTGAGAAGGAGATAAATATCACTTTTTTCTACAATATAAATTTATGGTCCAACTTGTCTCTTCTGTTATTAAATAAATTACACATTTGCTAATCTCTTTTATGTCCTCCTTTCTGAATTTGCTTGCCTCACACATCATTTTGTACCTATATTCTGTGCCAGGGATGCTCAACTCCAATACTGGAGGGCCACAGTGGCTGCCAGTTTTCCTTTCTGCCACTTTCTTAACCAGTGACCACTTTGTGCTGTTAAAGGATTTCTTTTTCACTTTATTTTAAAACATAGTCCTCTAAATTTCTTCTTTTTTCCTTTAATGGCAGCCAAAAAAATGAGATGACAGGTGAGCCAACAAATAACCAGCTAAGTCACGGCCTCAAACTCCAACTATGAGTTTCACACCAACTAGTTTCTTAATTAGAACCCAATTCTTGTTGTTAATTAAACCAGTTATTTAATTCCATGGTTTGTTGTGCTCTCATTCTGCCACAGCAGACATTTCCAGAACCGTTGATTGCCTATTTTTTTTTGTCCATAGTATAATGGACAGTTATATATCATAATATTTGTTATATATACTTGGCAAGACATACTGCTGCTTTTAATGTATTTTATATATTAACCAGAAATGTGTATTACCTTTATACTAGAAATATAAAAACCTACATAAAATGTAAGTTTTAAAATTACATGCACTCTTTTAAGGATATGGATCATTAAAGACATTATATGATTCTCACCTGATAAAACAGATTCCTTCAAAGCATGATGCTGGATTTCATGTTGATCGTTGTGCTTTATACATACTCTGCTGTCAATCTGGTAGAGTAAGGCTGGACAAAGGTAGGTGAACTGGTCTTGGGAAATTAGAGAATCAGGACTCAGCCCAAAGTACTCAAGCAACTCTGTGACATTTAAACACTGCTAAGGAAAAAAAGTAGCAAATTAAGATTATATAAAATTAGGTCACCTGTCTTTTAACAGTTGCTTGTACTGACACTTTTTTGTCAAAAAATGATGCTGGTGATAAATTGTAACTGAAGTAAAAGCCTTCTCTTGTCCATACCTAAACATACATTTCTGATGACAAACTAGTATGAAACTGGTGTCTTCTTTTTTAATATCCACATTTTACTTAACCATTTTCTTACAAGTAACCTACTTTATAATGTTCAGTAATTCTCTTACCATAAAATGCAACACATCCAAATGGGTATTCAATTTTACTCAATAAACACTTGAAAGAAACAGTTACACTACATTGGAATAACTGGAAAATAAAGAAACAGAAATGGTGCACTTCACATGTTTTTTAGCAGTATGAGTCAAACAACAACAACAACATTTATTTATATAGCACATTTTCATACAAAAAATGTAGCTCAAAGTGCTTTACAAAATGAAGAATAGAAAAATAGAAGGCACAAATAAACATAAGTCAACATTAATTAACATAGAATAAGTAAGGTCTGATGGCCAGGGTGGACAGAAAAAAAAAAAAAAAACTCCAGAGGCTGGAGAAAAAAAAAAAAAAATCTGTAGGGATTCCAGACCAAGAGACCGCCCAGTCCCTTCTGGGCTTCAAAGCATAACTAAAAATGCCCTTGAGATTAAGAAAGGCACTTCTTGGAAAAGAAACAATTTTTAATGGCAATTTTACTACCATCCATTGATTAATGCTGCATTTTGCACAATTCAATTCTAGATCATGTAAAAAAGTGCCAAGATATTACTCTATGGCTTGTTACAGTATCTAAGCACATACTTAATTTCCAAAAATGCTCTCAATATATATTAAAATAGCACAGACTTTCTGTTTAGAAAGTTTGTAAAACCTGCTAGTAAAAAAAAAAAAAAGTGTAATTGTGGTACATATTTTACACTAAAGGTAGCCAGTGTTGCCAGAGTAAGTGTATAGAATGGGTTAAGGAAAGAAACCAAAGGTTTACTTATTTTATAAATGGTGAACCTGTTATTACTGGCTGTCTCATCCATCATTCATACTGCCTCTCTATCAATGTATCTGGCTGTCTATCAATGTACCTGAATCTCTAGAGTCAAGAATTTGCACGGTGTGTCCAGTTGGATTCCAGAATTGCAGTAACACCTTGTGGGGTTGTAACCATGAACACTGTCATGTCTGACTCATCCTCTTAGTTCAAGGTGGTCAGTTTGTAGTACTTAAATGAAGAAAAGCAGACAAAGCAAGTGTTAAACAACAAACCTTTGATTCTCCATTGCGTTGTGCTACATTTCCACTCTCGACCAAGCATCACTACAAAAGGCACAATACTTTATTTTTTTAATTTTTATTTTTACAGTAGATAGAAGCAGCACATGGAGGTGTTTGAGTAAATAATGTAAAACTCGCCATTCTGTCTGCTAGTCTGGCTTCAATCTGATATTTCAACTGTTCTGAGCCTGCAGTTTGCACTGGTGTGCAAACTGTAGCACACAAGAGGGGGAAAAAAAAACAAACAAACACTAGGAGCCCCAGGGTTTTAGATTCCAAACTAGTCAATCTTGTCCATATGGTCCAAAATGTGGACCAGATTGGTCAAAGGGTGTATTGTATAGGAGACAGACTGACATTCTATTTTATGGATATAGATACAGATAGTTCTAAGGTTTATTGCCTTCAAACTTGGTGGTTTTATTTTTAGAATTGTAAAACTTCTTTATATACCATACTTTTGTTATTTCCTTCTGGTGAACATCAAACTGCAATCAAAGAAAATCATCCTGATTGTGGTGCTGGCTTTGTTCAACTGGGAGTAGGCTCTGTGGAGCATGTAGATCAGAACATCCTCCACACCTTTATTTTCTAAACCAAGGGGTCATAGCTGTTTAAGGACTAGCCTTTCTTAAAAGTCTTCATGATGTATGAAAATAAGCTGGTCTGAAGCCCTTTATTTCACTGGAACCACACAGGATCTTTACCACAGCTGGGGAACCTTCTGTAAATTCAGGGAAAGGGAGAACAGGAGCTGAAGGACCCCACAGAGTTGCCCGTCTCATTTTTAAAGTATCTTGGGCTGATTATATTGGGTCCTGTAGCCTTATTGATGTAGAATTTTCACAGCTCTCTTTTCAGCAGAGATGAACCGTACAGGAATTGGAGGGGGCCTGGGGACCACAGGTGTGTCGTCATTGTAGGGGAAAGCTGTTCAGGGTGCAGATAGCAGTTGGGATTTCGGAACCTCCTCATTTTGCATACAGAGGCTAGAAGTGTAGGTGGAGGGCTGTACTAACAAAAATGAATCAAACCTGTTGAAGAACTGGTTCAGTTCATTAGCTCTGTTCTTATTCCCTTCCTCTGTATGTTTTAAAGCCTGTTTGCAGCCATTGAAAGGCCTCATCCCATTCCATATTTCCTTCATGTTGTTTTATTATAACTTGTGCTCAAGTTTGTTTCTATAATGGACTTTCCCTCATGGAGCTGCTTATTCTGTTCTTACTGCACTTACTGCATTTCATCCTTATCTCCAGACCTGAAGGCTGCGCTCTTCTTCAGATTCAGTAGGGCTTTCAAATCCTTTGTGATTCCAAGAGCATTATGGAGTAGCACATTTAATCGAGAACAGCATTAGCTTCAAGAGTAACAGTAAGTAAACAAATCACTTTAAGCGTTTTAGTCAAATAAATTAATTTTTTCCTCACTGAGCACAAAGGGGAGAATTAAGAGGGCAATCATACTCCGTGTTTTCCATTGGTTTAACGACGAAAGTAGTAACTGTCGTGGAGGAAATTTATTTATTTAATGTTTTTTTGAGTTCTAATAGTAAATGATAGTATTTAGAAATGATAAATTAGTGTTTAATGTAATCCACGTTTACTCCGTACATCCTAGCACAAGAACTGTGCATGCACAAGGAGAGACCCCGACACGGGATATTAATTTACCCTTTTCTCTTATCTGCTAACAATGCAATAATTTTTTTTTGACAAAAAATTCTCTTTTCTGACAAGTTATTTTAATTAGAACTGCCATTGGTTGATAATGCACATGTTATTTTTGATAAATCCAACCTTTTCGGTTTAAGCACAATTTTGACAATACTCAGACACTCTCTCTCCCTGACATACAGTTCACTAACAAACAAATAGTAATTAAATATATTTAAAAAGCATCCAATTAACAGCAGGAATCTGTAATGTTAAACCAGCTGTCATTCAGCGTTAATTTTGTTGATAAAAGCTAAGATGAAAAATATTCAGGAGACAAAAACAAAAAATAAATATAAATACACCATTAATGACAAAAACAAAGACGAATGCTTTTAAAATCATTGGTAATGAAAACTAAACAAAATGAAAATTTTACACACAGACAACTGAATAATTAGTGATGTGAAAAACTTTGCACATCACTGTTACACATGACACGGCCCACCAACAAATAATGAGCCTGAATGCAGTGGTTCAATTTTAAAAGGTTGTATGCACACTTGTAATTGGATAACATTAGGTTGGGCACCATCAGCAAATGATCACGTCAATCAGAATCCTGCTCCACTCCACTATGTTGGCCAACATGATTCTCAGGAGAAAAAAGCAGTCAGACATATGGACCAACTTTAATTACAACCCTGACGAAAACAAAGCCCAGTGTAAGCCATGTAGAATGAAGCTCTGAGGAAAGAACACCATGAACCGGAGAGGCTTCTAGAGGCACACAATCCTGAGATTTATACCAAGGTATGTAGCGTTATCTAGGTGGCAACTTGCCCAATGTCGATAAGGTTACCTCTAGCACTCATTCACCCTGTTAATACTAATGCGTTAAGTTAAACGCAAAGAAGTCATGTCTGGCAATGCTGTGTGCTCGAGAATTTCAGTACGCGTCTGCGAAAAACGTGCTTATTAATGAAAACAAAAAAAGCCAACACACACTTTTGTTATTGCCAGTTTTATCCCTTTATGAGTTACTTAAGAAAAAGATTCTTGCAGCTTTGACAGCACGATCAGGTGCGCTCAGTCTCAAAATTAAATTTTAACAATTTAGCTTGTACTGTCACACATTTGTTACAGCAGATGAAATGATGGGGGATTAATTGCTTTTAATACAGTCTCCTACACAGTCCTAGTAAAGGAACAGAAGCTTCATATTCATTCCTAGATTGTAATGAGCACATCTACATATCTGTCCACGAACCCATCCATTTTGTAACTGGTGGATGCAGTTCAGGATTGCGGGTGAAACCACCTTGCACACATCCACTTACACATGCAGGCACAGTGGCAATGATGACAACAGTCAAAGTAATTAAAAATCGAGGCATGTTTCTAACAAATGGCTGTTTGGCTTGTCTGCATCACAGATGAAATGAGTTGGTCCATCTGTTAATACTAACATAAAATGTATTTAGAATTTCAGTGGCTGAAGTGCATCTCCCAGTTAATACGATATATACAGTAAGGTGAAACACCATTGCTTTACTGCTGTAAACGAATATGGTAACACTAAATTTGTGTTATTCATTTGGTTTTTGAGGGCAAACTAATGTTTATGAGCATAACCCCTAAAATATGAAGAACATAGTAAAAGCCCTTATGTCATATATATTTTTTTGTTAAAATGTTTTTAGCAGCATAACTAAGTCATGTTGAGGGCCAGAAAACTGATGACAGACCAGTGCCGCCATTATCTGATCTTTTGGAATAAATCCTTTCTACACTTACACTTAATTTTATGTTCAATAATCACTACATGTAGTTTAGCTCATTAGTGTGCATATTATTAGTATAATAATTTAGAGGTACAGTATATTCTGTGCATATTCATATGTGAATCAAGAGATCCTCCTGATTTTGACAGTTTGACTAATTTACTTTGTCGACAAAACAGTTTTACTTTTTCTTGACTAAAATTAATTTACTTTTTGTTTTAAAACTAGACTAAAACTAAACAATTAAATGACTAAAATGTGACTAAAACTAAAATGCAATTTAGTCAGAAGACTGAGAATAAAAGTAAATCAAAATTGTCAAAATTAACACTGCTGTCACTTCGTAATTCCTAACTTACGGTTTAGAAGTTTCGTATACTTTTCTAATGACAATTATTACATAAACCAAATTTGCCATCCTTTGCGTAGCCTAAAATGTTGAACAAAGTCTGAAGTTGCTGCATCTCCATCTGTAATTTTTATCCCACGTTTTGCAATTCTTTTCATCTTTGTAATTAAAGATGATAATCCAAAAACTCAAAAGTCGGTCTGGTGTACTCCCAGATGGGCTTAAAGTGGAGAAGGACAAACAAACTGTAATTGCCTTTACTTCACTATTAGCACATAGACTTATCTTGCTTAACTGGAAGAATCCTTTTGTTAAGTTTTGACTTGATTGTATGGAATGTTATATGTTTTTAATAAATTCAATAAAAGATCAAATAAATAAATAAAAAGACAAGTTAAAGTGAAAGTCATTGCTGTTCAAGTCTAGTTTTGGATTTTTCTTAATCGGATCTGAAATCATCAAATTCATGACTCAAGTCCAAGTCATTGAACTAGAGTCCACATCTCTGTGCTGGGTTTAGTATTACATGAAAGCAAAATTATAAAACAGACATGAAAGCAAGATTATAAAACAGACTAGCAGAATACCCGCGCTTCACAGCGGAGAAGTAGTGTGTTAAAGAAGGTATGAAAAAGAAAAGGAAAAATGTAAACAATAACGTAACATGATTGTTAATGTAATTGTTTTGTCATTGATATGAGTGTTGTTCCCATATCTATAT
>JANRMT010062815.1:20099163-20143265 GCA_026402145.1 Polypterus bichir lapradei
ACACACGTGTGAGTAGGAGGCAGCTAAAGGGCCTGAGTAAGTGTAATGAAACATCTGACCAGGGGGCAGCGGAGTGCGCCACAGACCTTTCCCGGGAAATCCAGCAAGGTTCCGGCACCTCAGAAGACGTCACTTCCAAAGCCCGCCCTTTTGCTGACATCACTTCCAAAGCCGGCCCCTTTGCTGACGTCACTTCCAAAGCTGGCCATTTTGATGACATCAGTTCCTTTCCAGGCCTTTAAGGCCTCCATCTTGGGCTACTATAGCCAGTTCTAGTTTGGACTCTGTGAAATGCACTTGATATATCTGATACAACAAACCATTTTGCAGCTGGGAAAAACAATATATAGGTGGCTGCCCCAAACCTTTATGATGTCTTTGGCATATTATCACAGTGGTGTAGCCGGCAGGATGAAGTCCCAGAAGAAACCGGGACACAAACATGAAATCAACCAGTTAGGAAAGTACCCGGGCCAAGTTTCGGGGTAGTTGGGGGGGGGGGGGAAGTGAGTTTGGGGGTCAGGAAGGACTCAGTGCAGGCTCCGCTCCTCAAATACAGCACCGGGCATATAACTTACGAAAGGGAGATTGTGAAGGGGACGTACAGACGTAGGCTGGTTTCTGGGGATGAAACGAAAAGGGCTTATTATGCTCTCTCAGAGGAGAGAGCTGAGCAGCCCACTGGGGCTGAGGCCCCAGATAAATGTGGGCTATCCCCAGTCCAGCAGGCAAAAATAATACAAAACTGGGAATTTGATCCAGAGAGATCAATCCAGACACAGGCTATGACCCTCTGGGAGCAGGTGGCCTTATGGCCAAGGCCATTTGAATTATCCACCTGCCAAATAGTACAGCAGGTAGCCTGCTTTATTTTTTTAAAGAGCCTCCCAAAAAACTTTGCCCAGCTGGACTGGGGAGATTTCCATTCTATGGAAGAGCTTATAAAGCTTGTAAAATCATCCATGCCAGTCTCGAAATCTGGGAGAGCAGAACTGTCCTCTAGTGGATTTCCTAGAAATTACGTCCTACAAAATAAGTCTCTTCCACATAAATTGGAGCCCGTTTCTGAGTTCCCAGGCCGCCAGCCATGCAACCTACCCGGGAACGAGGCGGGATGTAGGTGGAAGGTGGGAGACTGTTTGTGTGCTCTTGCCAACCCTCTGATGTTATCGAATACGGGACCCATAGTCATTAATGGTTACAAAGTCAATGCCTTGTTTGATTCCGGCAGCAACATTTCCATTGTTGATTGCAGTTATGTCTTACCGCGACAAAGAATTAAAGACCAGTATTAAATGTATTCACGGAGACACCCGGATGTACAATACTGCCCTGTGTTTCGTAAGTCAGGGAGGATCGCTAAAAAGAATTCCCATGGCGGTTCACCCCAATCCTCCCTTTCCAGGGATTCTAGGGCGGGACTAGTCGAAAATAAAAGCGGTAAACTATTGACTACTCCCGATAAAAACTTAGGCCTAGTTATAGAGGAGGATAACTCGTCTCAAGCTGTCTCCACGCCATGTACACAGCCGGCGGAGAGAGATATGGAAGCCCACGAGGGGGACGGGGAGATTCCTGGACCGTTGCAGGCAAATACGTCATCAACTCGCGCCTCGACGAGTCGGGAGGAATCCCCTCCCCTTGAGGTCAGACCGGATCCTCTCTCCGACATTCATTTTCAGTTTAGACAAACGCTGGCTTCTTTTAAAAGGGAGCAGTGGAATGATGACTCCCTAAAATTCGCAAAAAATGCAGTAGTCCTTGTCAACGGCCAACACACACACCAGCCCATGCCACAAGGACCTCACTTTGTAATAGAAAATGATCTATTATATATCGGGTTGCAGAACATGGGGCGGAGGTTCGGAAACTGTTGTTAATCCCATGAACCTACCGGCGGCAGCTTTGTGAATTAGCTCACGCCCACCTCCTTGGAGGCCATTTAGGCTCCGAAAAAACTTTAGAGCAGATTAAGCTCAGATTTTATTGGCCGGGAATTAACGAGGAGGTTCGCCGTTTTTGTATTTCTTGTCCACAATGTCAATTACGGCAAATTCCTAGGAGGGACCAGGCTCCTCTCGTTCCCCTTCCCTTAGTTGATGTGCCCTTTGAACGAATTGGGGTCGATATTGTAGGACCCTGAGAGCTCTCAGCCCAAGGACATAAACATATATTAGTCCTCGTGGATTATGCGACCCCGATATCCGTAAGCGGTTCCCTTGTGCTCAGCTACATCTAAAGCAATTGCACGGGAACTAGTAGGAGTATTTGCGCGTGTCGGTATTCCTAAAGAAGTCCTAACAGACCAAGGAACACCTTTTACCTCGGAGACATTCAGGGAAACGGCCAAGTTACTGAAAATAAAGCACTTAAAGACCACGGTGTATCATCCTCAAACCGACTGTCTAGTGGAGAGGTTTAAATCAGACTCTCAAGCAGATGCT
Source organism: Polypterus bichir lapradei (assembly GCA_026402145.1). Taxonomy (NCBI): domain Eukaryota; kingdom Metazoa; phylum Chordata; class Cladistia; order Polypteriformes; family Polypteridae; genus Polypterus; species Polypterus bichir. The sequence continues at coordinate 20,101,608 of JANRMT010062815.1, forward strand.
TCGCAAGATGGTCAGCGGGGATGGGAGGAATTGGGATCAACTCCTCCCCCTCGTTCTCTTTGCCTATCGGGAAGTCCCACAAGCCTCTACGGGGTTCTCTCCTTTTGAATTGTTATACGGACGACAACCCCGAGGTATATTGGATATTTTGAAAGAAGGTTGGGAAGGAGAGGCTCTTCCCTCTACAAATATTTTGGAATATATCGCACAGTTACGTGATAGATTTGGGAAAATTCAACCTATTTTAAAAAGTCATATGCAAGAGGCACAAGCAGCACAGGCCCGTTATTATGACCGTAGCACGACACTCCGAGAATTCCATCCGGGGGATCGTGTCATGGTATTAGTTCCCACCTCCCATTCTAAATTGCTCGCCCATTGGCAAGGCCCTTATGAAATTAAGAAGAGAAAAGGATTGGTCGACTATTTGGTGAAACAACCCAATCGTAGACCAAGTGAGCGGGTTTATCATGTGAATTTGCTGAAGCTGTGGAAGGAGAGGGAACCAGATCCCTCCTTCGCTCAGCCATGCTCATTCTTTGCTCGCATAGACACCCTTAATTTCTGCAAGGAATTACAGTAACTTATAGACAAAGACGGGAGCTGAAATCATCTATCCTGTCCGTTTCAGAGGTGGTGAGTGAAAAACCCGGAAGGACCGCTCTGATTGTGCACGACATAGTGACTTAACCAGGGGTTATAGTCCGGGAGTGCCCCTATAGACTTCCTGAGGCAAAGAAAGCAGAAGTGGAGCTGGAAATCAAGCGGATGCTGGAACTAGGAGTGATTGAGGAAGGTTATAGTCCCTGGTCCAGCCCAATTGTCTTGGTTAGGGTTACTGGAGGAATTGTATCGGTTTTGCAATGACTTCCGTTTGCTTAACCAGGTCTCCCTGTTCGATGCTTATCCCATGCCTCGTGTGGATGACCTCCTCGAGAGGCTTGGACAAGCTGAATTTTTGACTACGCTTGACATGACAAAGGGGTACTGGCAGATTACTTTAATGGACTCCGCGAAGGTCAAGACCGCGTTTAGCACTCCTAACGGACATTGGCAGTATCGTGTTCTTCCATTCGGGTTACAAGGGGCTCCTGCGACTTTCCAGCGTCTGGTGGATTAAGTGCTCCAACCCCATAATGCGTATAGTGCTGCCTATCTGGATGACGTCGTCATCTATTCCAGCACATGGAAGGAACACGTACAGCAGGTCACTGCGGTATTGCGGATACTAGGAGAAGCCGGGCTTCGTATTAATCCCAAGAAATGTTTCTTTGGATTAAAAGAGGCTAAATATTTGGGCTATCTGGTGGGTCGGGGTACCGTGAAACCACAGTGTTTAAAAATAGATGCCATTGTAAAATGGTCCCGTTCGCGAACCAAGAGGCAAGTCCAAGCCTTTCTCGGGTTGGCCGGGTACAACCGCCGGTTTGTACCTCGGTTTTCAGAGAGCGGCGCCCTTGACTGATCTTACAAAGAAGAGGGCTCCTAATCGTGTGGTACGGACTGACAAGGCGGATGCTGCATTTAGTGATTTAAAACAGGCTCTTACGTCAGCACCAATATTAAAAGCTCCTAATTTTTCTCTCCCTTTTATTCTCCAGACGGAAGCTTCGGATACAGGCCTGGGTGCCGTGCTGAGCCAAAGAATTGATGGTGTTGAACACCCCGTCATGTACCTAAGGGCCTGAGTAAATGGGATGAAACATCTGACCAGGGGGCGGCGGAGTGCGCTGACTGTCTTTCTCAGTTCCCTACAGACCTTTCCCGGGAAATCCTGCAAGGTTCCGGCGCCTCAGAAGACGTCGCTTCCGAAGCCGGCTCCTTTGCTGACGTCACTTCTGAAGCTGGCCCCCTTGCTGACGTTACTTCCGAAGCCGGCCATTTTGAGGACATCAGTTCCTCTCCAGGCCTTTAAAGCCTCCATCTTGGGCTACTATAGCCAGTTCTAGTTTGGACTCTGAAATGCACTTGATATATCTGATACAACAAACCATTTTGCAGCTAGGAAAAATATATGGGTGGCGGCCCCAAACCTTTATGATGTATTTGGCGTATATATAAAAAATAGTGCTACGGAAATGCTGACAATATAAATTTTCATTTATTTTCTAATGAAAATGACAATTTTCTACAAACACAAACATACCCTTACCTCATTATGATGGTGTGCTTCATTTCTATGACCCCCGATTGATATGGTAGTAATCGCTGGATCACTGGATATCTCCCGCTTCTGCACATGCAAGTGCTGCTCTGCAGAGTCCAGATTGCGTTCATAATTCTGCTCTTTCTCATTACCATCATCATGGTCATGGTGGTAAACCTGAGAACCCTCCACATATAAACGCAAGTCCTGACTTTCATTCTTGTCCATTCGTTGGTTCAGAAGTACTGAGGAATTACTGGTGTTTTTATTTTTAATAGCCTTCTTCTTCTTTCTATGTTTTTTGGTCCCAAATTCAGAAGATTCCAAGTGATCTTGTGTAGTGGTAGGAGAACTATGTACAAATGAAGTCACTTCTTGATTGTTATGAACTGCAGAATCATTGTGGGTATGGTGGTGATGATGATGATGATTGTGAGGATGGTGATGTAGAGCGGAATTGTTATGGATATGATGATGCAAATGATGCTTATGGAAAGATTTGCCTCCTTCATTAGAAAGGGATGTGTAATTCTGCTTAAAAGTAGAATTTTCCACAGTAGTTACCCTATGAGAGGATTGCTTACACTGGGCAGAATGGATAACCCTTGATGATGTTAAGTTTTCTTTCTGAATATTAGTGTGTAAATGAAAATTACTTGGTGTAAATGGATGGTAGTGCGAGTGGGAATGTAGACCTTCTTGGACTTCTAATGCATCAAGATGAGCAACATGGTCATGTCCTATTTCTTCATGGTTCATCTCTACCACACGCACTTCACCAAGACCAAGGCTATTAAGCAACTTCTCAAAGCCACCAAAGTCAAGTCTCCCCTTTTCCCCATAGCGAAGGAAAAGCTGCTCTATGTAAAACTTTTGCTCACTCTCTGCTTCATTATGTGTTTCAAAGCTTAGGTCTGAAGGACTGTCCACACTATTGTGCATATAAGGTGCCTCTGAAATCTGGTAATCACTGCGGTCATGGGAATGATCTTCTTCAGAATGGTGGTGATGGTGATGGTGATGCCCCTCCTCATGACAATGGCTGCATTGATGAAACAGAAATGTCACCAAACATAGGAAGCAAAATTTGGTGTGCATATGTACCTTCATGGTTTATAGAGTGTTTTCACCACCTACAATAAAAAAAGAAAAATAATTAGTGGTATAATATAAATAGATATTCAAGGAAAAAGCCATCGATAGATTCCATTTTAATACAGGCAACCCCAACAAAAAAATCACAGTATTTACAGTACAGCATAGTACATTTGTCTGTTCTACAAATGAGAATAGAACTGGAAAGCAAGTTTGACTTAAATGAGTTTTTGAAATTCAATATATCCATGATGTTTTAAATGTATTGCAAGCTTTGGGAAGTTCTCTTGTTTATTGGCACAGGTCTTGTTACCTTTTGTGTATCCCACATTATACAGCTTAAAGTGCATACCTCCATGAATCACTACACAAACAACAAGACAAACTGCCATCATGTGGAAGGAAACTTAAGCAAACAGGTAGAACAGAAATGTTCCTAATATGCTACTTGGCATTTTCAAATTACTGTATGTGGGCTAATTCAAAACAGCTTTATAGCTTAAATTACTATATTCCAGCCCTAGGGCCTTGTTTTGTGCAACTTGGACCAAATTATCTTAAAGCATACCACTTGACCAGACTGTCTTCTTTCCTAGGTTCTTTTTTTAGTACAATAATTGAGTCATTTACCATGTATTAATAGAACAAGCAGGAGATTAACACTAGAATTACCAGAGCCTACGAAAAAACTCGTAGGTCCGTCCCACCTTAAATCGCTTCTTAAAACCGTTCTCACCTCTCCGCCAGCGTCTTTTGTTAATCTAAATGTGCTGATAAAAGAAAAGCTGCAAGTAGCCGGCTATTCCATCCCCCCAACGGCTTAGAACGTGCACAAACTTCTCCCAGCTCATGCCTTGATTATCTGGGAGTGAAGTGAAGTTTTAGAGTGGAAATAATAGATCATTATTTGGAATACACGCATTTCACGTGTGTTCTGTTTGTACAGTAACCCGTGTAAACACATTTTTAAAACAGAAACGTTTTTCATATTGTAGTAGTAAATGACAAAATGTAAGCATAAACTATATAATGTATGAAGCCTGAAGTCCAAATATCAAACACATTTACAAAAGGTACAAATATAACAGAACAAGTATGCTTTTATTCAAAAATATAACTGCAGAAAAAAGCCACCTTAGCATGCCACATTGACACATACTTACTACAACTGCTACGGTAGCATAATGGTATCAGCTGCTGACTAGTATTCAAAAGGTCATGAGTTCGATCCCGCGCGATTCAGTTTTGAGATGTAAACTGCTGTTATTCTTACTATTTTATAATAAAAACATACATTTGATTTCAGTGTGTAACAGCCGGTGTAATTTATGATACTTGTAAAGGTTAGTTTTTTTTTATTCACTTTTAATTCTCTCAGTCGTGTTCAGGATCCTTCCCTACACCCCCCCAATTTGAGAATGCTGTTTTCACATAAAGATGCGCTATAGCTCTGCAGCGTATTTGTGACTGCATTCTCGTACCAATGCTTGCGAACTGAAGTGCCTGTGTGCACTATTCGTGGCATTACACGTCTATTTTTTTGAGCATGCCCATGTCGCTCAAACACAGGAACATATGTTGGTGTACAAGAATAACAAAACAAGTGCACTTTTATTCTAGACTATACGTGAAGAAAAAATAAAGCAAGTTACAGTAGGCGGTTGATACGACAGCTTGCGTGGTGCAATGCTAAGAACTGCTGATTTCCGATCCGTGCTATATAAAATCATCACATTCAAATATTAACAATTCCCACACACCCTTCCTACATTCACGACATGTGTACTTGTTGCAGTGTACACATCTCTCTGTGCTATGGTTCCTATGACACTGAATGAGCACCTGACATTGTACTTTCTTCCCTATACAAATAACATTCGAGTATAGCGCGTCTCCAAATAAATCACATTCGAGCTATAGCGCGTCTCCAAATAAATCACATTTGAGTTATAGCGCGTCTTTATGTGAAAAAAAGCAGTGTCAGATGGGGGGGGGATCGTGGACGCGACTGAGAGAATGGAACTGAATTAAAAAAAAAGCTAACCTTTATAATTATCATGCATTTACACTGGCTCTTACAGACTGACTGAAATCAAATGTATGTTTTTATTCTAAAATAGTTCAATACATGCAATATTATTTGAAAAAGAAGAGCGTCAGATCGGGTTTGAATACACGCCGACGCTGTTACAGAAGGAGTCTGCTTATTCAGTGCAGCAGTTTCAACGCACAGTACATGCAATATTATTTGAAAACGAACAGCGTCAGATCGGGCGCATATTCAAACCCGATCTGACGCTGTTTGTTTTCAAATAATATTGCATTAGTGCGATGATGTTTTTACATATATTGTCTCTTTCATTCATCTTGTGGTTTGTAATCAGTGACCGCGTGTTTTTTCCCCGATCTTGCCAGTTCACACATGTTGCTGTATGGTGGTGTTTCTTTTGTACTCCAGGACGTGCAGAGGACAGAATAGTACAGAGCAGTAAGTTCAGCGCTATATGCAATCAGACAGACAGACAGACAGGCAGAGAAGGCACTAGATATATAAATAAACAGGGAAGGCATTGTATAATAGATATATAAAAAACAGCTAAGGGGATAGATATATAGATAGGTAGGAAGGAAAGGCACTATATGATAGGCAGACAGGGAAGCTTCTATATAATAATAAAATTACTGTTATTACTATATAGATAGACAGGGAGTTCAGGCAGGCAGAACGGCGAGGGTTAAAAATAAATAAATTTTCTCCCTAGCGGAGATTCGAACTCGGATCTCTTGAGGTACAGCAAGTCTGCTGCACTCTAAGTGACGAAATCTTGCCAGTATGCCACGGAAGCTGTTATAAAAGTCCTGAACCTTTTATGAAAGTGTATTTGCTCTTTGGCTGTCAGGCTTCACACATTTTATAGTTTAGGTCTACATTTTGTGACATTTATTACTAAAATACGAAAAAGGTTCTGTTTTAACATTGTGTTTACACAGATTACTGTAGAAACGGAACACACATGAAATGCGTGTGTTCCAAATAACAATCTATTATTTCCACTCTAAAACTCCACTTCACTCCCAGATAATCGAGGCATGAGCTCGGAGAAGTTCGTGCACGTTCTGAGTCGGTGGGGGGATGGAATAGCCGGCTGCTTGCAGTTTGATTTTATCGGCACATTTACAGGACAAAGGAGGCTGGCGGAGAGGTGAGAGCGGTTTTAAGAAGTGATTTAAGGTGGGACAGATCTACGAGTTTTTTTGTAGGCTCTGGTAATTCTAGTGTTAAGAGAATTCTACAGGTCAGACAAAGATATCATATAACATTACACTAATAATATTCTGCACTATACTGTATTTCTGATCCGAAATTATGCTGCATGTAATGAGTCTGATTTTTGGTTACTTAGCCAATCATAATTAAAATATTATAACATAAAAACACTGTATATACAGTACCTATAAAAACTATTCAGCCCCTTGGAGGAAGTTTTCCCACTGTACTGTTATAAAACATTGAATCAGAGTGGATTTAAATTGGGGTTTTCTGACACTAATCAACAAAAAAAAGAATCTTTAAAGTCACACTGATCTGATAACAGATCTCTGACGAGTGGTCAAAATTAATAATAAGTATAAAAAACAAAATAATAGATTACATAAGTATTCACCCTCTATAATATGACACACCAAAACCATCACTGGCGCAGTCAGTTTCTTTTTGAAATCACAGAAATAATCAAATTGAGACACTATAAAATGTACCATTACTCATCAACCTGAGCCTGACTTGGGTTTCACCATAATTGCATAGAATTTCAAGCCCGAGTCATGCTCAGCATTAAAGCCAATGATTTTCAGACACACCAGTTAAGGTCAGTTTTAAGCCTTCTATACAAAATGTAAAATTTACAAATTGTTCCACATGAAGTGAATTAGATTTTCTCTAATATAAAGTAGTACATTAAATGTTGTTTCCATTTTAATGTAGTAGGTAGATTGGGATTCTTCCATTTGAGAAAAGTGAGACACCAATCTAATACATTTTTCAAATTGTGTTACTCCAAACAAGGATGCCTTCCTGATATGCACTACGGTAATGAAAGCTAAGAACTGTCTGATATACAACACAAATCCTTAACAAATTAATATCATCTAGAGAAGGCACATCAATTTGGTTTAAGCTATGTCCAAAATAACTGCATGATCAATGACTTAAAATTTTTGCACTTGTATACAGTATGGGTGGTCATATACTCTTAACAAGGCTACGCACGGTTTAATTGCAGTTGCATGGAAAAATGTCTTGCAACATTTGAGAGAATTGCCATTGTTAAATTACATTTCCTTAAATTGACATTACCCATCTAGTAAAATATACAGGTCTCGAAGAATCGCAGTGCTTTGTTTCATCTCCTAGTAATGATAAAGAAACACAAGAATAAGCATCTAATGCACAACTGACACTTAGGGGACAGATTCATGTATTTATACTCTGTTAAGAGATTTTCCTTATGAAAAAGGGTTTAAAAAACAAAAAATAGTTTTGTGTATAAAGTATATCTTAACATTATACTATATTTAAATACAGTAGTTTATATTCTAACACTATTATTGTAGCTATAAAAAGTACTGATGATTTTTTTTGATCAGAACAAGTTTAAATATTAAACACTAAAAGTTATTGCTAACAATATTTCTTGCACAGCGCAATCTTAGAGTTACTTAACAAAATATTTGTTCATTTGTATTAAGTAGTTTAAAAACACCCAGGATATTCATGTAAAGCAACCGTTTATAATTGACTTTCATGAATAAAACTAATATATTTTCTTTGACAACTCAGCTCCATTCATACAGGTATATAACATTTAAACAATGTTCTAAAAAAGGATGAGCTTTAGACAGTGCACTTTAACTACAAATTATTTAATTTTGCTGCAATAATAATAGTATGTTTATCCCAAAATAAAAATAGCCACTTAATAAAAAGCTAGGACACAATATATAATGAACAAAAAAAGATTTTTACCCTTATATATATATATTTTTTTTTTATTCCGAGATATGTTTTTTTTATTAAGCAATTTAAGACTGAGACATGAAGACTATAACATTGCATATTAGATATTTATTTAATCTAGTGCCTCTAAAATATCTTCAGCAGAAACAACTGCATGTACTATAAATAAAATTTAAAAATTATGCAAATTTAAAACAAAATCTCATTACAAGGTTGTTGTAAGAATCCAAATACAAATCAATTGTGTTATGTTTAAAAGTACAAAACTGAAACAATAATTGTGATACCATCTACATACATGATTACATTTAATTAGCAACTATCATGTTTAATCAGTTACATTTTCATACATATTGCTATTTTTTAAAAAGAATTTTTCAAAACACTTCCATTAAAACAAATACTGAAATAAAATGACACATTGATTTACCACTCAGATGTACTTACATGCACTGTCTTCTTGTTCTTCCAAAAAGCACAAGATGAAATAAAAATTGTCTTTCCAAAATTGTAACAAAAAGCAATAATTACAGAAATAACATTTGAGTATGGTATTTATAACTTTGAAAGACACTGCAGTATATCCCCTGAAAGTTATCTAATAAGAGGGAGCTCACGTCAAAACCAACCACAAAAACGTTACTGTTCTGAATGCAGCTTTCAGTCAATAAATACATTGTTAAAACCATTATTTTCTTCCATCAAAAAATACTTACTTGTGTGACAAAATGGGCTTAAATGTTCATATTTGGTAAACTAAACATGTGACAATCAATAAAATAAAGAAAGTCTTTGTTAATTTATTTAACTATGGAATGTCACCACAATAATGAATACCTAAGGCATTCAGATTTTGCCGTAGACCTTTCGGGCTGATTTTTCCTAATGACCTTTGATAAGCAAAAAACAGAAATACAGTTATCTAGATAGATTATATGAAAGAAAGAAACATAAAGCCAGTCAGAAACATTTACAAGACACCTAAATATTTCTACCAGTACTGGTTTGTTTGAAAAATACTTAACAGTTAGAGCTTTTTTGTTCATTAGCTTCTGTGTTTTAAAGTTGCATTAAGCAGATGCAAACTGCCCTTTTTGTAAAATATGAATAACAGATTGCAGAAGTAGTAGTTTACCAGAACAATTAAAATTAGAAACAAATAATGATTGCATTATAATTCATCAGGTACATCGATAGAATTTCACTCTGATTTCAATAGATAGATACTTTATTAATCCCAAGGGGAAATTCACATAATCCAGCAGCAGTATACTGATACAAAAAGCAATATTAAATTAAAAATTAATAAAAATGCATGTAAAAGCAGACAATAACTTTGAATAATGTTAGCATTTACTCCCCCGGGTGGCACTGAAGAGTCGCATAGTGTGGGGGAGGAATGATCTCCTGAGTCTGTCAGTGGTGCAGGACAGTGACAGCAGTCTGTCGCTGAAGCTGCTCCTCTGCCTGGAGATGACACTGTTCAGTGGATGTAGTGAATTCTCCATGATTGACAGGAGTTTGCTTAGTGCCCGTCACTCTGCTACAGATGTTAAACTGTCCAGCTTTATTCCTACAATAGAGCCTGCCTTCCTAACAAGTTTGTCCAGGCGTGAGACGTCCTTTATGCTGCCTCCCCAGCACACCACCGCGTAGAAGAGGGCACTCTCCACAACTGTCTGGTAGAACATCTGCAGCATCTTATTCCAGATGTTGAAGGACGCCAACCTTCTAAGGAAGTATAGTCGGCTCTGACCTTTCTTACACAGAGCATCAGTATTGGCAGACCAGTCCAACTTGTCATCCAGCTGCACTCTCAGGTATTTATAGGTCTGTACCCTCTGCACACAGTCTCCTCTGATGATCACGGGGTCCATGAGGGGCCTGGGCCTCCTAAAATCCACCATCAGTTCCTTGGTCTTGCTGGTGTTCAGGTGTAAGTGGTTTGAGTCGCACCATTTAACAAAGTCTTTGATTAGCTTCCTATACTCCTCCTTCTGCCCACTCCTGATGCAGCCCACAATAGCAGTGTCGTCAGCGAACTTTTGCACGTGGCAGGACTCCGAATCGTATTGGAAGTCTGATGTATATAGGCTGAACAGGACCGGGGAAAGTACAGTCCCCTGCGGCGCTCCTGTGTTGCTGACCACATTCTCAGACCTGCAGTTCCCAAGACGCACATACTGAGGTCTGTCTGTAAGATAGTCCACGATCCATGCCACCAGGTGTGAATCTACTCCCATCTCAGTCAGCTTGTCCCTAAGAAGCAGAGGTCGGATGGTGTTGAAGGCGGTAGAGAAGTCCAAAAACATAATTCTTACAGCACCACTACCTCTGTCCAGGTGGGAGAGGGATCGGTGTAGCATATAGATGATGGCATCCTCCGCTCCCACCTTCTCCTGGTATGCGAACTGCAGAGGGTCGAGGGCGTGGCGGACCTGTGGCCTCAGGTGGTGAAGCAGCAGCCGCTCCATGGTCTTCATCACATGTAACGTCAGAGCAACAGGCCGGAAGTCATTCAGCTCACTAGGACGTAATACCTTTGGGACTGGGGTGATACAAGATGTTTTCCAAAGCCTCGGGACTCTCCCCTGTTCCAGGCTCAGGTTGAAGATGCGCTGTAGAGGACTCCCCAGTTCCAACGCACAGGCCTTAAGTAGTCGTGGCAATACTCCATCTGGACCCGTTGCTTTGCTGGCACGAAGTCTCCTCAGCTCTCTGCTCACCTGCGCTGCTGTAATTGTGGGTGGGGATATCTCTACTATGCTGGTATCAGTAGAAGGATGGTTGGAGGATGCAGTACTCCGAGATGAGAGTGGGTTAGGGTGGTCAAACCTGTTAAAGAAGTTGTTCATTTGGTTTGCTCTCTCCATGTCTCTCTCGATGGTGGCACCCCACTTTGAGCTGCAGCCAGTGATGATCTTCATCCCTTCCCACACTTCCTTCATGCTGTTATTCTGCAACTTCTGCTCCATCTTTTTCATGTACTGCTCCTTCACCACCCTGAGCAGAGTTCCTCGGAGTTCCTTCTGCATATAATCTTAATATACAGCTCAAAAAGCATTAAAAACAGTTTATTCACATTATAATGAGACCTATTATACCTATTAGATAAAAAAAAGGTTTGAAAACAAGGTATTTTGTGCTTTATTACACCATTATGTTTCTTGTTTTCTTCGAATTCACTTATATCTAAGTGTATTAAAACAAACAGATTCAGGATTTGCAACTTTCACTGGAAAAACATTTCAGAATCTAATCCAATAAATCTCTGACTTCTGCAATGAGAACAAAATAAAACAGAAATGCTATAGAGTTTAACTTAAAAAACAGGAAGCATAAATTAACAACAAATGGAAGTTCCAACCCTCATTTGGATGGCTCAAGGCTAGGTTACACCGAAAAATAAAATATAGCAAGCAACAAATTTTACAGCAATGTATCTTCATATATATATAATGTTGTTTTAGGATGCCTCCTTTTTGGAAGCCTACATGTTCTCACCTTTCCTTTAGGTCTTTAAAAATGTCACTTATAAAAAGACAATTTTATATGTGGCATGTGAACAAAGTAATAATTTTATCTAGTTTCGTTAAAAACATGTTTAAAAATGTGTCATTCCACAAAAGAAAGAAAGATAGATTTGTTTCTTCTGGACTTTATTGTTGAGATAACTGGAAAGAGGGCTACAAATTACACTACTAAGTGGCATCTGTATGCTGTGAGCATTAGCTATGCCTTCTGTTCTTAGCCAAACTCAAGAACAGTCATTGGCAGTTATACACATATACAACTTACCAGATGAGGCAGAGAAACTTGATATTATTCTTTTTAAGACTAAACCTAAACAGGTCCTATTAGGGACTACTGTCACTAGTAATACAGTTACTCAATTGAAAAAAAAAAACAGTAAACAAACATTGATATGATCGCCCCAACAGGAAATGCCAGAAAGTGCCAATGCTTTAGGAATTTCACTTTATAAGAAAATGCATTTGTCTTCCAACAGTAATATTAAGTTAGCATACCACCACAGGATAACAGCATTAATAGCTAAAAATGTGAAATGCAAGCTTCAATCAAAACTTGCTTGAGGCCGCCAGGTGAATTATGGCTAACAGAGGACTATGTATACTTAATTTGCAACTTCATTTGTTGGGTTATTATATTGTCAGTAGATATCTTTTGGCTATAGATAGACCTGCTATCTTTTTTAATTTTCCTTATTTAATTGATAAGACAAACTCATACAAATGTAGAACTGTTTTCACACACCCATTAATGTGTTCCAGTTTAACAATGAGGATAAGAATAAAGCTTCTTCGTGGTTCTCACATGTTTTGGTTTTCTTTTTATGTTCACAACAAACTCATAAGTGTGCTCATAGTTAATGAATGTAGCTTAAAACCTTCTCCAAACTGTAGTATTGTTTGACTTCTGCAACCTGAAGAAACACTGTCTGATGCCTCAAAACATGTATGACTGCTTTTCTCACTTTGCTACACATACACTGGGGAGAGGCATGTATAAGTTAGGGAGAAGGCACCTAGACAGAACTTTGTAACTAAAACTATAAAATAATGTTATTTTTTTCACTACACCTGAATGTAAAAGTGCAGTATGTTTGCTAAGTAGCACTATTATAAAAAGTGTAGGAATGTGCAAGGAAACATGTTCATCTACTCACAGCTCTGACTGTTGATTACAAGGAAAGTTCCTTAAAGAGCAATCATTTAGGCATTTTGAAAGCTGACAGGCTGAAGTTAGATTTGACATCTTTAATTGGGGGATGGTGCCCATCACTTTGATAACATGATGTTCAGCTGAAAAGTTAAAGCTGACCTGCTCCCAATCACAACAGTAATTTTACACAGATCTGAAGGCTAAGCTTTACCCTTTACTGGATTAAAAGACTGTCTGTTATCAAGCAGAAACTCCATCTCTTGTTCCCACCCAGCAGAAGCTGGCCATGCAGCAGCAGTGTGAAGATAAAGGAAGGGCCGTGGAAAAGAATAGAATGCAGTATATTAATGTGAAAATCTTCTACATCTAGAATAACTAAGTAAATGAATGATTGCATGCATTTTTTAAATTAAAAAATTAAAATTAAAAGTAGTGACATCAGGGTTATGTAACATAGATTACGGGAACCATTTGCATTGGAAGAGCTTGAAAGTCTGCATCTGTTTATACATGTTTTATGGAGATTTTTGGAATAGTTCTGTTGCATGGCTGAGCTCTTTTCCTAATTTGGAATCCCACTGTATAAGTGCATACTCTCAACCTTTCCCTCACTCTTTTTTTAAAATCTATTTAAACATTGATATTTTTTATAAATTCAGGCGTCCTAGTTTATCATTTTCAAGCAAAATGTTTTGGAGACACCTAGTCTGTTATTAAATCATGACAATTTTTAATGTATAGTGTTTGTTGTTATTCTATTAAAAATATGTCTAATACTAAAACTAATATCAATGAAAAACAATATCTGTTGAGTCAGTGCTGGGCCAGCCAATCTTTATTAATCATTGAAACCATTTATTCAGTACTTGCTTACGGTATTAATATAGTCTATAGGGATAGCAGTATTAAACAGTAGAGCAAAGTATGAGAATAGGCACACTCAATTAGCATTGAGCATCAATCTGTCACAAGAAAAATGTAAGAAAGAGCGTTGCCATGTTCTGTCATTACTATAACATAACCTTTGTCCATATTTGTTTTGTGTGTCATTATTAGTACAGCAATGTTAGGCAGGAAGACATTAGGGTTGACAGTTTAGAAAAAGGTGTGATTGTATTGACACACTTGCGAGCGATAGATAGATAGATAGATAGATAGAGAGATAGACAGAGAGATAGGCAGAATACTGGTACAAAAAAAAAAAACAATATTAAATTAAAGAGTAATAAAAATGCATGTAAAAGCAGACAATAACATTGAGTAATGTTAGAAGAGGAGGATCAGACATTTTTCAGCAAGAAACTTGAACCAACTTGTTGGCAATCCTATCAAGAGAGAATAAAACACATTGGGATGAAGAAAGAAATCTCTACAGAAGAAATACAAAAGACTTTATATTTGAGGATGGCCAAAATACCCTCACAATCAATAATCCTCACAGCTGACCATCTGGGAAAAGTGAAGTTTTCCCAAAAAGGAAAAAAGGAGGAGGATTGGCCAAAATTCAATGAGTAGTTTTAACCTATTTGTTGGCAACCAAATGAAACCAACTAGATTTGCACATAGTTATCATATTCTTCAATGAAACTGCAATCTTTATTAATCACTACTTTTCTCAGTTTTCTTTTCTGGTCCTTCTGTAGTGGTGTTCCAAGTTTTGTACACTATGCATTATTCTTATCTAATTATAATTTGTTTTTCTTTGCAGGTAACTAATGCTTTGACATCTTGTAATATCTACTTTGATATCTTGTAAAGCACTTTGAGCTACATCGTTTGAATGAAAATGTGCTACAGAAATAAATGTTTTTGAGAGAGAAATAGACAGAAGTCATCCAATAGAATGTACATTTGAGGATGAAAAGGAAAAATCATGGAAAGGGAAGCTGAGAGAACATATGAAAGAAGATCAAAATGCCAAAACCAATGAACATTTCCAGAAAGCATGAAAAAATGTGCCAGGATATTTGTTTGACAGAATAGGCAGTTAGACCTATGGCAAAACACTTCTTTGAGGAGAAAGATAAAAGACATTGAACAAACCTGAATCGAACTTTTTAAAGTTTAGGTTTCCACAGAAGGCTAAAAGTTCTTGAAAAATCAATCCCCGCCAATGAGGGGGTTAAGAGGTCACAATTCCAGACACATTGAATGATTAAGGGTCTGTTAGATGCCTTCCTCAAGAATATACATTGTTGGCATTGGCTTCAGGAAGGGGACAGTGATTTGGCATAGTCAGGAAGGGAGAGTAAAAGACAAAGAAACATTACAAGTTTTAACAAAAGATCTAATTTGAAGATAGAAGAAAAAGGGGGCATCAGGAAAACATAACTGAACTTTACAAACTGAAATGTATAGAACCCTAGGTCATCAAAAATATTGACAAGAGTTGTGATGCTTTGAGAGGCAAAAGGAGAAAAGAATATAGGGTTGCCTTTGATGGGTAAGGCTGGATCAGGGTATGAGAGTTCAATGATGGATAGGGATCTAAGAGTTTTTCAACTTTGTTTCAAATATTCAGGGATATAATATTCATGTTCCAGGTTAGAAATGTGGCAGTGCCAAGAAAGGCAGAGATGGAAGATTTCTAGGGCCCACAATGTTAGACTGTAATACAACAAGTTTTATTCATAAGAAGGTTGAACCAGCTCCAGATCATTTGCAAGGCACAAGAATTACCCCAAAGATTTGTTTTGGGGTGAAGTGCATGATTTGAGGAAATTTGATATTATGAATCTTACAATAGTTTAATTTTAATGGAGGGAATAAAGAAAACCTGGCACTGGCAGAGTCCCCAGGGATTCCTTAATTCTTTTAAAAATTTGACAGTAATTAGAAGGTATAATGTTGTGGAGAAGAGGAACATTATCCATACCAAAATACATAAAGGAAGCTATTTAGTTTTGTTTTATTTCTGTTCATTTTCTTTTTAGAATATGGTAGTGCAATAAGATGTATGTAGTCAGCCTGTTGCCAGTGATAGAATCTGAAATGGACTCCGACATGAAGGGGAGTAGAGGACATGAAAATGTGGTTACTGATCAGTTTCTAATTCTACTGTGCGAAGGAATGCCCTTGCAAAAAAAAAAAAAAAATGCTATTATGAGATTGGGCAAAAATAACACTACAAAGCTTGAAATGATCCAGATAGACAAATCTATATTTGTGTGCTGCAGGTTTACTTTGTTTTCTTTATTATCAAGATTAGGAGTCCATCATTGGGAGCAACAGTACTCATGTTCATTCTTCAAGAGATGCAGTGGGCTACAGATATTTGTTCTATCTCAACTGCTTAATTAGAAGTCATTTAGTCTGGACAACAAAGATTTTGTTTCCTGAACACCTTTGGGTATATCTTATGGATTTTGGCCTGCTAATCACAAAAATTACCATTTCATTTTCCTGTCTTATACCAGTTATTTGCAATCACCTATTTTTGTAATTGTTACAAGTATACATATGTAGTATGATCAAAATGTAGTGGCACTACTACTAGGAATGCAGCTCAGATATTCTGTACCAAGTACTCTTGTTTCATTTGCCTCCTTTTCATATAAAACTTGGACTTATGAAAAAGTTTGAGATCTGAGACAGATGTTTCCACAAATAAGGTTTAGTGAGTTCCACATTTCCCCCATCATGAATACTGAAAGTTACTAAAGTCTGTCTTTTAACCTGATTGCAGTCATTTTGCATTTTTGCCACACACCTACTTATACCCCCTGCTGCATCTTTATATGGCTGAAATCACCAGGCATATCATAATGGTTCAGAGGTACAGTGCCGTCTGCATCACTTTCACAATCCATGTCAATGTCTGATGACCAGTTCACATTGTCATAATTATTTTTGACTCAACTAATGATTCAGTTTATTCTAAAAATCACTTTACAACTGCTCGTTTACTTGTCGGTGTTTTGATTGAAGACTGTGCCTTACTCATCAATATTGACGTTACTGTAAAGTGGCAAAATGTATAGAATATTCATGATTATTTTGGAGCATAATGTTATTTTACTCAATAGATGGCAGCAGAATACGGACCAAAAGTGACTTTGGCTTAACACTGTAAAAGCGGATCATTACATGTCACCTCAAGTCTGACTTCGGCTTAACCACAATTGCACAAAATTCCGGAGTCACACTCAATATTATCACAAAGGAGGTTAACTTGGTCCCATTAAAACATGTGGGATCGTCATAAAGGATGGGTTTTAATAAAATATTTGGAAAGCAATGGAAGAGGAAAAAATGAAGAACTGAGAATTACTCATTTTCTCTTGGGTGCAAAACATCTGGATGATGTTTTTAGAAAATCTATATTATAAGAATGACATGGCAGATTGAAAATACGAGCAAACCATGAACCTAAATAAGTTCTGTTATTAGCAAAAAATGGGCTTCTAATTAAGCAATAGGTTTCGACAAAAACCTGCAACCACCAGAGGAAAACTTGAGCACTCTTGATTTAGAGTCTACCGCAGTGCTTCATCTACCTAGGGTTAAAACGCAGGGTTCTGAATTCCCAGCTTTGTCAATGAAGGAGAGACAGAAGCAATCAAATTAGATGACCTAAATATGAAGGCATTTTTAGACCAAGAAACCAGCATTCCTATTACGTACTAAGTCATTAGTAAATATTGTTAATATCAGTGCTACCACTTACTGTATAGGAGAGAACTGTGTATAATACTAAAGAGTATAATCTAATAACTAATTTTGGCAGCTTTAGTTACCAACAATGCAAAAAAGCTGTCAATGTACCAAGATAAACATCTTGAATTTTTTTTTTGTCTTTTATTTACTGCAGTAAACAAGGAAAGCCTTCGCATACAAAGCACATCATCTGAATAGGGTTGGCAGGAAGTCCTGCAAATACCTATTATAATATGCCATCGTTTCTTCTTCTGTTAATGATGAAACAGTGTCCTGAATAGTAAGTTCTTATAACAGTACTCAAGAAGTCATATGCAATCATTTACATCTTGTGCACATTGTACATTGCCACAGTAATCAAATTTTAATATAAATTAAGATAATGCAAAGTTACAAATTATTTCCATTAAAATATGGACCCTGAACAAGGCAGTATGTCAAAGCATAGTACTCTATCACACACTTGCAATCACTTACATTAGTCACAAATGATAATAGTACTAGGGTGTTGTACCGTGTTAGCCATTATGAATGTAGAGAAAAGCCAAGCAAAATGACACCTTTTATTGGCTAACTAAAAAGATTACAATATGCAAGCTTTCGAGGCAACTCAGGCCCCTTCTTCAGGCAAGATGTAATACAGAAACTGAAGTTCCCTGTGTTTATATCCACACACTAGGACAAGAAACAACACTGGTAAATATTTAAATGAAAAATCTTAAAATATAAAAACCTATTAATTTGTAATCTGTATTACATCTTGCCTGAAGAAGGCGCCTGAGTTGCCTCGAAAGCTTGCATATTGTAATCTTTTTAGTTAGCCAATAAAAGGTGTCATTTTGCTTGGCTTTTCTTCACAAATGATAATAAACTGGCTTAAATAACAGGACTATTGATAGCTTGTTAAGTTGAACTTTTATACTCAATATCGTTAATATAATAGAAACAAGTGCAAACAATACCTTTGAACATAATTAGTCTTTCACTAAAATAAAAACTTATTCAGCACAGGTTGGATTGACACTAAATTGACCCCCAGTGACTTTGAGTGTTTATAAGTGGAGTCTGCAATGGACTGGCTGTCCATTGCAGGGTAATTTTCTGTCTAGCACAACTGGGCTGGGATTGGCTCCAGCAGACCCCTGTGACCCTGTAGTTAGGTTATAGAGGGTTAGATAATGGATGGATGGATTATTGCCAGTGTTTTTATTATTCTAGAAAAAGGTGTAGAATTACCAGCTCTAACCCAAACCTTGCACCTAGTTTTACAGTGTGTTTCTAAATTATTTTGCAAGCATGTAAACCTGAGCATGACAGAGAAAACTAAAAATGAAAATCAACGAAGCAAATTAGAGACTTTTAGCATTGAAATCTAGATGTATTTTTATCACATTTAGATTGACTGTTACTCATAAAATTAAGAAAACTAATTGGAAAAAATACAACTATACATGCATAATATAAACGTAATTTCATCCATAACATATGTTGTAAAGGAGTAAGAGTTATTGGTAATTTAACTGTTCTATTCCATTAACTTTTCTGAAACTCCTTAGTTCATCCACAGTAGTGAAGTTGAGGGAGGATGGTCATGCCTGGCCCATTATTACTGCAGATCAAAGGAGAAAATCAGCCTTGGAAGGGGCATCAACTCACTGCACTCTTACAAACTCTTACAAACACAGACATCCAAGCCTGATTCCCCAGATGACCTGCATTATTTTAGTATGTTGGAAGAAACCCCAAAAGACTGAAGTAAACCCACATCCCTGGTAAAATCCACAAATTAATGGGAGCACTCCACATACATCTGAACTCTGTTGTCTGGAGCAATGAAGGAATTTTACTTTCCTTTACTGCAATGTTTAATTATTCCCCTGTTCTTGACAAACATGACAACTAAGCATGAACTAAACTGAACTTAGATTTAGAAATGTTAAAAAGGAAACTAAACAGAGGAATTAAACCTCATTTGATGAAACCTGCTTTCACTGCAAAGAGGGATATGAACAGTTCTAAATTGACTTAAGGTTGCACTTTAAAATAAATCAGCACAGTTCATGCTTAAATGATTCTATGTGTAGTTTCAAGGAATAGTAAACGGAGATGAGAAAGTGTAGTCTTTACTTAGTATTCACTTTTCCATTGCACCTTAAAACACTCTCATTTTGTTTACATAAAAAAGGACTTCATATGGCTTTCTCAAAGTGTCTTAGGCATTATGACAATGAACCTTTTTCCCCAAAAAAAAAATTAAAAAAACAAATTTTAATACTATATCAGTCAAGACACAGAATATATGAGAACTACACAATATTACAACCTGAATAGTTATGTATAACATTAGTTTCAATGGTAAAATAGACATTTGTTCATTTTAAAGTCAAGATGTAGCAGACAGTGCACAGAGAAGTAGTAAAATTGGTTAACACTAAAAACAATGCACAGAATACAACAGCTGCATCTGCCAACAGAGTATGAGGACATGCTTAACATGCTATCATTTAATACAAATACAGTTTTTACAGTATTCAACCTACCTGAGATAACCTCAAACTTCTGAGAGATGAGCAGTAGTCCTTTTTAAACTGTTCAGCTACTGAACCAATTGTCTTGTTAGCTTTCCATATAAACAATACACTCCAATGTGTGGTTAGTTTACTGCAAGCCTAAACTTCAGCATGCAAGCACAAAACTGTATTTTTTCAGAAAAAAAACAAACAAACAATGGTAGTACACATATCCGGTCAGGCTGCTTCAAAAGTGACAACAGCAAAAGGGAAGTGATAACATAAGATGCCAATATGCTTCTGATATACACAAGACAAATCTCAATCCTCATGACCTAAAGCAGTTTTAATCAACAGTTACTAAATGTACACTACAGCAAATTACAGCTGGAAAATTACAGGTTTTGATCATCATCATACATACATATTAGTTACCAGAGTGGTAGCAGAAACGTAAATACTGGTCAAATATTCAATTACTCCTCAGTAATGTTTACCCTTCCAAAAAAAATTCTCAAAAAATTAGTAGCTTCTTTTGTCCTCACTTTTATACAGTACATCATATTTTTGAAACCATGAGGTAAGCTTGAGATATTCTGCAAAGCAATAAAATTAGACGGAGACATTTTGCTATTACTACATTCCATCTTCTCACTCTTAAGAAGGTAATGTAACACAAAAGTAAATAGGGTGCAGTTTGAGAATACACATTCATTGAAGTGCAAGAGTCAATGGAGGAACATAAAGTCTTGCTTTTTAATAAGGTCATCAATAATAACAACAACATACACACATCATTTAGTGCTTTAAATTGCAATGCATATCATACATCTCTATATCTATAATACACAGTCTATTTGTTTTGAGACCTGAAAGGTGGCACACAGGTATTTCTAGCCCAAGTCAATTTTGCTTTTTGACATATAAATTTTGGCTTTGCCTATCCATGGGGGACATTGAGACACTGTAATTTTTTCTTCATTCTTCTTTGCAAAACTGCTCAGGCAGGTTATATTGGGATCATGAGTGAAAAGAGTTTTTCAGGTCCAGACACAAATTCCAAATTGGATATAGATCTGGACTCTAACTCCATTACTCCAGGGCATTAACAATGTTTCTTTTAAGACATTCCTGTTTACCTTTGGCTTTACACTTGGGGGGCACTCCCTTGCTGGAAAATGCATGATGCTGCCACCATGCTAATGGTTAAGATAGTGTGTTTTGGATGATGTGCCGTGTTTGGCTTATGTCAAACATGGCGTTTAGTCTGATAACCAAAAAAATCTATTTTGGTCTCATCAGGCTATTGCATATTCTTCCACTCTCTACAATCTCAGGAACTTTAGTCTGTAACTTCTTCAGAGTTATGTTATGTCTCTTGGTAGCTCTAGGTATATTTACAGCAGTGTCATACACTTTCCATGTGTTAATACATGATTTAACTGGGCTCCAAAGGATATTTAATGACTTGGTTATTTTCTTGACTCCGTCTTGACTCCGGCGTTTTTCAATCCTTTTATTTCAGATTTGCATGGAGAGTTCTTTTGCCTTCATTGTGCAAGTATGGACATTATACTGACTCATCATAAGTTTGAATTTCAGGTGCATTTATACTAGAATAAATTGAAACCCCTTGACTAAAGACAGGCAATTTCCATTTCAATAATTACGTGATGTCTAAAACCAATTGGCTGCCCAATGATAATTTTGATGTATCATGTTAAAAACATGTGAATACCTATGTATCAGTTATTTTGTGTTTGATATTTGTAATTTAGACTCCTTTTTAGAGACCTGTTCTTACATTGTCATTAAAAAAAAGAGTCTTTGTCTGTTGATCAGGGTCATAAAAAAAAAAAAAAAAAAATTATTGTGATTTAATATTGTAGAACAATAAAATGTGAAAACTTCCAACAGGGTGACTACTTTTTATAGACATTGTATTTTAAAATAAGTCTTCCTCTCATTATTGGACATTTGTGGAAGGTGCTGAATGGCTGTTATTTCCTCTAGGAATTGCTAGCTCCCTAGTTGTAATAAGTTCTTTTTAATTGTGGCATTTAAAGTAACCCAAAGTATATAGATATAATGTTAAAAGGCGATATCCCTCCCATAGTGATATGGCAGTAAGAAATCACATAAGAGAAAATAACTTAGCTTTGTTTAATGATGATTTACGCTGCATTACAGATGAAGGAAGCCAAATGGCAAAGACAATTACCAAGGTGGGATCTTGATGTATAAAGTCTGCCATTTTTCGTTGCTGCGATGGAAGGATTTTCAGGACAGGTGACGTTATCACCCATCCATCCGTCAGCTTCGAGGTGTCTGGCTGCTGTCCAAGTCTTTTATATTGTTTTTTTCCACGTGCAGGCCCTTACTTAGGTTCCAAACAAGGCAAGGAGAGGATTCAATTTCATCTCTAACATACAGAAATAGCACAATGCCATTTTTCGTAGTTGTACCTTCTCTCTTCAAATGCTTGCCTAGCAGTTCTAAATGCTGAGAGTCCCTGTGTGCTAACTTTGGCCTGGCCTGTACATGTGAGTGGATTTATAAAATAATTTTTGAACAGAGCACAGTGACATTAAACTTATATTCTGATTACAGCTGTGAGTCAGCAATCCCTTTTCTGTTTATTAAATTTCTGTACATCTAACAACCTGCGGTGGGCTGGCGACCAGCCCAGATTTGTTCTTGCCTTGTGCTGGCTGGGATTTGCTCCAGCAGACCCCCTGTGACCCTGTGTTAGGATATAGCGGGTTGGAAAATGACTGACTGACTGATATCTAACAACAGGCAATTAGTTTTCTTTTGTCCTAGGTACATACAGGTTGCCTAGACCAAAGCCAGAATCATATTCTGCTAGCCCGATGTTGCCTGCATTAGCTGCACAAACAAAGCCTTTCTTTTCTTGTTTTTTTTTTTAAATTTCTCTTTTTAAAGTACTTTAGAAGAGTGACAAGGTGTAAGGTAGCCATTTTCACAACTTGCCTAGTCCAAATAAGTCTACATAAAAGTGGGAGACAGCCTTTTCCTGTCAATAGTCTGTTTTACGATTGCCTCAGTTAGGAAGACCAGATTATGTCTAGGTCATTTTATAAAACTCAATAGTACTAAAACCTGGGAGTTGTAACTCACTAAGTATAAAAGGTTCAATAGTTAAAAAGAAAATTGCAGTTTTACTGTAACAGGTGTTTGATTAATTAGTCCCCCTCCGTTTCCTTCCTGCTCTCCTTTCAGTTCTAATACCTTATTTTTTGTGTGTCTCAATCAAAAATAACAGGTATAACCTATATTTAAGAAAAGTGCTCTGTATTTGCATATACTTCTTGTTTTACTGAAACAAACTAAAAGCAACATCTTTGAAATTTCATACAAAAAGTATGTGTTACATGTAGCTGTGTCACACTATATTATTTTTAATCAGAGCCTAATTTTGAGTACATCGGAAAAGTTTAGAAAATAAGCTAGTAGTGATAAAATGTTTGCTTTTTAGTTTGTATATCATGAACATATGCCATATGTAACCCTACCAAAGCACCAGGAGAATTAATGTTACAATACCTGGACAGACCTACTGGAGTAAATTGGATCCATGGCAGATAGTCGAAGCTAATATAAAGGATCATATATATCCTAGATACCACCATAGCTTAGACGTACTGTAATTATGAAATTATCATTGGACTAAAATTAATTGCAATCTTGGAAATTTGAAAAACCTAAATACTGAAAGAAAACATTTGAACATTTGGTTCTAATTCAATTTTTTCCATTCTTTTAAATATATAAACCATGGTAGACAGATTTATCTACTATGGATATACAGTAAGATATGCAAAATGTAAAAGAAAATTACATACGCAAACAATTAAAATAGTATAAGTAGATTAAATTAAAATCCTTACGTAACATTCATTTTCACTGTGGTATCTCTGATCTTTGGTGGCAAACACAAGGCCTTATGGTATATTCCTGGGATCTTTTTCACATGACCATCATAGGTTCCATATTAATTTAATTAAGTAAACTCCAGGGGCCTCATGTATAAACTGTGTGTACAAACAAAAATGTTGCATACTCCCGTTTCCACGCTCAAATCATGATGTATAAAACCTAAACTTGGTGTAAAGCCACGCACATTTTCACATTAGCTCAAACCCTGGCGTATGCAAGTTCTGCGCTCAGTACTGCAAACTGGCAGCACCCAGCGTCAAAGCAGTGCTTTTGTTCAAGTGTGGTTTCCCTTTCTTTTTTAGATCCACATCCCTGATGCGGCTTTATCATGTACACTGAAATGAACAGCATATTGTTATTAGTTTAAGGCATCTGATTGTAATTAACCTGTAACAATATAATTGTCCACAGATTGGCTAAACTATTCCAAATACCATAGCTGCTTTGGCATTGTTACTCTCACTGCACCTTCTTTCAGCTGCTCCCGTTTGGGGTTGCCAGAGCGGATCATCTTTTCCATATTACTCTCACTGCACCACTCAGAGTATTTATATCACTGTATCCGAGTGCGGAATCACAGCTATACAGCAGCTGCTTAGAAAAAAAATTAGCATCAAGTGCACGCTGCCTCAGCCATGCTGTCTATTTAACTGCTCTCATACGACAAACGCTTCAGAGCCTTTCCTGTACTGACATCGCGGTTCTGAAACAGTTTCATCCCAAGAACTATAAACGCAATCTATCAGTCCATTAACTGCTCCTTGTAGAACTGTTTGAACTTATTAGTACAACCACCTCACTGTAAACTTGCGATACAGTTACAGTCATATGAAAAAGTTTGGGAACCCATAAATTTGGGTACGCCAACAGAGATATTACATCAATACTTAGTTGAGCCTCCTTTTGCAAATATAACAGCCTCTAGACACCTCCTACAGCCTTTGATGAGTATCTGGATTCTGGATGGTCATATTTTTCACCATTCATCCATACAAAATCTCTCCAGTTCAGTTAAATATGATAGGTGCCAAGCATGGACAGACTGCTTCAAATCATCCCATAGATTTTCGATGATACTCAAGTCAGGGGACTGTGACGCCCATTCCAGAACATTGTACTCCTCCCTCTGCATGAATGCCTTTGTAGATTTTGAACTGTGTTTTGGGTCATTGTCTTGTTGGAACATCCAACCCCTGCGTAAATTCAACTTTGTGACTGATGCTTGAACATTATCTTGAAGAATTTGTTGATAGTGGGTTGAATTCATCCGACCCTTGACTTTAACAAGGGCCCCAGTCCCTGAACTAGCCACACAGCCCCACAGCATGATGGAACCTCCACCAAAATTTGACAGTAGGTAGCAGGCGTTTTTCTTGGAATGTTGCGTCGTTCTTCCATCATGCAAAGCGTTTTGTTATGACCAAATAACTACATTTTTGTCTCATCAGTCCAAAGCACTTTGATGCAAAAGGAATCTGGCTTGTCTAAATGAGCACTTGCATACAACAAGCGACTCTGTTTGTGGCTTGAGTGCAGAAAGGGCTTCTTTCTCATCAACCTGCCATACAGATGTACCTTGTGCAAATTGTACTGAATTGTAGAACGGTGCACAGATACACCATCTGCAGCAAGATGTTCTTTCAGGTCTTTGGAGATGATCTGTGGGTTGTCTGCAATCCTGCGCATATGCCGCTCCAGTATTTTTCTTGGCCTGCCAGACCTGGGTTTAACAGCAACTGTGCCTGTGGCCTTCCGTTTCCTGATTACATTCCTTACAGTTGAAACCAGGCCTGAGGAGAGGGGGGTGCAGCCGGTACATCGCTCCAGGGCCTATGAAGCTCAAAGGGACCCATGAAGCCCAACGCGTCCCATAAATTTTATTAGAATTTGAACATTTATTTATTTAATTCATTTCACTTTTAATTGTATTTTTTTTAATTTTGCAAGTCTGTTTAGTTTCAAAATTAAAAAGGCACATGGGTTACAGGGTACTTAGCAGCAGTCAACAGTTTACGACGTAAGAGACATTCATGAAGGCTGCCCTGGGAGAGAAATCACATAGTCTACAAGGGTATTCCCTGCTCGGTGGGAAGTGACAAGGAGGAGGGGGTTATGGGCGCAGTAAGAAAAAAAGTCATCAGCCGGTAAAACAAGAACATCACATAGTCGCCATGTTCTGAGACACGAGGGCACCTCGGGCACCACCCACACACCTTCTTGCCCAGATTTTCTTTTGGAGGTCCTGGTTGAAACTGACAGTTTAAACCTCTGAGATAGCTTTTTGTAGCCTTCCCCTAAACCATGATACTGAACAATCTTTGTTTTTAGATCTTTTGAGAGTTGCTTTGAGGATCCCATGTTGTCACTCTTCAGAGGAGAGTCAAAGGGAAGCACAACTTGCAATTGACCACCTTAAATACCTTTTCTCATGATTGGACACGCCTATGAAGTTCAAGGCTTAACGAGCTAATCCAACCAATTTGGTGTTGCAAGTAATCAGTATTGAGCAGTTTCATGCATTCAAATCAGTGAAATTACAAGGGTACCCAAATGTTTGCACAGCCAGTTTTTCACATGTAATTTCATACAACTAAATACTGCTTCACTAAAAATCTTTGTTTGGAAAACACCCCAGCACTCAGATGACCCTAGGAAATGAAAGACATACCACTGTTATCTTTTTTTGCTGAAAGTAGAGTAAATTATTATGCAGGCTGAGAGGGGTTCCCAAACTTTTTCATATGACTGTATAATATTGCACAACCTGAGCCACTTTATAAAGCACGTATTTACATATGATGACGATATCATTTTTAAGATGAAATGCAGCAAAATATGTTTATTGCATTATACAGATAAAATGTTAACATCATTTAAATAATCTATATTGTTAATAATTAAACATGTGAGGACATGGTGTCGCAGTGCTAGCTAGTTCAGGGATTATTCCTAGCTCATGCTGTATTCTTACTGGTGCGACACTGGAAGGATAGGTGGATAGAATAATTTAACATGTACTACGAAGATATTTCAATGTTCCTTAAAAGTTTTGAAGAATCGTCGTTCTATGCTTACAGATGGCTTAACGTCTATTACAGAGCTGAATGTGTGGCAATTGGGTATTTGGAGAAAGAAAAGTAAGGACAGGAATTGGGGGTTAGTATGTTTGAAAGAGACAGTACTGCTACAATAAAGTATTTCATCGAAGGTCGCGCATGGCACAGCAAGCATCCTGCATGAGAGACATGATCACTGCGCCACCGTGTTCCCATGTTTAATAACAAGCTTTAACTCCTATCATCATGAAAATGATATCACATATACATCTCAGTATTTTAATTATTCAGAGAGCTGTAATATTACGAATGTAATGGATTCTGTGTCCTATCGAAGGAAGAGAAAGCTCAGAAGCACGTAGTGATTCACACACAGCACATAGAAGAGCACATAGAAGATCAAATACAAAAGAAAGCATTCAACGTGCTTCTTTAGTTACGATGGGATTTGAGAAACTAGTAAATTAAACGATTTTAAGATGAAGTTTATGATGTTCTACTTTGATAATAAAATAAACTATATGATTAAAGTGGAAATTTAGAGATTAAAGTTGAAATTTCGTGCTTTTTTCCTCCCACTGTGTGCCTTTTCTTTCTCTGCACCCTAATAAGCTTTCATATGAAACTCAGACAGTGGGCTACGACTCGCCTTTTCATGGCGACTTTGATATGTGACAACTTCTTTTTTATTTCGGGCACTGTGCGACTTTGTGAACTTGAGCTTTCGAGTTTCTCCGACATGCTATGTCACTTGATCAACTTCCTTTTGTTGTTTATACCACTGTTTAAACCAACAAATAGTACGTTTTTCCTTGCCTCCACTTGGTATTCGCTGAAATTCTTCTATTTTTCCTCGTGCTTTTGTCATTATCTTTTCACAGACGGCTGAGCTTTAAGGGCTATTTATATTGATTTGCATATTCATAGAGGTGCAATTCCGGGAGAAGTCTGGGAGGGGACAGCAGGCGCGTGCACGTGCGTTACTTTTCATGCTGATTTATGGAGCGGAAGAACGTGGAAGTTGGCGAACGCACAGACTTATGCATCTGGATTTTTTTGTGTGTAAGCACATTTCCGCTTTTGCCCACACAACATGTTACAGTGTGAATTCTATGCACTGCGTTATGCATGAGGCCCCAGGACTGGAGTTGGAGACCCCTGCTCTAAAGAGACACAGTACTGAAGGAGTCCAGTCTTCATCTCAGGACACACTGGACAGCATCAATGTCTCACAATCGTATAGCAACACAGGAAGCACCAGGATTCTAAAGACTTGAACCTTTGTTTTTATAGATATCAGGAACGCCACTCACCCCATTTCAGCGACCTCATGACCCCACATGCTCTCCCAATCCATCTACTGAATTCATAGGAAGTGTCACCAAAGACTTGAATGTTATTGCCGAGGTAAGTAAACCTCTCAACAACCACCTTTGCAATCTCAGATTGGGTGGTTCACAGCTATTTGGAAGATCAGCCTCAAGAACCATGGACCCAAAGATATCCAACATCCTAGCCGGAGGATCAGCTTTAAACAGTTGCTCAAAATAGCCACCCCAGCGGGTCAAACTGCAGTGTCATCCATAAGCACCATTCCATCAGCTGCCCAGACCGAGACTCTCAGAGGAACAGGTTTAGATGTGCGTAATGCTTCAGTTCCTCTGTAAGCTGGAAGTGTGTCACTAGACCATAGATGGTGTGTCATTTGCTCACAGATTCCTCTTACAAACACATCCTTATCTGCCCTTAGAGCCTTTGTGGTCGCCCTTCTTAGTTCCCAGTACATAAAAGAGTTGCCATCAAGCTGTGCGCTGTGACTCCTCTCGATGATAACCAAAGTGCCCTGTGAGATGAAACACTTCTGGGAACACTAGTAACACCAACATAACCCTCAGCAACATTCAAGGTCTTGTCATGGAAGGTCTCCCACATCACATTAGGATCAGCAGCCGCACCCAAGCACATAAGTTCCTCACACAAACTGCATGCAAACTCGTTAGAAACAGCCTGATCTTGGGAGTCTGGCCAGGTCCAGCCTCATTTTCCTAGAAGGTGGTAGCCTAATGGACCTAAGCTGGATCTTCAGAGTAGCAACAACAAGTCTGTGTTCAGAATTCACAATCTGGGCACTTCTGTAGACCCTGCAGTTTTGTAAAAGCCTCTAGCGTCTGCCTACTAGGATGTGATCAATCCCCTTCATCGCACCAGCAGCATTGGAGTACCAAGTCCAAGAATAAGGCTCAGAGCTCGAAGGAACCAAGATCCAGTAATCCACAGCCCCTGAGCTTTTGCAAAGTTAAGGAATACAGAGCCACTTTCACCATGGTCGCCAGAACCATGGGGATAAACACAATACTCACAGCCAACCCTTTCAGTGCCAGTGGTCGCATTGATCACCTTTCTCTGCTGTTGGGGGAGCTTCGTAAACTGCATCTCAGTGGTGGCAGTCTCTGAAGTGCAAAGACCTAGGACTGGCCAGATCTCTGAAGGTGGGTACACGTTTTATTGGTCTGGTCACTGTGATGGATGTCATACTCGGGGAGTAGTTGTTGCTGTGGCAGATCAGCTCCTTCCGATGGTGTTCGACGTCACTCCTTTCAACGAGTATATTCCGAGACTCAGATTAAGGTACTCTCTGGGTGCCTTGTCTGTTGTCTCAGTGCATGATCCAACCATGGTGAGTGATGCCTCGGTGATGGACACATTTTATTCGCAACTTTGCTCAGTGGTTGATGGGTGCCCACAAGGTGACACTCCTTTGGTTACACTTGTCTCATTAATATAATTTCACACAAGTGTAGACATTTACATTATTGTTTCTACAGTTATAACATGTGACAACTGCCTGCCAAAGTCCCTTAAGTTTTTTAAACAAGTTAGCTTTCTGCACATTTTAGAAATGTTGCCATATTCCTATAAATTTTCAAACCCACCAGAAAAAAAAATGTCTTTAGTGCTTCCCCATACAAACATACAGATATCAGACATGTTCTTAACTAGTTCTACGCTCTTGCTTGATATGCTTTGTGGCATCCAAGCAGAGTTACTAGGCTGTGAACTAATGGAATAGTTGCTGTCAATGGCTAGCCTATGAATATGGATGTCTAATCTCTCAGGGCATTTACCTGTATAAGCAATAAAAATAACCAGGGAGATGGTGTCATCAGCTGAAGTGAATCTACAGTTGATGCAACAATAACATTTCGTAACCAATGTTATTCAAGGCTAGCCTTTTCAAGTGCTAAAAATACACCAGTTAACTAGACCGTCTGAGACAATGGCACTATGGTGATTTTATTAAAATAAATACCTCACACAAGAACAAGGAAAATGTGTAAAAAAAACTTTAAAGATATGAGTAAAACAGGACCTAAAATAGCAGCTTTGCAAGGTGTTTTCCTGCTAAAAGTCAAATGGCTTAGAATGATTTGAAGCATTTCCAATGGCTTTCACTGTTGAGGAAGCTTAATTAAAAGGGTTCCCTCAAACTTTCTCCCATTTTTCTGTATTTTTGTCAGCCTTCTCCAAGACATACAGTTGCTGAATTTTTCATACAGTTTTTTACAGTTACCTTTCAGCAGAAGTGAGCAGAGCAGTATGATTTTTTTAAGCTTCAGACAAGCACAATTTTTATTTCAGATTTAACAGTTAATAAAATAAACTGGGAAAAAGCTTAAAACACAATTCATGAGTTGAATAGCACATTGAGAGTGTTGCAGTATTCACTTACCTCCTAAAGTTAGCTAAGTATTTTTGAGTTTGGTACAACCTCAAAAGGCATTCATGTTTAAAAGCATAAAGAGAGAGTTCACTGAATTTCAGGAACCTAAACTTTGGGTCATCTATTGGTTTTCATTTGGATGCATCAAAGTATAGGACGAGGGAACCTGAAGCTTTTCCTAGCAAAGCAAGGCACATATGCACACATTTGGGTAATATAGAGAATTCGGACTGTAGGGTAGCATGCCTTCAAGTTTTAGATAAAAGAAATCCATTGAAGCATTCTAAACCAATTCAAAACTGGATCCAAGCACTTGGAGGAAAACGGTTCTAATTACTGAACTACAGTATACTTAAAAGTATAAACAAACAATACCAGTACTGGGACAGCTGAGCTATTAGCTAAGCAAACAAACCTGATTGACTGAATGATTTCCTCTTTTTTGTCAAATTTCTTATGTTCTTATATATTGAAAGTGATACTAAATGGGTATTAGATCCAGATTAAAACACAAATATAATTCAAGTTTAAATTTAAAATTGGTCTACTTTGTATTAGAGGATAACTGTTTGAAGATTACCCACAATTGCCCTGATAAGAAACTGGAAAGATAAAAATTACAAAAAAAGTTTAACTGGAATTTAGTAAATAACTATTGTCATTATTAGAATGACTCCGTACATAAAACATTCTGGTGCAATTCAAAATGAAATAATTATCTCCAAAAATAAGAGGGCCCCACCTGGGGCAGCTTGGGGTAATAAAAATAGTAAAGGGAAATGAAGAAAGAAAAAAGTTAAAAGTAATGTGTGAGGATCAATCCCACATTTCTTGAAGGATAAGTGTGCCAACCACCATACAACCATCAAAACCTTCAAGGCTCTGTTCCTTTGAAGATAGATCTCACTGTAGTATTTCATTCTACTCAGTATGTTAAAACAATTTTTAAATTTGTTTTCCATCCTCTACCTGGGCATTATTTGCAAACTTTGCTGTAAAGGTGAATTAAAACTATTGTGCGTGTTGGAGTTACAACCATTTACTGTGACGCTGAACCTCTCACACTAACCACCACCTGTCCAACCCTAAACAGAGGAAGAAAAACCTGACTTATGCAGGTTCAAATACATCAAAGAAACAGTGCTGGACATGTTGCAGTGGTGTAGTGATGGCTAAGTTTGAAACTATAAAATGCAGTAACTAACTCTTGAGATAATATGGTCTCATTCTTTGTAGCTTGCAGCCATTACAAAATGAGTGAGTGAAATGTCTAATTAAAGAAACATTAAAATGTATTGAGTGGGTGTCAAACCACAATTGCTTCATTGAAAGAGAAGCTAATTACCATTCCACCATTACTACCTGTAAGGTACAGTTTCTCTAGACATACATAATGTTCTTAGTATTTCCTTTCACTTGCTGTGTCCCACAAAATGTGCAAGGACATATGGTGAGAAGTAACTGTGTGCCAAATTTCAAGCCTGTTACTTGAAAAGAAAGCTGTAGCTGCTGGTAAGCAAGGCAGGATCAAGCACAGGTCAAATGAGTGCCGAAATAAACATCTCAGTCCAAAAGGTTTGTTTTAAAAGATTTAGTGAAAATTCAAAGTAAACAGTCCACACAAGAAAAACGTTGTTACATATGTAGAATAAAAGGCAAAAAAATTGGAAAAATGCCTCTTCTCTAAACTTACTTAGGTCCATAAATATTTGGACAAAGACAACTTTTTTCTAATTTTGGTTCTGTACATTACCACAATCAATTTTAAATGAAACAACTCAGATGCAGTTGAAGTGTAGACTTTCAGCTTTAATTCAGTGGGTTGAACAAAAAGATTGCATAAAAATGCGAGGCAACTAAAGCATTTTTTTAACACAATCCCTTCATTTCAGGGGCTCAAAAGTAATTGGAAAATTGACTCAAACGCTATTTCATAGGCAGGTGTGGGCAAGTCCGTCATTATGTCATTATCAATTAAGCAGATAAAAGGCCTGGAGTTGATTTGAGGTGTGGTGCTTGCATGTGGAAGATTTTGCTGTGAACAGACAACATGTGGTCAAAGGAGGTCTCCATGCAGGTGAAAGAAGCCATCCTTAAGCTGCGAAAACAGAAAAAACCCATCCGAGAAATTGCTACAATATTACGAGTGGCAAAATCTAGTTTGGTACATCAAGAGAAAGAATGCAAGCACTGGTGAAATCTGCAACGCAAAAGACCTGGACGTCCACGGAAGACAACAGCAGTGGATGATAGCAGAATCATTTCCATGGTGAAGAGAAACCCCTTCACAACAGCCAACCAAGTGAATAACACTCTCCATGGGGTAGGCGTATCGATATCCAAGTCTACCATAAAGAGAAGACTACATGAAAGTAAATACAGAGGGTGCACTGCAAGGTGCAAGCCACTCATAAGCCTCAAGAATAGAAAGGCTAGATTGGACTTTGCTAAAGAACATCTAAAAAAGCCAGCACAGTTCTGGAAAAACATTCTTTGGACAGATTAACCCAAGATCAACCTCTACCAGAATGATGGCAAGAAAAAAGTATGGAGAAGGCGTCAAACAGCTCATTATCCAAAGCATACCACATCATCTGCAAAACACGGTGGAGCCAGTGTGATGGTTTGGGCATGCATGGCTGCCAGTGGCACTGGGACACTAGTGTTTATTGATGATGTGACACAGAACAGAAGCAGCCGAATTAATTCTGAGGTGTTCAGAGACATACTGTCTGCTCAAATCCAGCTAAATGCAGTCAAATTGATTGGGCGGCATTTCATGATACAGATGGACAATGATCCAAAACATACAGCCAAAGCAACCCAGGAGTTTATTAAAGCAAAGAAGTGGAAAATTCTTGAATGGCCAAGTCAGTCACTTGATCTTAACCCAATTAAGCATGCATTTCACTTGTTGAAGACTAAACTTCGGACAGAAAGGCCCACAAACAAACAGCAACTGAAAGCCGCTGCAGTAAAGGCCTGGCAGAGAATTAAAAAGGAGGAAACCCAGCATCTGGTGACGTCCATGTGTTCAAGACTTCAGGTTGTCATTGCCAGCAAAGAGTTTTCAACCAAGTATTAGAAATGAACATTTCCAGTTATTTAATTTGTCCAATTACTTTTGAGCCCCTGAAATAAAGGGATTGTGTTAAAAAAATGCTTTAGTTGCCTCACATTTTTATGCAATCTTTTTGTTCAACCCACTGAATTAAAGCTGAAAGTCTGCACTTCAACTGCATCTGAGTTGTTTCATTTAAAATTCATTGTGGTAATGTACAGAACCAAAATTAGACAAAAGTTGCCTCTGTCCAAATATTTATGGACCTAACTGTAGCATTTCTTGTCAAACTTCAGTCATTTCTATACTTATAAGATGCTTTACTTCACCTTCAGTATGCTGTAAACGTACAGTACTGCACATTCAATAAAGCACATTGCGCTACATACTATTTGGGCACATTAAGGCACGGTTTAAAACTGTGTGCCATCCATGTCTTACTCATGGAAAAGCATATCACTAACTGAGACTGATCTATAGTCAGAGAGAAAAGAAATAGAATATACCGATTCAATACAACTTGTGGGGGTTATAATAACCTCTCAGACTATGCACTAATATATAGGCAAACATTAATATAACTTTAACTAGCAAATGGCTCTTACAAAAGCTGTGCATAATGAACAAACAAACTAGCAAACAGACTAGGCTTTATAGTTAAAGATTTTCTGCTTGATGCTCTGAATAGTTATGGATTTTCCACTTTTTATATCTGTTGCAACTTCAAATGAGAAAAAATAAATACACTGCATACATTTGTAAACACAGCATGAAAGAGCAAAAAAAAAAAAAAAAAAAACAGTGAGCCAAAATAGCAAATAAGCATTCATTACTTGTTTTTAATATTTGCCTATTTGTGCAATTTCAAGTTTCTTCTTACAATGAACAAATATGACATTTATTGTGTAATGTACCAAAGACACTCATTTTGTTTTGAAATGAATGTCTTTTCTTTTTACCACATTTGTGTTTTTATTAAATACACTCTAGATTCTATCTTTGCAAAGCATTATAATCAGCATAGAAATATGAAGACAGCATGAAGGCTATGTTTAATCAGCATACCAGTGGGAGGCGAGAATTTAACCTGCTGGTCTCAGCTTTGATGCCAGACTACACTAGTGAGACGTGCTTGTGTCTGGAATTATGTAATACATATGTATAAAGTGTCAGCATCAAATAAAAAGTGCATTGATGTCTGAAAACAGAAAGTGATACAAAATGATCATGATCATTGTGTTTCTGAAACAATGATTTGACAAAAAATGATCATTATGCAATATGGCCATTACAGTGTTGCAAGGAAAATTTTCCATCCGCCAGTTCAGATGGGGTTTCACAATAAAACACCAAGAAATACTCAATTGTAATTAAATAGTACAACTTTAAAGCAGTTAGGGCACAGACCCAAATAAATGTTGGAGAATAAGAGGTGCACTATGATGCAAAATTGACATTTGATTTTAAGACTCCCTATGGCAATATGTAATTTCACATATGTCTAAGCCAACATCTGGAACTCAAAACCTAAAAAAACTCACAGCCAACATCCAAGTCAGCTCATTTATTTTGAATAGTCATATATGATAAAAGCCACTTTAAAAGCAAGCACGTATGAGGCTTATTATATGAACTAATATAGTTACCTTAGGATTTTTGAGTGAAATCAGAGCTCAACACAGTGTCAGCAGCATTAATGTACCTTTACATTGGTTAATTCATTTACATTTATTCTTATATAATACTCCTGTCAGTAGGTTGTTGCACAGTGCTTACACAGGTGTCCCAATCTAAAATGGTATGAGAAAGTGCGAATGATGCAATATTTACATACATATGCATATATACATGGTTAAACATATGGCAACAGAAGAACAACATTATACCCAAGTACTTTACCTACTCAAAAAGAGGGATACAGAAAAAGTAACTAAGCAAACATTTAGAAATACCACCAAAATTAAACTAAACAGAGGATCTGCATGCTCATGCTTTGCATTGTTCTGGTTTGGTTCCTTATACACTGACAGCTGTAACAGTTTTAGTTCATGTAGATGGTAGGGGACTGCTGATGGAAAGAGGCAGGATAAAAACTTCAAAGCCAACCTTGACAGAAGATCTCTCTACTGTACTGTGCCAAACAGTAGAGCAGATGAATAAAATAAGGAATGGTTTAAGAAATAATTATAGAAATGAAGTGAGGGTCACAACCAGAAAGTTGATTCGAAAATGCAGCAATGCCAAATCACTACACCAAAGTCAAAAGACAAATCAAGATATTCACTAACTAGAGTTCTGTACAAAGAACAAGCAGAAAAAGGTTTGAGAAAGTTAACTTTTCACTATAATGCGACAGCTGTAATACAGCTATACACCATTTAGCGTGGCTTCTGAAAACACTCCGCCAAGCAGCCGGTCATCTCATTGAACAGAATCTTTAAAACATAATGCTAAAATGAAACAAATTCAAACAGGTTATTCATTAAAAAAATGGAGAATAATACATTTTTCCATATTTCTAAACCAGTATAAAAAAAAAACTAAAATAGACTAAAGAAAAATGTATCCAGTTCCTTTTATTTTTGATCATAACCAAATTAGCAACAGGGCTGTGGAGTCGGTAGATAAATCCTTCAACTCAGACTCCTTAGTTTCTGGTACTTCTGACTCCGACTTCTCTGTATTTAATATGCTAGTGTATTTTCCATGTTGATTGAAGGAAGGCAACATACACATCATTTAACCACAGAACTACTGGCTAGGAAGCTGACTCTCTACCATATTGGCCAGTTTAAACAAAAGACAAGAACCCCTGAACACACATCAGGCCATAGCTCACACCTCCACCTACATCATTACACTTGTTTACACTCAAATTAACTTGTTAAACACACTATCCTTCTATATAAAAGCGGTCGGGATTGTCCTTCCGTCCCGTGAGTGCTACGCAGGCGCGGAGTTTCACACACGCCCCGTCCATTTTGCAATGCACGATGGGATTTGTAGTTTCATTTTTCCAGGTAAAATATGATTTTCTACTCCAGACTGGGCGATATCTTCTTCTTCTTTCTTACTATATAAAAGCGGTCAGGATTGTCCTTCCGTCCCGTGAGTGGAAAGCGTAGCGGTATTCCGCTTATCACAGACTTGCTACTTGCAGCACGCAGTACGAAGTGACATGATGTGAGCAGAGTTCTGGTGCTCACATCGTTCCCTTGATTTTGTGCACGATGCACTGGAAAAATAGACAAAACTATGTCTCTGGAAATAATTAATGTTGATGGAGTACAAATGCCTCACCGCGTAGTAAATATCAGGGGGGTTCAAAAGGGCGACCTCAATATAGAAAAAAAGTTTAAATTTCATCACAAAAATAACAGAAACTACAAGTATTAAAGTAATACCGCTCAAATGCAATATAACCAAATTAATGAATTTGTATAAAATATCAAATTGATCTACATATTGAATTGCCTTAAGAAGTGGTCAACTTAAAAGGCGGGTCAGCCTAGTATCTAAAATAAAATGAAAACACTATTACAATATGTGAATGTCAGGTTGTATAATAGCTCAGCTGAACTTCACGCTAGTAGTAACACAACTATGCACTGTGCTTTATTCTTACATTAGAGAAGTACTAATGTTTGTGAAATGGGACACTTGAACTTGCTGTATTTTTTTTCATTACAATTTACATTTATTAGGAGTCGGAGTCGGTACATTTTTGCTGACTCCAACCCCAACTCCAGGTACCCAAAATTGTCTCCAACTCCAACTCCACAGCCCTGATTAGCAACACCTCTTATGAGGTAAAAAAATTGGCACTACTCAAATTTGAAATTGAAAAAACACTTTACATACAGACAGGTCCTACTGAAATAGACAAAAAAGAGACAGATTTATTATAGACTGATTTAACTGGTCTTGTACAGGTGCTGGTCATAAAATTAGAATATCATGACAAAGTTGATTTATTTCAGTAATTCCATTCAAAAAGTGAAACTTGTATATTAGATTCATTCATTACACACAGACTGATGTATTTCAAATGTTTATTTCTTTTAATTCTGATGATTATAACTGACAACTAATGAAAGACCAAAATTCAGTATCTCGGAAAATTAGAATATTGTGAAAAGGTTCAATATTGAAGACACCTGGTGCCACACTCTAATCAGCTAATTAACTCAAAACACCTGCAAAAGCCTTTAAATGGTCTCTCAGTCTAGCTCTGTAGGCTACACAATCATGGGGAAGACTGCTGACTTGACGGTTGTCCAAAAGACGACCATTGACACCTTGCACAAGGAGGGCAAGACACAAAAGGTCATTGCTAAAGAGACTGGCTGTTCACAGAGCTCTGTGTCCAAGCACATTAATAGAGAGGCGAAGGGAAGGATAAGATGTGGTAGAAAAAAAGTGTACAAGCAATAGGGATAACCACACCCAGGAGAGGATTGTGCTTCAAGAACCACCACGCACAGACGTATGCAAGACATGGGTTTCAGCTGTCGCATTCCTTGTGTCAAGGCACTCTTGAACAAGAGACAGCGTCAGAAGCATCTCGCCTGGGCTAAAGGCAAAAAGGACTGGACTGCTGCTGAGTGGTCCAAAGTTATGTTCTCTGATGAAAGTAAATTTTGCATTTCCTTTGGAAATCAAGGTCCCAGAGTCTGGAGGAAGAGAGGAGAGGCACAGAATCCACGTTGCTTGAGGTCCAGTGTAAAGTTTCCACAGTCAGTGATGGTTTGGGGTGCCATGTCATCTGCTGGTGTTGACCTTGGACCTCAGAAAACACAATGGGCCAACGCAGCCGTCTATCAGGAAGGTTTAGAGCACTTTGAGCTACTGTTTGTATGAAAATGTGCTATATAAATAAATGTTGTTGTTGTTCATGCTTCCTGCTGCTGACGAACTTTATGGAGATGCAGATTTCATTTTCCAACAGGACCTGGCACCTGCACACAGTGCCAAAACTACCAGTACCTGGTTTAAGGACCATGGTATCCCTGTTCTTGATTAGCCAGCAAACTCGCCTGACCTTAACCCCATAGAAAATGTATGGGGTATTGTGAAGAGGAAGATGCAAGACGCCAGACCCAACAATTCAGAAGAGCTGAAGGCCACTATCAGAGCAACATGGGCTCTCATAACCCCTGAGCAGTGCCACAGACTGATCGACTCCATGCCACGCCGCATTGCTGCAGTAATCCAGGCCAAAGGAGCCCCAACTAAATATTGAGTGCTGTACATGCTCATACTTTTCATGTTCATACCTTTCAGTTGGCCAACATTTCTAAAAATCCTTTTTTTTGCATTGGTCTTAATTGATATTCTAATTTTCCGAGATACTGAATTTGGGACTTTCATTAGTTGTCAGTTATTATCATCAAAATTAAAAGAAATAAACATTTGAAATACATCAGTCTGTGTGTAATGAATAAGTCTTATATACAAGTTTCACTTTTTGAATGGTATTACTGAAATAAATCAACTTTGTCATGATATTCTAATTTTATGACTGGCACCTGTATTCACTTAAAGTTAGGTTGTTTTAAAAGGATGATCTGCAAATTGCCATGTTACATCTGTTCTTATTGAGAAAGCAAAATGGTTCCCTTATCAAATATCCTAAAGGCTATTACACTACAATTTTTTTTCTTTTCTATAGTGCACAAAATTACATATAATGCTAAAATTCACACTAATTATATATTAGATTTGTTGCCTGACTCAACTGGCCCAATTGCTGTTATTGCATTTTAAAAAAACCTTATTACTCAAACTCTGTTTAAGCCTTTAAGTATGGACTGAAGTAACCTGCACAGCACAGACTTGTATTTACATTGATAAACAAGCAATGCAATATACCAAAAAGTAAAGTCAAGCTATCCACTTACCTGCTCATTTTCTAAGAAAAGATCAAGGACACAAGGAGCCAGAACCCATCAGTAACACATGCAAGTCATAATCATTCCAAAATAGTATGTCACTTAATCACATGTCACTATCATGCACACACCCACACAAAACCTAATCGACATCATGGTATTACTATGGAATGTGGGATTAAAGCCAAATGATGAAAACACAATCACTCTAAACACAAGGAAGACCAGTCAGGAACCGATCCAGGTCCTCAGAGCACTGAACAGATGACACTCCACCACCTTTATGCAATTAGGACTGTAAAAAAGCAACATAAGAGAATGTTCCGTACACAAATTAAATAAAATGTGTCAAAGAAGTGTTATTTGTCAGGTGAATTCTCAAAGCAGCAATGTAGTTGTACTAAAGTTGTAAAATACTGTATATGCACTATAATAGACATTACAAAAAAAAAAAAAAGATTTAGAATACAAGTTTTCCACACGACACACACACAAAAATAATATTTTTGAAAAAATCAGGAAAACAGGGAAACAGCAACATGGCCGAAGAAGTTGGCTTTACATTGGACTTGAATGTTGTTCAGTGTAAATGAAACATGCATATGAGGTACTTGTTAGTGCTGCCTAACTCTAAACTAACAAACACACATCCTTAACATCCACTCTTTAAAATTATGTCCTTGGAAAAAAAATAGCCTATAATGGAAACAACATTGATTTGAACAATTGATACTCAAGGAAAAAATATCTTATTGATGAATGTTCATTTTTTAAACTCTTTGATAAATTACAGGACATACAGGGTCCAAATTAAGGATAATGTTAAATGGTTGAGATGGTGCGGGTCAGCCCCATACTCCCACTCTTGTTTGTGAGCCTCTTGAACCAGACACCATCTACAGTCATGCGTATTAGCTTGGCAGATGAGGACAAAACACATATAGCAAGGGGTAAGTGCATAAGTTGTGCAGGTGCTTTTATTAAAAAGAATCAAAACAGTGTTCAAAGTGCAGTGCAATGTCTTCAATAAATAAATAATCCATTAAAATGGAAAGGTACTGGTGGAGGTTAAAAACAATCAAAAGAATAATCCGCTAATAACAAGGAGGTCAAAAACCGGAGACAATCCATAAAAACAGTGAGCCCCAATGTTTCCCTTTAAACCTGGCGTCTCCTCCCCTTATCCTTCTGCAAGGTTCAGAGAGGAGGAGAATCACTAAACCTTCATATTGAGTCTCCGTCTCCTGCCATCATTCCGTCAGTGTATGCAGGGCAACCCATTTAGCCCCACATGCCTCTCCCACCACTCACCCTTGGCCCTTGTGGGGAGATGCCATCAATTAGGCCCACTCCTACCCACAAGAAAGCAACCTTTCTGCAGCCTCTGGCCCCCATAGCCCTGAGGCTCACTCCCAACCATCTGCCTCAAATTATTCCACTCGGGTGCTCTCGCTCTCCATCTCTGCCTCTCTCTCTTCCATTTGCATTAAACCTCACTCTCGTCTATCTCTCTTACTGGTCACTGGCCAGTCTGTTTTTCTCTCGACCTCCAATCTGCTTTTTTCACCTCCCTCTTGCACTCATGCTTCCCTTTTAAAACAGGGACATGGCTTAGCTGCGGCAATCAGCGGTTTCCGGCACCAATTAGAGCTGTGGGCGATCCTGCACCTGTGCACAAAGTGCATTGGCGCCCGCTCCCGCAACATGCACAGGAACCACTCTCGCCAGGCTACCACGTTCTAACACACATACACAGGAGCGGCAATTAATTAACATTTGCCCAACAACCGCGGACGTCACTTTACCACAATGGTGCAAACTGAACCATATGCAAATCATCATCAATAGGAGAAGAATGATCA
>JANRMT010062815.1:20143275-20153460 GCA_026402145.1 Polypterus bichir lapradei
CAAACTGAACCATATGCAAATCATCATCAATAGGAGAAGAATGATCATAGATATCAGAAGGGCTGGGTCCACTTGGTTCCTGGTTCTCAACATTGACAAAGACATGGACGTGGTGAGGATATTACAAGTACCTCCAGATATGTATGAATGACAACCTTGACTGGAGTGCCAGCACACAGGCTATATACAAGAAGCATCAGAGTGGCCTCTTTTTCCAGAGGAGGTTGAGATTATTTAGTGCATGCAGGCCACTCTTACATGTTTTCTACCAGCCTGTAGTGGTCAGTGCCAATGTTTATGTAGCAGTGTGATGGGACAATAGCATTAACACAGATGATGCTGACAGAATAAACAAACAAACTGATTAAAAAAAGGGCTGGATCTGTCCTGGGAGTCGACTTTCTCCAGTGAATCAAGTCTATCGATCAAAGGTCACCAAGGAAGAGGCTTACTATTCTGTATAATTAATCTTTATTAGATTTTGGTTAAATGGAGAAACGCCCTCAGAAGCAGAGTGAGACAAAAGCATTGTTCCAAGAAGCACTATGTGAGGTTGTTTCAACCCTCAGCCATTTGGCACTGTAACAGATCACTCCACAGCCATGGTGGTATTGTTCCCGTATGCTGAATGGTACTGAGCTGTTGATCACTTTACACTAGTACTGTAAATACACTGTTAAATAAATATAAATAATTCTTGTAATATCTATGATGTGTTTGTGCCTTTTTATCTGCTACCATACCCCTGCAATCTCTCTTGAGAATAATAAAGCTTCCATCTATAAAAAAAAAAAAAAATTTAAAGGGCTGAGTGTTAGGGGGGGACCTTAAAGTTTATAGTGCACAACAGAAAGAGCAAAATGGCTTTGTGGTAGGTCCATTCCAGGTTTATAGATGGCATGCCATTTGTCAAAATGTTTATGAATAAGACATGTAATTATAATAAGATTCTAAGTCATCACTAACAGATTTAATTAGTATTGGAACATTAATAGTTGAAATAGCCAGTAAGGGTAAACTGCAAAACACACCACATCAAAAGCATAGTTAAAATGTAGAACTGTTAGTATAGCGCTGTGTACAACAATAAAATACATTTGCTGTTACTTTCACTTTTTCATCTATTTTTCTCTAGTGTCTATTTGACATTTCACACTTTTTTGATACAGGATAGAAGTAAATAAACTTTAAACACCAAGAAGTAATTTGGTAAAAGTGGCTCAGGATTGCTTATTAAAATGACTGACAAGGATTTTTAGCATAGCCAGTACATTGGTAACTACTTAAATTTCTCATATTTTACTGTGGAAAAAGTATGTTTGTCAAACTCATGTTGCAGTTATGGAAACACCAAATGTTGAGGTAGAAGCTCCTTCTGATAAGGTGAAAGCTCATAGTTATAAAGCAGAATCCCTTCTTCATGAAATCTTAATTATATCACAGTTAAAATACAACTTTAGATGTAGAATTTGGCAGAAATTAATAAGCTCTGTACTTGTTTATACTGCAATAAATAGTATGTACACAGAGAGGTGCGTTCCACTGCCTGTTTTTTTCTTAGAATATAAAGTGTTAGCCAAAACAGCATTAATCAGCATGAGTGTTAAGTAAAGCCTAAAGCATACGCACACTGCATTATCTTATTATTCAAATGGTAAATATGCTTCGTGATTTTTTTTAAAGAAATGTAAATTTCTTTTGCAGTAATAAATATTTTTCAATGGTAACATATTACTTTACTTTGTTAATTATGGTAGAAATAGCATAGAAATGCCACAAGCATTTTTAAGTATCATAATTCATGATCTGTATTAACCACTTATATAAAGACAAGTTTTAAGTAATTTTATTTCTTTTTCAAGAATAGCAGCCAACAATGCTTCACAAAGATTAATTCAGCACCTATTTTATTACTTTGAAAGAGTTGGTTAGATTCAAGGTTGGCAATAAATTTATACTGAAACTTTCCAGAACACAGACTATTAAACTACAAGCTTCTGTAGTGTTTTGTTTAAAAAAAAAAAATAAGTAAGAAAAAAATCAATATCAAGTCATGCCAAGTCAGCTGCCCATGGTAGTTAATCAAACATGTTGCTGAGAGACTGACAAAGATTCCTCAAGCAGAACTTTAAAGACGGCAAGATAAAAAAAGAAAGGCCCAGGACAAAGAAGGGTAAAGCTAGTAAATGTTTTTACTCCCAAAATGGTCCTAAAATATTCAGAGTACTTCCAAAGCACAACAATAAAAAAGCCAATAATTTCCCTTTCAGCTCTTAAAAATAAAATCATTTTTCAAATCTAAGGCCAATGAACAATTTGGCACTGTTGGAAAACACTTCCCTCCTTGCTTACTTGCTTAACAGGACCATGTTTTATTTATAAATTATTTCAATTACATTTTTT
The DNA here is from genome assembly GCA_026402145.1 of Polypterus bichir lapradei. NCBI lineage: Eukaryota > Metazoa > Chordata > Cladistia > Polypteriformes > Polypteridae > Polypterus > Polypterus bichir. Next base: position 20,145,679 of record JANRMT010062815.1, read on the forward strand.
AACATGTTCTGTTAGTTTTCACTTCTTTACCTCTATATTTTTGTAGAGAAGATTAATAGTTTGTTTAATAACATATTCTAATTTGCAATCATTAGTTTTAGTATTTGAACTTTAAACATAATTTCTAGCAAAACGATAAGGGAGTGACTTATCCAAATCTACTTGGTTACTATAGAAATTTAGTGATAATTCACAAAACAAACTTCTAGGAAAACATTAAATTACAACATTGGTATGTTGTCACTTAGAGTGCAAACTTCCATCTTCTATTGCCATTAGGGCTGCAACGAGTAGTCGACGTAATTGACGTCGACTACAAAAAAATCGAAGCAGATTTTTTTTTTTTTTTTTTTTTATTGTCGACACGTCATAAACAGAAACTTTACATGCTCCAGTCACAAAGAATCACATTGGCTTTTGTAACTGCAATGCACTACATGAATGTCTGGGGGAAGTATTGTTTGTTATTGTTTGTCAAGACTGCACACAGTCCTACCAATGAAGAAGAATGTCTGAGGAGAAGTAGTATTTAGAGGAAAATAAACGTGGCTGCAATGGCAAGTTGGATATAGGAGGGGGAAGGAGATGAAAAAAAATGGAGACAGAAACTTTCTAAAGTGTGGGAGCGCTTCACCGAAAAAGAAAAAAGTTGAATGCATATCTGAAACGCAAGCATCCTGCAGCTGTTTTAGCAAGTAAAGTTAGTGTCACGTGTTAACATTGCTGTTTGTACTATAATGTGTATATAATGGTTTCAACAATGACAGTTAACCCTTAAACCGACACATACTTGGGGGTTAATTCACCCCTGGACGCCACATACTTTTTAGCTGCACTTTTTAAGTAAACGTCACAATTCACAAAGAAAATGTGAAATTTTAATGAAACAAATTTTTTTTTTCATGCAAAGAACATTTACTGCAACACTGTTTATTTTACACACTGCAAATGAACTGTAAAAACTATATAAAAAAAAAAAAAAAACCTACTGCAACAATCTATTATTATATGTTCAAGGTGCAACTGAAGTCATTGATGAAATTCAGTAAATCACCGAGCCAACTGCACTTGAACTGGCTGGCCTGCACGCAAACACACAGAGGTAAATGCTGATGATTGCATGCTCATCTAGTGCAGTCCCAGAGATAGTGAAGCTGCAGTTATTCCGGCGCCGGCAGTGCTCATGAGCTGGCTGCTCAACGAATGTATGGCACTGACTGATCAGCTCCGGCGTACTGCCAAATTGCTCTGTGAAGCAAATATAGCCGGTTGCGGGGTTCAATGAATGTACGTCGCCAAATACAGGTGCTGGTCATAAAATTAGAATATCATGACAAAGTTGATTTATTTCAGTAATTCCATTCAAAAAGTGAAACTTGTATATTAGATTAATTCATTACACACAGACTGATGTATTTCAAATATTTCTTTTAATTTTGATGATAATAACTGACAACTAATGAAAGACCAAAATTCAGTATCTCGCAAAATTAGAATATTGTGAAAAGGTTCAATATTGAAGACACCTGGTGCCACACTCTAATCAGCTAATTAACTCAAAACACCTGCAAAAGCCTTTAAATGGTCTCTCAGTCTAGTTCTGTAGGCTACACAATCATGGGGAAGACTGCTGACTTGACAGTTGTCCAAAAGACGACCACTGACACCTTGCACAAGGAGGGCAAGACACAAAAGGTCATTGCTAAAGAGACTGGCTGTTCACAGAGCTCTGTGTCCAAGCACATTAATAGAGAGGCGAAGGGAAGGACAAGATGTGGTAGAAAAAAGGTGTACAAGCAATAGGGATAACTGCACCCTGGAGAGGATTGTGAAACAAAACCCATTCAAACTGTGGGGGAGATTCACAAAGAGTGGACTGCAGCTGGAGTCAGTACTTCAAGAACCACCACGCACAGACGTATGCAAGACATGGGTTTCAGCTGTCACATTCCTTGTGTCAAGGCACTCTTGAACAAGACACAGCGTCAGAAGCGTCTCGCCTGGGCTAAAGGCAAAAAGGACTGGACTGCTGCTGAGTGGTCCAAAGTTATGTTCTCTGATGAAAGTAAATTTTGCATTTCCTTTGGAAATCAAGGTCCCAGAGTCTGGAGGAAGAGAGGAGAGGCACAGAATCCACGTTGCTTGAGGTTCAGTGTAAAGTTTCCACAGTCAGTGATGGTTTGGGGTGCCATGTCATCTGCTGGTGTTGGTCCATTGTGTTTTCTGAGGTCCAAGGTCAACACAGCCGTCTACCAGGAAGTTTTAGAGCACTTCATGTTTCCTGCTGCTGACGAACTTTATGGAGATGCAGATTTCATTTTCCAACAGGACCTGGCACCTGCACACAGTGCCAAAACTACCAGTACCTGGTTTAAGGACCATGGTATCCCTGTTCTTGATTGGCCAGCAAACTCGCCTGACCTTAACCCCATAGAAAATCTATGGGGTATTGTGAAGAGGAAGATGCAATACGCCAGACCCAACAATTCAGAAGAGCTGAAGGCCACTATCAGAGCAACATGGGCTCTCATAACCCCTGAGCAGTGCCACAGACTGATCGACTCCATGCCACGCCGCATTGCTGCAATAATCCAGGCCAAAGGAGCCCCAACTAAATATTGAGTGCTGTACATGCTCATACTTTTCATGTTCATACCTTCCAGTTGGCCAACATTTCTAAAAATCCTTTTTTTTGCATTGGTCTTAATTGATATTCTAATTTTATGAGATACTGAATTTGGGACTTTCATTAGTTGTCAGTTATAATCATCAAAATTAAAAGAAAAACACATTTGAAATACATCAGTCTGTGTGTAATGAATGAATCTAAATATACAAGTTTCACTTTTTGAATGGAATTACTGAAATAAGTCAACTTTGTCATGATATTTCATATAATTTTATGACCAGCACCTGTATACTCGCCTCCTGCGTGCTGGCAAATTGCACAGACAAACAACTTTAGCTGGTTACAGAGTTCAATGAATGTATGTCGCCGCATATACTCGACTTCGGCGTGCTTCCAAATTGCACTGGAAACCGACTCTAGCAAGGTGTGGTGGTTTAAGGGTCAAGTGAATATAATTTTATTTATGTTTGCCAACATGTTTGGAGCTATAGTAAAACGAGTGAATAGGTGTAGCTGAGCCGTCCTAGTTTTTTTTTCTTCTTTTTTTGTATAATATTTGAGTTCATATGAATAGTAAACCATCTCTAACTAACGTTAGGTAACTTGTGTTTTGGAGTACCGTAGATCCCGGAATACAAGCCGAGAATTTCGTCCTAGATTTTTGGCTTGGAGTTTGGGGTTCGGTTTATACAACGAGTATCATTTCAGATTCAAGATTTCCAGCGCAATGCCGGTTTTGCCGATGAATACGGAAGTAAATAATGACGAAACCACAGAGCCATCTTTCAGATGAAGAAGTAACTTTGCATGCCGGTACTTTAAATTAAATAAAGAATTTATTAAAAAAAAGTGTTTTAGTTGTTGATTTTATTAATAAAATTTATAATAAATTATCGGGAAGTTTAAAATAAAATTTTTTTATTTTGATTTACAATCCACATCTTGTGTTACGAAACGGATGCGGTCACGTGTATCCGCTTGCGCGATTGTAAACAAACAACCGAGAGCGTTAGTAGCGTCAGTCAGAGCCCAGATACATGTGTTTGTGGATGTAATTTCGAAACGAAGATGGACATTGTGTGGAAATATCTCCTCCTCCTCCCTTCCTGCAGCCCAAAGATGTCAAATTAAATGGTGAGTACAGTATGAAATTGTTTCTAGAATAGAATGCCTTTTAATGTCACTATACGCATCTACATTGAGATTAAAAGCAGCTCTTTCAGTGCAGAAAAAAGTTCTGTATAGGGCTTGTATGGTTGTTTTTTAGCCTTAGCATAACGCCGTATCTGCGGCCCCGCTTCTGCTTTCTTTCCTTCCTCCGTCTGTGTCGTCTCTTAGACCCGACAACAAACCACGGAGAGCCCGCTGGTCTCGCTATGTTGTCTGGGATGTTGTGCGTGTGATAAAAAACACTCAAAACAGATGTCTATAAGGTTCTGAATGGTGTAGCGGATGTTCGCCGAACCGATCGTGCACAAACAAGGACAAAAAAAAAAAAAAAGTACAAAAACAACAAAAAAGTGCACTGAAAAGGAGAGCCCTGAGCCGCTGCGCGCCGCCATGCTCCTAGCCTAATCGAAGTAGGCTAGGCACATTTTATAACTTTTTGGTTAGTACATTAGAAAAATTATTGGTGCTTTTTATTATGAAAAGGTTAAGGAAGTGTTGCAGTGGGAGGTTCAGAACGCATTATGGGTTAGCCTTTGCGAACGAATTAAGTTCGTAAGTCAAGGGTCCACTGTATTGCGTATTTAAGTTAATCAAATTTATAACAAGTCTCCGGAAATCCACCCCCCGATATACCGTATTTGCGTATATAGTTTCAACACAAAGGTTCCAATTTACCAAACTTCTCCACAATCACTTCCTGTTTTCCATCAAAAATGCCGGCAGTCTCAAATTTTCGCCGATAAACATTATAAATATACCCGAAGAAACACTTTTAAGGAAATTTAGAAAATTTTGCTTGGAGAAGGGGGTCGGCTTAAATACCGGTCATCGGCAAATACATGTAATTTAGTCGGTAGAGAAGGGGATCGGCTAATATACCGGGTCGGCTTGTATTCCGGGATCTACGGTATATCAGTAATTAGCTTGTTACATATTTGAGTCCATTATTTTTTTTATTTTGGCATAATATAGTACATGATGTGATAAACTACAACACTTTTCCTTGAGAGTGTGATGATTAAAACATCTTTCTCTGTCTGCAAAATCATTCTTGTGCATTCCTGCTACCTCTACTCCTTTTGAGTGTCTCTTCTCAGCAGCTGGGAACATTGTCGCAAAGAAGAGAGCCAGCCTCACACCAGAGCATGTTGAAATGCTCACGTTCCTGCACTGCAATCAGGAATATATGAACTGAATCTTTTATAAACTTTAAGGCATACAAGTGGCCATTTTTGAAAAAGCTAAATGCACTTTTTGCTTAAATGCTTAAATTCCCAGCACATAGCATAGAACGGCAGCCCATAGAAACCACACGCTGGATATTCCATCCATCCATTCTCTTCCGCTTATCCGGGGTCGGGTCGCGGGGGCAGCAGCTTGAGCAGAGAGGCCCAGACTTCCCTCTCCCTGGCCACTTCTTCTAGCTCTTCCAGGAGAATCCCAAGGCGTTCCCAGGCCAGGCGGGAGACATAGTCCCTCCAGTGTGTCCTGGGTCTTCCCCGGGGCCTCCTCCCGGTTGGACGTGCCCGGAACACCTCACCAGGGAGGCGTCCAGGAGGCATCCTGATCAGATGCCTTAGCCACCTCATCTGACTCCTCTTGATGCGGAGGAGTAGCGGCTCTACTCTGAGCCACTCCTGGATGACTGAGCTTCTCACCCTGTCTTTAAGGAAAAGCCCAGACACCCTGCGGAGGAAACTCATTTCAGCCGCTTGTATTCGCAATCTCGTTCTTTCGGTCACTACCCATAACTCATGACCATAGGTGAGGGTAGGAACGTAGATTGACGGGTAAATTGAGAGCTTTGCCTTACGGCTCAGCTCTTTTCACTACGACAGACCGATGCAGAGCCCGCATCACTGCGGATGCCACACCGATCCGTCTGTCGATCTCATGGTCCATTCTTCCCTCACTAGTGAACAAGACCCCGAGATACTTGAACTCCTCCACTTGGGGCAGGATCTCTACCCCAACCCTGAGAGGGCACTCCACCCTTTTCCGGCTGAGTACCATGGTCTCAGATTTGGAGGTGCTGATTCTCATCCCAGCCGCTTCACACTCAGCTGCGAACCGATCCAGAGAGAGCTGAAGATCACGGCCTGATGAAGCAAACAGGATAACATCATCTGCAAAAAGCAGTGACCCAATCCTGAGTCCACCAAACCGGTCCCCTTCAACACCCTGGCTGCGCCTAGAAATTCTGCCCATAAAAGTTATGAACGTAATAAATATAATAAAAGTTTCCCATGGGCTCACCACCTACGGGAGGGGCCAAGGAGGTCGGGTGCAGTGTGAAGTTGGGTGGTGGCCAAAGGCGGGGACCTTGTCGGTCTGATCCTCAGCTACAGAAACTGGCTTTTGGGACGCTGGATATTATAAAGGGGAAAAAGTGCAGATGTGGGGAGAATAGACAGCATACATAATTTCCAAAGCATTAATAGCATGCCAGGGATTCTAGTTAAACAGCCAGATTAAAAGTGACTTTAAAGACCGCAAACAAAAATAAAATGAGTTATAGAACCCAAAGACATCTGCACAATATGACAGAAGTTAATAATACATTTTCTTGATGCTTAATTTACCAATCTAGTAATATTAAATTTATGGGATATGATATCACTAGGTTTGGAGTAGAATTTGCCCAATACCAAAGCCAGCTGTCTATGGTCAATATTAGGCACAGTTATACATCAAATCTTCCACCAACAAATTTATATATATATATACATATACACATACACACACACACACACACACACACACACACACACACAGTGAACCCTCGTTTATCGCGAAGTAGGATTCTTTATTTATAAATCGAATATTTTTGCAGTTAGAGTATAGAAAACCTGTTTACGACCTACTAAATACGTTTTTTAACATTATTAGAGCCCTCTAGACATGAAATAACACACTTTAGTCACCATTGCACTCATATTACCCAATATATTAGACAAAATAAGAGAAAATAAGACATATTAGACGTTACAAATATATTACTAGGCTCACCCCGCCTTTTAAAGCGACCGACTTTTATCCTCAATTTGTGTGCGCTCCATGTGTACATCAGGCATGTAAGTGTTGGGAATGAGAACATTAAAGTGCCCATTCATAACATCTCCCAAAAACCTAAGTTTTTTTTATCCCCTCGAGTGCCTGTCTAAAGTCGTACAATGTCAGCCTGAATCTGTACCGCTAAAGACGGAGTTTCATACACTAAATAAGCTATAGATGAGAATAAGCAAGCACCATCTCCCCTGATGTTTACTACACGGTGAGGCATTTGTACTCCATCAACATTAATTATTTCCAGAGACATAATTTTGTCTATTTTTCCGGCGCATTGCCCACAAAAGCAAGGGGACGATGGGAGCAGCAGAACTCTGCACACATCGCGGCGCTTCGTACCGCAAGCCACAAGTAGTAAGTCAGTGATAAGCGGAATACTGCTACACTTTGCACTCATGGGACAGAAGGACAATCCCGACTGCTTTTATATAGTAGATTATTGTACTGTACATTTAATTACACACACACAGTTCTTACACACAACCACTAACCTATGAAGGCACAACATCAGTAGGAGAGTCTTCAGGTGGTGCAGTATATTCAGCAGGTGCATCGTTGTCTTCTTCCACTGAAGGAGTACTAAGAGTAGGCAGTGGGTATCTGGGTGCGCGGCTGAAGAACATCTTGATAGGCAGTTGCTGGCGCTGTCTTTTCATATGCGTGAGGAGGCTTTTGTATGGTATTGCCATCTTTGATCATATCCAATAGTTTCACCTTCTCCTGGATAGCAAGCATCTTCCTCCGGCACTTAGTTTTATTGTCAGAAGGCTTAGAAAAAGCAGCACGTTTAGGAGCCATCGTGGGGCTTAGATAAAAGTTCTCAGAAAGCGCATGCGTAGTGACGTAAGCGTGTATGAGAAAAAAAATCGCAATAGAGTGAAGCCGCGAAAGTCGAAGCGTGATATAGCGAGGGA
>JANRMT010062815.1:20173460-20189914 GCA_026402145.1 Polypterus bichir lapradei
ATATATATATATATATATATATATATACACACAAAAAAAAGGTCTGAAATGTTCATATGGAACTTTCCATGCAAAAGTTGGGGTTCATAAAATAAAACTTCACTGGAAAACTTGCATATATTTATGGCAGCTCTGACTCATGTTTGCCAAAATTTCAGAGAAACTGGAAAAAGATGATGCCTTTGATCAAGTAGGAAAATGCAGTCAAACCAGCTAAATATCTACTCACAAATAATTAATATCACCGAGTTATTATAATGTGTGTCAATATGACAAACAATGTACCTCAAAAGTGATGAATATGACATATAGAGACTGTTTTAATGGACTTTTAAGAGGGCTAATAGTGTGTGTATGTTCATTGAAGTACTTTTGTGGTTTTCCTTAATTTATATAGGCTACCTATTTTTGCTTTTCAGGATTAGAAACCAGTGCAATCCCTAGCTGGCAATAAATGCACTAAGTGAAACACAGGTGTTATTCACTAACTGAAAGCTATAAATAATATGCCCTATAGCCTATTCTTAGCCTAATGGTTTGACAAAACATTGCATGTTTGGCGCTACTTGAAGTCTAAGCAAATAACCATAAACAAAGGGAATAATCTTTTAGGGACCAGCAGGATTTTATTTCCTAAGATGATGCTCAAATTGTGTGCCGATTTAGGCTTCCCAGAGTTATTCCCTTGGGACTATGTACTGAATTCCTCCCAGCATTAAAAAGGCAGACTGCCCGAAATTAAGCTATACCTGCTCGTATTTTCTTGCATGCTCAGTTGTGGAGCGCACCACAGACTACTCAGATGCAGGTGGCGGGGTCTGGATGTGTCAAGAGGATGCTTGTTCTACCAGCCAATAAAGGTCTGCAGCATTGCAATTGCAGGCATTGTGCTACATAACATAGCACAACATGAAAATCTTCCACTCTCTGACTTTTGATTATATGGAGCCAGATGACCCCACTCTCTAATCCTTACTTACCTACTGACAACTGTAGACATTGAACTAGCAAGGTTATTTCACTCCAAGGAATAAATTAAGTGTTTTACCCAACTCCACTGCAGTTCTCTCATCTCCTACATCATCCTACATTATGCTCTGGCATAATGCCACATAATAAGGAATCTCCAATTAAAGATGCCACTTGCAGATTGAAATCAGACAGCGTTGATGTGCTTTTTGTCCCCTACCGATGCACTCACTTTCTTTCTGTGACAAGCAATCCGTTTCTTTGTCTCTATCTTGAAGTTGCTGCCTTTTATTATTATTATTTCAAAGATGATTAGATGATACAGCTCTCTTCATTCACAGCAGCAGTAACATGATGCCATACAACATTTGCACTAATTGGTGACACCTGTGCTTATGCAATTAAATATAAGATCTCTGCATGCCCATAATTTAGAGTTGACAACTTCTATCTCTCACTGTTCAAAGTTTTCACCTCTCTTTTCTTGTTGCCATTGTCTCAACTTACAAGTAAATCTGTTTTGTTACATACGTATGAGGTTGATTAGCAGGCTCCATACATGGTTGCTTCAGGATGAAAATCAGGCAGGCCTTGAAGAACATTCACAAATGTCCATTTACAAAATTATTGTGATGTATAAAGGTAAATTATGTACAAATGTGCATAAGAAATTTTTCCTGTTTTTTGGCATGCATATATTTTCATGCTAGAATCCACACATGAAACCCCTGCTGTTGCAGCAAAGAATATATCATGCCTTTTGCTTCAAGCCACTGTGATAAGCACAGGCTAGACAATAATCTTTTTTAAAACTTTGCTGAAATAATGATAAACTAAACATTGAATGTAAATATTAAAAGGTCTGCAGTGAAACAATAAGTAGGTTTCCAAAAAACAGCTAAAAATACTGTCACTTTAGGGCTCTCAGTGACATATCTGTGACATATTCCCATGAGATAAAAAAAGACATTTCCTCAGTAAAACTAATACGAGTTCATTTATAAAAAAAAATGTTCTACTTGTGTTATATGGTCTTCTGCACCATCTTCTTTTCATCTTGTAAAAATAATAGTTATCTATGTATGAAGCAAGCAAAATCCACCAACCTGATGTAGCTAGGAAATTTTTCTTTTAACAATTCAGTGGAATAACCAAATACTTAAACTTATAAGAGAACTTTTTTTTTTAAACACAAAATGATTAACAACAGGAAGAAAGAAATATTTAGAACTGTAAAGTAATATTAAGAATAACTGGGTAAATACACACCTAATCATTTTCTGAATCCACTTGCCCATTTGTGTTGTGATGAAGTGGAGTCCCTTCCAAAAGCTTCAAAGAAAGTGCAGGAACATTAGTCACTTGCAATGCATATCCATATCTAGAATCAAACTCAAATATCCTGAGCCAAGCCACTATAACAAATTACATTAACAAGCATGTTTTTGGAACCTGGGGGAAGCACAAACCAAGAACAAATGGGAGAAATTGTAAAATATACACTGACTAGACCAGAAATTAATCTTGTGTCCTTGGTGCAGTAAGGTAGCAGTACCACTGAATAACTGTGTAACAGTTACATAGGATATAGGATAAATACAATTAGCTAAATAATATGCCTGCTGCAGGCATGTCAAGTTGGCTTTGAAGCCTAAAATGCCTTGGAATAAAATACATTAATTAAGTGTATTAGATGATTGTATTTACCATATTTGGAAGCTACACATAACCCACTCCATATATATTACATATATTTTTAATATATTGCATGATTTTTCACCATTATTTTTGTATTAGAATGGTGGGTTCTTAAGCACTGAACAATAACAAAAAATTTAAAATTAACAGGATTTTATTTTAACAGGAGTGTGTCAAACATACAGTACGTTACTTCAATTAAACTGAGCAGACTAAAGTAGTTCACTGCACCCATGTCACAAAAATAATTGAATTATTATGGATGCTTAAATGCTTTAAATGTATTCTTTGAGAGAAGATTTTCTTTTAACCAATAATATGCTTATAGAATTAACCATTTAGATGGTTACATTAAAGGAAATTTAACAACCCAACTTCATTTATTTATTTTTTTGTACTCCGATCCAGTCAGGAAAGACTTCAGGATTTTGGGGAATTGAGGACTGTATCTTCAGCACAACCACCCAATGTGTGTTTAATTTACAATATTGTGTATTTAACAGTATAATACATATAAAACAAAAGGAGATGTTCTACCAGAGTCATCCCACTACTTAAATATACAGTGCACAGAGGAAAAGCAAGCATAATGCTGAATTACCTAACATACAGCGTGGCATGGACAGAAATTAACAGGTGTCTTTGGGGCTGGAGGCTACGGGGCTAGCTCTCCCAATGGATGCAATATGTTACTAAACTAAATCTCAAATAAAGGTTATTGTTTCCTGAAAAAATACAACCACAGTTAATGTAAATATCTTAATAACAAATACAATAATTACTCTTACACTAAAAAACTTTTATGCATATCACCTACCCTTAAAACCGTGCACTAAAAATTAAAGAGGGGATTTTTTTTTCTTTGGATTGAAAAGTGCCTTACTAGCACCTAAAATTATGTTTCTTGCCCAGATTAGTTATTCAGCACTAGGGGTAAATAAATTGTGCAATGTTGCAACGTTATTAATGTAGATTGTGGATAATTACATAAACAGCAAAGGGCATCATTTGCAAAAGTACAGTATAAACATTAGAAACTGAATAAAATCAACCCCACAACTATTACAGACAAGACTGGAAAGACTTGTCTCCAAATCTATTATTATAGCAGAAGACCCCTGACAGAGGACAGAATGCAGATAACAAATGGCAAGAATATAACTTGTACTAGTATTAGTCTCAGTCGAGGCAACAAGCACAGACAAATTAAGACACTGGTGCCAAGTTTGTTCACTGTGGATAATATGGGCACAGACAATCCTAAACAAGTGATATTGAACACATTTAATGGGAACTCCAGAACCAAGAGTTATCACTTTCATCTCTCTCTCTGCATTGAAGTGTGTGCATGAATCTTTCACCTGCCATGGTTTTTCTACTGCTTATACTGTACCTACATGTTTTGTACACCTGATGATGCGCTTTTCTGGTCCAAGTGTGTAATAATTATAGAGCACAGCATTCGATTATTACAATATTTGACTAATACATGTTACAATATGCCTCTGTTCAAAACATTTAATGCATTTTTTGTTTGATTGTGTTTTTGTACTGTTATTTGATTAAAACTAGTGTGGCTTCTGAGTAAAGGTTCTATTCCATGCATGGTTCGCCACAAGAAGTCAGTGCCATATCTCCTCAATCTAGTGCTTAATTGTGCCAGTATCGCTGCCATTTGTTTAATTTAAATACATTTGATATCAATGTTTAATTAAAACACCTTGTAACCTAGACTTAATTTCCCTTTATTTTGGAAAAACATATTAACAAGCATTTGCCTCCAGAAATATAAATACTCAACTTAAAATTTTGTTTGGGCAAGACCTATGAAATACAGAAACATTCCATTCTACATGATGGATTAGTTTACTGTTGCCAATTTAGCTTGAGAGAGATTATTACAGCTTGTATATACTGTATACAGTAATTTCCGTTTTAAGGTTGGCAAGCAGAACCTCCAGTAGTCAGTACAAACTACTTAAATGGCAGCATATGCTCCCATGGCTTAAACCTAAATGGGCCACCTGTACAAAAAGCTTTGCATGGTTCTGAGCAAATTAGTCTCACACATTACACACACAGTTACAAAATATTTAAAAAATAAAAATCGAGATATCAGTCTCTTTGATGAAGTAAATACTGTTAACACTTTCAAAACTGTTAATGCAATCCTTGAACGCACCCAAATGATATGTATATTTTCAACTTTTTAAAACATAAGAAACTAACTTAATTTTTCCAGTTATAATGAGTAAGGAAAAACTGAAACAAAAACAGTGTTTTATGTCATTTAAATATATACTGCTCAAAGAAATTAAAGGATTCTACACTCTGATTAAAAAGTGTTCAAGTCAGTGAAACTTCTGGACTATTGATTTGGTCAGTTAAAGTAGCAGAGGGGGTTGTTAATCAGTTTCAGCTGCTTTGATGTTAATGAAATTAACAACAGGTGCACTAGAGGGCCAACAATGAGATGACCCCCAAAACAGGAATGGTTTAACTGGTGGAAGCCAATGACATTTTTCCGTCGTTGTCGTTTCTGAATGTTTTTTTAACTAGTTTTGCATTTGGCTACGGTCAGTGTCACTACTGGTAACATGAGGCGATACCCGGACCCTACAGGTAGTTGCACAGGTAGTCCAACTTCTCCAAGATGGCACATCAATACGTGCCATTGCCAGATTTGCTGTGTCTCCCAGCACAGTCTCAAGGCATGGAGGAGATTCCAGCAGACAGGCAGTTACTCTAGGAGAGCTGAACAGGGCTGTAGAAGGTCCTTAACCCATCCTTTGGGTAAGAAGGAACAGGAGGAGCACTGCCAAAGCCCTACAAAATGACCTCCAGCAGGCCACTGGTGTGAATGTCTCTGATCAAACAATCAGAAACAGACTTCATGAGGGTGGCCTGAGAGCCAACATCCTCTAGTAGGCCCTGTGCTCACTACCCGGCACTTTGAGCTTGATTGGCATTTGCCACAGAATACCAGAATTGGCAGGTCACCACTGGTGCCCTGTGCTTTTCAAACATGAGTGCAGGTTCACCCTAAGCACATTTGATAGACGTGAAAGGATCCGGAGAAACCGTGGAGAATGCTATGCTGCCTGTAACATCGTTTAGCATGACCAGATTGGTGGTGGGTCAGAGATGGTTTGGGTATATCCATGGAGGAAAAAACAGACTTCTACAGGCTAGACAATGGCACCTTGACTGCCATTAGGTGTCGGGATGAAATTCTTGGACCCACTGTCACAACCTATGCTGGTGCAGTGGGTCCTGGGTTCCTCCTGGTGCACGACAATGCCTGGCCTCATGTGGCGAGAGTATGCAGGCAGTTTCTGGAGGATGAAGGAATTGATACCATTGTCTGGCCCCCACACTCGCCTGACCTAAATCCAATAGAACACCTCTGGGACATTATGTTTCGGACCATCCAACGCCACCAGATTGCAACTCAGACTGTCCAGGAGCTCAGCGATACCCTGGTCCAGATCTGAAAGATGATCCCCCAGGACACCATCCGTCGTCTCATTAGGAGCATGCCCCGACGTTGTCAGCCATGCATACAAGCACGTGGGGGCCATACAAACAACCGAGTACGATTCTGAGTTGCTGCAATGAAATTTCGGTAAGATGAACTAGCCAGCCGCATCATTTTTTCACTTTGATTTTCAGGGTGTCTATAAATTCAGCCCTTTGTAGGTTGATAATTTTCATTAACATTTTACGATGTGGCATCCTTTTGTTTCTAACACATTACCCAGTCCATAACAGTATAGATATCCAGCATGTTTTTTATTTTCCTCATTGAAATCTGATGTGTTTTCAAAATGTTCCTTTAATTTTTGGTGCAGTTTAATTAACAGTTTTTGTGTCACTTATCATAATTCAAATTTTACATAATGTAAATATGAAGAGATACAATTGTAGCACTAAAAAATGCAGTTATATTTTATGGTTGGTATACTCCCCACAGCCTAAATGTCAAAATCCCCCCATGATCTGTAGAGAACAAATAAGAATTGGCTATGATTACAGTCTGAATGCAACTGCCCAGATTTGAAAACATCTGCCTTTTTGAAGTCCATATCCCATGGACAACATGACAGTACAGAGACAGTCTAGAGAAGAAGCAGGTCTGAAAATATCTGCCTTTTTGAGGTCCGTATTTCAAGGACAACATGACAATAACAGAGACAATCTAGGGAATAACAACTAGACTACTTTTACCTCTAAAGTAAAAAAAAAAAAAAAAAGTTAAATCTGTTCACCTTTAAAAATTGAGATGAAGAGGTGACTTCATAAAAGTTGTTAAAATAATTTTTAAGAGCATGCTAGCTTTTATTTTCAAATTACTTATTCAACAGTAACGAAGGGGCACAGATAAAAGCTGGTCAAGGTAAAACACAGCATAAGCTTTAATATCAAAGATTATTGCTATTCAGAGAAAGTTATAAAACAGTAAAGTTGAAAGTAGCACCATGGGCTTCCTGTAATCTCAACCAAACAGTATTTTAGAAACAAAACTGTATGTTGGGCAAGATTTCAAACAATCACTGATCTAATGTATATTAATAGTAAGTTTTACACCAGTGTTTTTTATTCTTTAAATTTGTCTTTTGTTTGCCTGACCATTCTAAATTGACATTTGACAGTGCCATCAAGATTTGAATCTTTATTAGTCTATCACAAATAAAAAAAAAAATGTAATTGAATCTATGCATGAAACTACATATATTTTAAGTATTTTCTTTATAATGTCATAGTTTGAAGTTTCAGTAAACATGATTGAATATCTAAAACATATCTTTTATAGTTTGTACCAAAAACAACCTCAATATAGAACAATTATTTTTGATTATACTGTGCATTTTAGGAATTGATAATCATCAATGATTTTCTCAGAGAATCCTTTCAAATTCCTTCTGTAGAAGCACATAATGTGCGCAAAATAACAAATGACTAGATGCTTTGGAAGATGCAAAATGAGACAGCAATTCTGGAGAGAATGACTAGATATTGTGGGTGTAAACAATTTCAGCACTTGAAATAAAAGTGGGAATTTTGGGAGTGGTGGACACTTCAGCTCTGGCAAAAGCAATAAAAAGCATTTCAGAAGAAATGAATGAATGGGGAAAAAAAAGAAAATTACATTAGGAAATCTCACTATGAAATATCTGTATACTTGTGTAGTAAAAACATTTTAATGTTTTTCTAAATGTGTGGAACACTAATCTCTCATAATCTCTCTTATCAAATCAAATGTAATAAAGTATACATCAATCAGCCATAATATTAAAATGAAATAAGTAACACCATCTTGTTATAATGGTACCTGTTAAGTGGTGGGATATTTTGGGCAGCAAGTGAACAGACAGTTCTTGGAGATGATGGGTCAGATGCAGGAAAAATGGGTAAGCATAAGGATGATTTTGACAAGGGACAAATTGCGATGGCTAAACAACTGGTTCAGAACATCTGCAAAATGGCAGGTTTTGTGGGGTATTCCTTGTATGCAGGGTTTAGTATTTACCAAAAGCGGTCCAAAGAAAGACAACCAGTAAACCCACAACAAAGTCATAGGCACCAGAGGCTCATTGGTGCATGTGGGGGTGCAAAGACAAAGTTTGAGTAACTGCTGACTGGTCAGAGTACCTATGCTGAACCCTATCCACCACCTACAATGGGTATGTGAACGTCAGAACTGGACCATGGCGCAATAGAAGAAGGTAGACTAGTCTGATGAATCTCATTTTCCTTTAATCACGTGGACAAACAGGTGTGTGGGGGACGTTTACCTGGGGAAGAAATTGCAGCAGGACGTGCTACAGAAAGAAGGAAAGCTGCTGGAGACAAAGCAATGCTCTGGGTGATGTTCTTCTATGAAACCTTGTGTCCTGGTGCTCACATGGATTTTATTTTGATATGTACAACTATCTAAATATTGCTGCAGACCATGTACACCCCTTAATGGCAACGATTTTCAATGATGGTAATGGACTCATTCAGCAGAATGCGCCCTGCCACAAATGCAAAAATAGTCCAGCAATAGTTTGTGGAACCTGACAAAACAGTTCAAAGTGTAGACATGGCAACCAAATTCTCCAGATCTCAATTCAGTCGAGCATCTGTGGGATGTGCTGACAAACTAGTCTAATCTATGGAGGCCCCACCTCGCAACTTACAGGACTTAAAGGATCTGCTGCTAATGGAGCCAGTTACCACAAGACACCTTCAAAGGTCTAAGCTTTTTGGAGGCATGAGAGGGATCTACACAATATCCTTTAAAACCACCTGCCTAATAAGTTTGGTATTTTTATACCTGTGGTCACACTAAATAAAACACTATGGAACATACTGTTAATGGAAGCATGGGGCACTGTGGTTAATGCTGCTGTTCCTCAGCTCCAAAACCGTGTGTTCAAATCCACAAACACTAAAGTGGACTTGGCATATTTAGAAAATGTTTAACTTTTTTTCTAAGCTGTTAAATTTAGCAAACAAAAAATGACAAAACTTGTACAAATATATCATGTTAATGTTTGTTTCCACAGAGACTGTTTAACTTATTTTCACAAGAGATCAATAAAACATTTAATTACATCGGGTGATCAAACTTTTATACATGATTTGTTCATTTTTTAAGTATACAACACATTACAATTTCATACTTTCAAACCCACTTAATTCAATTTAGGGAATTAGTGATGGACAGAGTCTGTACCAAGTCAACACTGCAAAAAGCAGGAATAAGACTTTCACTAGCTCACCATAGGCCCATTTTTCAATAAATGTTTAAATACTTGTTATATGCAAATATTTCTTCTACTTATCCTTAAATGGAAAGTTTTTTCATAAATTGTAACACTATACAGGATACACACAATAACATGATGCAACATTCAACAGCCACAACTGAAAACAATGACTCATGAATACTGCTGTAAAAATATATAATGTATAGAAGGGAACATAAACAGATTTAAAACGGCACAATCTTTAACAAAACTTGAAAATGATCAAATCAGCTCACAAAAAATATTGCAACTTTCTAAATACAGTCCAATATCAAGTTGAAAAATTAAGAAAAAAAACACCAACTGAAAAAAAAATGCTGGAAATGAGTTTTTTACTACACAAAATATGATGGCAAATGCTACCTTTGACGTCTTACTAACTACAGCATGTATTATATCTTAACTTTTATCCTGCATTTGTTTATATGACAGGACAAACTATAGGGTATGACAATCTTCCTAATCCTATCAATATTTATCAGAAACATTGTGGATTAAAAGGGCAACTCTACAGCCAATATGCCACCCAGCAATCCTAAAATTTTAAATAAACAAAAGGCCACACTGTGGTACTAAACAATTTTATACCAATTTAAGGACTCCAGCAAGCATGTAACTGGATTGTAAACTATAATAATAATCTTTGCATTTATAAAATATATAGAAATCATTCAAAATCTCAAGCTACAGCAAAATATTGCTGTAAAACAATCAATGTACGCGTACCATTTCACTCTATATGGTATGATTTTCAAATAGCAGGACTTGCCCATCTTTAATCTGTCTTTTGGAAAAGATCAAAGCAGTCACACGACTTTTGCTCAACCTGCTGAAAGCTGCAGATATTATTTACATATTTTAAAAGTTGTATGAACGATTGAAAGCACCGTTTCAGAAATGTAACTGACTACATAAACAAAAAGTTCAATTTCTGTATTTACATTTTATGAGGATGAAAATGGACCAGTTTAGTGGGCTTGGAAGAAACGGTTTGATTCAGTGTACAACCTCAAGATTCCCGAAAGTTCATACTTTAACAATACTTGATGCACAACGTCAGAAAGCGGAAGGTTTGTATTGAAATTATACGGACTCACTATTTACGATATTGTAACCAAAAACTGATCAACATAAAATACAAAGAAAAATTTAGCAGGCATCGGTTTCTGAAATGTGTTTGGTTGCACATCGTACATTATAAATACAATAAGTGTAAGTCAAGCTAAATTCAGTTAAACGCATTAACTTCCCACCTTGGGTACGACACGCAATCAAGCACGTTTACGTATTCTATTACAATTTTAAACCATTAAACGTGTAATCATACTTTCACTTTGTCGGGTTTTACTTTTTTCTTTTTAAAACTGCGACAATCATTAACCTCCTTTACTTTATACGTAGGTACTTAGTATCACAAAGTATGTGCTTTTAGTTCAGTTCACTTACTGTATATTAAAACACGTGTTTAATTACATATTTAACGACAGCTTTAAACATATATTTAAAAATTACAAATGAAATCGCTGTCCTAACCGATGGGTTTAAACGGTACGTTTCAAAATTTCACCTATCACATTCACACGAAAAAAGCAATTTAAACACCAGGTCGAGGTCCTTTTTGCCATAAAAAAGGCTGGTTAACAAGCACGAAAAACAAGGAAGACGACAAAATGCTTTGACGTGTTAGGGTTTTATTTATGGATTTTATTTATCTTCAAAAAAAATCGACTACCCTATCAACATGTATCTACTTGGTTCCGTGCCGCACGACTGAATGAAAACAAACCGGGTTTGTATATATAGTTACCTCACTCGAGTGCCGTGTGCATCCTCTCCACTCGGTACCAAAAAAAAAAAAAAAACACATCCGCAACCAACTCACAAAAAAAAAAAACCCACGAGGACATGAACCAGTGAGATTCACGAAAACGTATTACGTCGACGTTGCATTTTGGTTCTCATTGTTTGGACTGTTCGCGTAGATTTGGCGTAAAGGACGGTCACATGTCCAATTGAGAAGCGTTTGGCGTGACAAAGTAAACTATTGTAATTATCAGATTATTATCACAAAATTGACTGTGTTCGTCAATTAAAAAGTAGCCTATTATGAAAATAAAAGTAAACTTCCCGTAAAGCGGCGTTAAATGTTATGATTAGGTCGCAATTATTACACGTGCTCACGTCCTACTGCGGTGGGATTCACGGAACGAAACTACGCATTTTAACCTGCACGTCATTTACTTTAAACCTAATAAAAGTACGTTGTTTTTTGTTGCCTGTCTTTTCTTTAAAAAGTGGAAGTGGTTTTAACCGTTGATGCGAACCTCCGGAGATAAATGTATGACGACTGTTTTGCAGGATAATTTAATATCTTATTAACCGTTTACCTTTCTGGTGTAATAAATGATCATAATTGAGCCATCGTTTTCATTTTTCTCGCTTCTGTAAATGGCCTATATATTATAATCAGGCCAGTGTAAAATGTCATGAAGTATTTAATTTTTACATAGCCAGCTTGGTGAGAAATTGCAATGATTTTGATTTAAAAATACTTCTTATTTTTGTGTAAAAGAGCATGCTTATGTAGCTAATAATTTCATTAATTGTATTTAAGGGGGTTTCCTTGCAGCCTACCTTTTGTAAAAAAAATAGTAAAGTTATGTTCTAGCAGGGATTTGCCCAATTTTATTTTATTTTTTCAAATTAATTGATTGGATTGCAGTGATTAGCACATCATCAAGCCCTTCCGTGAGAACCCTAAATCCAAAGAGGACTGTTTCATTTATGTTAGGTAGAATGCCCAGAGGGGACTGGGCGGTCTCATGGTCTGGAATCCCTGCAGATTTTATTTTTTCACCAGCCGTCTGGAGTTTTTTTGTTTTTTCTGTCCCCCCTGGCCATTGGACCTTACTCTTATTCGATGTTAATTAATGTCACTTTATTTATATAGCACATTTAAAACAAAATGGTAATGCTGCGGCCAAAGTGCTTTACAATAATAGAATAAAAGAAAAAACAATAAACAATAAAACATAAATAGTAATAAACTATATAAACATAAAATAAGATAAATAGGAATGATGTTATATGATCACAAAGAGGAAAACCATCAGTATTACTGAAGGTCACTGAATGCAAGTGAAGAGAAGTGAGTTTTTAATCT
Source organism: Polypterus bichir lapradei (assembly GCA_026402145.1). Taxonomy (NCBI): domain Eukaryota; kingdom Metazoa; phylum Chordata; class Cladistia; order Polypteriformes; family Polypteridae; genus Polypterus; species Polypterus bichir. Next base: position 20,186,085 of record JANRMT010062815.1, read on the forward strand.
TGTTTTGAACTGTTCAATTGTAGACGACTCCTTAATATAATGAGGTAGAGAGTTCCACAGGCGAGGGGCAGCAGCTGCAAAGGCCCTGTCCCCCTTGGTTTTACATTTGGTACGAGGGACAACAAGAGACAACTGACCAGAAGATCTAAGCACTCTAGATGGCTGGTGTAAAACACAGAATTCAGATAAATAGGCAGGAGCGAGTCCATGTAACGATTTAAAAACTAGCAGCAAGATTTTAAAATCAATTCGAAAACTGACAGGCAGCCAGTGTAACAAAGCTAAAATAGGAGAAACAGAGTCATACTTCCTTGCCCCAACCAGAAGACGAGCAGCAGCATTTTGGACCAGCTGTAACCTGTGTATCAGAGATTTGTTAATCCCAGAATACAGCGAATTGCAATAATCGAGAAGATAAAAAAGGCTTTATCTTACCTAATAGACGAAGTTGGAAAAAGCAACTCTTGACAACAGAATTTACTTGTTTCTCAAAAGAGAGGTTGCTATCAAAGGTAACACCAAGATTGCGGACTTGAGGTTTGGAAAAGGCAGAGAAAGAGCCGAGAAATCCAAGACCAATTTGGGCTTTAGCTGGTGGACCTACTATAAGCACCTCCGTTTTATTTTGATTTAGATCAAGAAAATTATTGGCCATCCAGGATCTTAGTTCAGACAGACAGTGGAGTTGATTTGTTGCAGAGTTGCAGACGGGAATATAAACCTGAGTATCATCAGCATAGCAGTGAAAAGAATTGTTAAATTTCCTAAAAATCGCTCCAATAGGGTGAAGGTATATAGAGAATAAAATTGGACCTAAGATGGATCCATGAGGGACACCATATTTAAGAGGAACAGTAGATGAAAAAGAGGAATTTAAAGTCACTGAAAAGTGTCTACCAGTTAAATATGACCTGAACCAGTTAAGAGCAGCCCCTTTAAGCCCAACAAGATGTTCGAGCCGCATCAGCAATATTTCATGGTCAATGGTGTCAAAGGCAGCGGACAGGTCAAGGAGGACAAGGACTGCCGCATCACCTGAGTCAGTAATAAGAGAGATGTCATTGAACACTTTCAGGAGTGCCGTTTCAACACCATGATAACGCTTAAAACCAGATTGGTAGGTCTCAAATAAATTATTGGAGTTAAGGTGATTGACCAATTGATTATAAATAATTTTTTCTAGTATTTTGGCCAGAAATGGGAGCTGGAAAATTGGACGAAAGTTGGTTAAAACTCCAGGATCTAATCCTGCCTTTTTTAGATGGGGACGGACTGCAGCATGTTTAAAAAATGAGGGCACAACCCCCGAACTAATAGAATCATTTATAATGGCTAGTAAAGATGGGCCCAACACATCAAAGGCTTCCACTAATTTATGTTGATTTATTTTGTTTTCTTATTGTGTCTTTTATTTTTCTATTCCTTATTATGTAAAGCACTTTGAGCTACTGTTTGTATGAAAATGTGCTATATAAATAAATGTTGTTGTTGTTGTTATTACTAGGGTTGCCACCTGTCCTTTAAAATACGGAATCGTCCCGTATTTGTGGTCTTGGCCCCCAAGGGATGTGGCCCCCACTGCAGTATGCGTCCCTTATTTTCTTGTATTAAAAGTGGTAACCCTAGTTATTACCCTAACAGTTTTTTTTTCCTGGGTTCAGATTCTGTGCTTGGTTGCTGTAGATTTTACTTTCAGATCCCAAAGACATAACTTGAATTACAATTCTAAGTTGGTTGTGTGAGTGTAGGCCTAGTAATGAACTGGCTCCCAAACCATGGTTGTATAGGATGGATAAAAATTTATAAAAAGGCAAAGGATTAATAACCTTGAACAATTTGGGAGTTGTCTCTTTACCCTCCAGTATACAATAGCATAGAAAAGGTTTGGAGACAGGTGTGTATGGTGGAATCATATTTGACTTAAGGCCAATGAAGAACTAACATTCCATGTGCTTTAAAGAAAAATGTTAACTTTTATATGGTACTAGTCAACCCGCGGCCTGGCATACGCCGCATATAATTATTTATTGATGAGTGAACACTTCTTGAAAGACACAGTTGTCCAAATGGGGAGGGTTTGAGGATACAACTGTCAGTGAATGAAAAGATGGAACTCTGGAGAGAGCAACATACAATTGTCCGTGAGTGAAAACAGGTTTTGGCAGATACAGGCATATTTTTTTGAAAGTTTGTTCTTGTGCCTTATTAATAGTCATTGCAAACGCCAATCTAACAGGAAATTGTCTGCGTGTAAAAGTAAAAAGCAAATTAAAATTTGATGGGGTCAGGGAAATCTGGAGAATAAGGACAGTTTGTGAGGTAGCAGATGTGATAGTCTTACACTCCAGTACATTGCAGTGAATGCTGGTAACAGAAAGTTTAGTGCCATTACAGAGACCTTTTGGTGGCATGTGGTTCCTGAAAAGCATTTTGACTGCACCAATTTTAATTTTGAGTTTGTGCGGAGGCATGCCAGTGGAGTAAGACTATTAAGAAATTCTTTGGGGAATGCAAGTTGATCTGCAAGATCGTCTGTGACGATGGAGTCAACGCTGGTGAAAGTTACTTCGTCGTTAGGGATAAGTTTCACCACCTGTTCATTAAGGTGTAGTGAGTCTTCGTTGGTGACGCTTAATATAGCTCACATACTTAGTTGTTCCAGGGTGACAGTTGAGAAGTTGATGTCGCCATATAATTGCCTTGAGAGCGATGTTGGAAGCCTGCAGAGGGTGAGAGTTGGCGGGTGGGGCCTTGTCGTGCATTCCCTATGACGTGGGAGGAGGGTTAGAGTGGGCGTTCGTGGCTCTTTTCTGTGTAACCCATGGGTGGGGCTCTGTTAGATTTGGCGGGCGGGGCTCTCTGTCTTGCGTGCGGTGAAAAGTCAACATGGCTCAGAGGTGCATGTGGACTTTTGCACAGACGAAAGCGACTGAGGCTGTGTTTGGTGAGTTGTTGCATGCGGGCACATGAGCAGGCAGTGTACATGCCTCGAAAGCGACACTGGACACAGAAGGACGGTTACAGTTGGCGGGCGGGGCTCTGCCATGCGTATCCCATGACGCGGTAGAAGGGTTAGAGTTAGTGGGTGGGGCTCTGTCAAGCGTATCCCATGGTCTTAGAGTTGGTTGTCGGGGCTCTATGAGTTGGTGGGCGTGGCTCTCTGTTTTGCATGCCCTTAGTGAATTATATATATCGAGATGTTTTACTTTTTGAAGGGTTTTATGTTTTAAATGGGGTTTTTAACTTTACTCAAGGTATAATGTTACTAATGTTAAATTGTTTGTCTTTTAGATAAATTGAAGCTTGTGACGTTTTTGCTTTGCCCACTTCACTGTTTTGTATAATTGATATGCCATGTATGATGTTGTTGTACAGTTTGAATAATGTGTTTTGATTTTGTTTCACCACAGTTGTTTAGACATGATTTCACCGTTTTCCTGATTTTTTAAGCACACACTTTTTCCGAAGAGAGAATTTCACCTATTTAATTTCTAAATTCATGTCTTGAAGTGTCCTTTTTGCTTTTATAAATTGCAATTATATGCCTGTTTTTTTTTAATGATAAAAAAGATCATTGTGTGATTTGTTAAAGGCATGAGTATTTTTATTTAAATATTAAACCTGTGCTACGGTTGTTCCCTGCCTTGTGCTCAAAATATATCACTTCAAAAATATATTCCGGACATTGTTGCCAGATATTAGAATTATAGCCCAAAACTATCCTAAAACACAGAAGTAGGTAAATTGTAATTAACAATAGAATCTTGCCATTTGGATAAGTATACAGTATAATCTATACTAATAAAAGGCAAAGCCCTCACTCACTCACT
>JANRMT010062815.1:20194914-20248961 GCA_026402145.1 Polypterus bichir lapradei
TATATATGTGTGTGTATGTATGTATGTGTGTATGTATATGTATGTGTATATATGTAGATATATATATATGTATGTATATATGTGTGTGTGTATATATATGTGTATATGTATAGATATGTATATATATATGTTTATATGTGTGTGTGTAAATATATATATATATTTATATATATATATATATGACAGCAACACTCATCACTCACAACAGTGACAAAACAATTACATTGACAATCATGTTACGTTATTTTCAAAATGTTTCCTTTTCTTTTTCATTGCTTCTTTAACACACTACTTCTCCGCTGCGAAGCGCGGGTATTTTGCTAGTCTATACTAATAAAAGGCAAAGCCCTCACTCTCTCACTCACTCATCACTAATTCTCCAACTTCCCGTGTAGGTAGAAGGCTGAAAATTGGCAGGCTCATTCCTTACAGCTTACTTACAAAACTTAAGCAGGTTTCATTTCGAAATTCTACACGTAACGGTCATAACGGTCGACAACGTCCGCCATGTTGAACTTTCTTATTTATGGCCCCATCTTCACGAAATTTGGTAGGCGGCTTCCCTGCACTAACCGAAACCGATGTACGTACTTATTTCGGTGGTATGACGCCACTGTCGGCCGCCATATTGAACTTTCCAACGTCACTAATTCTCCAACTTCCCGTGTAGGTAGAAGGCTGACCCTATCTTCATGAAATTTGGTAGGCGGCATCCCTGCACTAACCAAAACCGATGTACGTACTTATTTCGGTGGTATGACGCCACTGCCGGCCACCATATTGAATTTTCCAACGTCACTAATTCTCCAACTTCCCGTGTAGGTAGAAGGCTGAAATTTGGCAGGCTCATTCCTTACATCTTACTTACAAAAGTTAAGCAGGTTTCATTTAGAAATTCTATGCATAACGTTCGACAACGTTCGCCATGTTGAACTTTCTTATTTATGGACCCATATTCACGAAATTTGGTAGGCGGCTTCCCTGCGCTAACCGAAACCGATGTACGTACTTATTTCGTTGGTATGACACCACTGTCAGCCGCCATATTGAACTTTCCAACGTCACTAATTCTCCAACTTCCCGTGTAGGTAGAAGGCTGAAATTTGGTACTTATTTCGGTGGTATGATGCCACTGTCGGCCGCCATATTGAACTTTTCAACGGTCTTTGTTACTTATGGGCCCATCTTCAAGAAATTTGGTATGCGGGTTCCCAACGCTAACTCAATTATACTTACGTACATATATACGTCCATAGCCTGCAGCTCGGTCACCGTGTGAGGCGGCGTTGGGTCCCCCATCCCAACGCCTCCCACGTTGTTGACTGCCTGCCTATATAAGGCCATCCGTCGCTCCAGTCTCTACATTCCCTTCCTTGCTTCGCCACGGGATTCACGTCTCCCTGCTGATAACTACAGCCTTTTTATTTAATCCACGGCTTCTCCGCTGTTTTATTGTTCATTTATTACGATTATAGTTATTGTGTAGGTATTTTAGACTTATTTTACATTGTTCAGGTACCACCATTAACATGTCTATCGAGGTAATCACCATCGATCAAAGAACTGTCACTTACCGAGTGGTTTCCATGCCCAGAGATGGCACCTGCCTTTTCCATTCTCTTTGTTACATATTGCACCGCCATATCAGGCTCACTCTTGATATCCGGAGGAACATTGTGTCTTATATATTGAATGACTGGGACAGGTTCAAGGTGTGGACTGATGATGGTACAGGAGATAATTATACTACACAGGAGCACTATAAGAGTGAAATGCTTAAGCCCTTCACCTATGCATCTGCATGTGAGTTGATGGCTACCGCTGAATTGTTCGGTTGTCTCTTTCAAGTGTACCGAAATGGCCAAATATTTTACACCTTTGGACAACCGCCAATGCCTCTTAAACATCTTAGATTCACAGGTGACGATTTCAGTAGTGGACACTTTGATGTTTATGAATGTTTAAACTCTCAAAAGCTGGATGTGAAGTTATCGATGAATCTGGTTGTATACTTGCAAAGCTTGACAGATGCCGAATGTCTGTTCAACACAAGTCCTACAAATACTGCCGTAATTGAAACAAACCATGAAACTCAAACCGATTATGACAGCAGCAAGCCAAGCTGTGAGATTTGAAACAAGATTACTGTTCACATGGCCAACTGTACGTTGCATGCTTAAGAGTAAGCTCAGTGCACAGCTTGGTCATATTACAACCGGAGGGCCGAACTCACAATGTGGTATATAAAGAGATCCTTAACAAATAATTATTGGCATATTTTCCCTCAGTTTAAAAAGGTTTAGTTTTCTTCTTAATAAAACTTTTAAGGCAGTACTTCGCCGCTGTGAAGCGCGGGTATTTTGCTATATATATATATAGATATAGATATAATGTGTGTGTATGTGTATATATATATATATATATATAGAGAGAGAGAGAGAGAGAGATATATAGATATACAGATAGATATAGATATATATGTGTGTGTGTGTGTATGTACAGTATGTATGTGTACATATATAGAGAGATATAGATATATATAGATATATAGATATAGATATATATATTGTATATATAATGTGTGTGTATGTATGTATATATATATATATATATATATATATATATATATGACAGCAACACTCATAACAGTGACAAAACAATTACATTGACAATCATGTTACGTTATTTTCAAAATGTTTCCTTTTCTTTTTCATTACTTCTTTAACACACTACTTCTCCGCTGCAAAGCGTGGGTATTTTGCTAGTATTCAAATAAAGAAAGGCTGGATACCAGAGTATATTTTTGCATGGGGTAGATCTTTCCCCTTAACTGAAGTTGCATCTTAACAGTACAGTTCCAGTCACAGGGTGGGAAAGTGCACCATGTTGTTTAACACAATCCATCTTCTTATCCCACTAATCCAGGGTAGAGTCACAGGCAGCTTGAGCATATACCAGCAATTACAGGACACCAGTCCACTGCAGGATAAACACACACATACACGAACTAGGGCCAGTTTCAACAGCTTCAATTCACCTGACCTGCACATCTTTGAACCATGAGAGGAAACCCAAACAGACACTGGGAAACATGCAAAATCCACATAGGTACATGAACCCCACTATACATGTTGTAACGCACCAGGGCTACCCGTGTGCTGCCCACTGTTTAGTACAAGCAAATAAGAATTTCACTATACTCTGTACACGGGACAGTAATTGATGTGTAAAAAATGACATACTGGTTACTGCTTACCATTATTGAAATTCCAACCATCACACAATATGTAGTCAGCTATTCATGGGAAAAAAACTAAATGTCAAAAGTCCTTAAGATTCTAAATATTTTAACAGTATTTTGCCAGTTTGATTTTTTCTTCAATTAAATATGAAGCTTTTTCTTTTTCACCTTTTACAGTGTTTGCAGTATCTTTTTGAATATCTAGCCACCTTGGTGACCAGCATTGACACTAACAAACTATTTTTCTTTCTTTTTTTATACCATACGGTTCTATTATTTATCAGTTAATTGTGTGTTATGTTTTTTTTTTTAAATCGTGTTTACTTCTACTGACTTTAACCTACAGCTGCAAACACCCATGTTACACTGAGGTTTAGACATCCATGACTTACCTGATTAGGTTAAGATTTGGTTTTTAACCAAACCCCCACCACTAAGTTCAGGGACAGGGCTGTGGCATGGAATCGAATTTGTTCTTTTTCTCACAATTTCAGCCCTAACACACATAACATTATACAAAATAAGCTGAGCACAGTTGTAGCAATGTTATTTTTACTTTTAAAAATAGCTCAGAATGTTCCATTGCTTTTCAGAAGAAGCACAAAAAATGCAACCCACAAAAGCCTTTTTCTCTTCTTGAAAACCAATTAAAAATATCCCATTTGGGAAGGAAAACTCTGGACCTGCACAACACAGACTCCGGGCTCCCTGCAACTGTGAGTGGGAATTAAAACACAGTATTGTTAATAGTAGATTCCATCCATCCATCCTGCTATATCCTAACTACAGGGTCATGGGGGTCTGCTGGAGTCAATCCTAGCCAACACAGGGCACAAGGCAGAAAACGAACCCCGGGCAGGGCGCCAGCCCACCGCAGGACACACACACACTAGGGTCAATTTAGAATCGCCAGTGCACCTAACCTGCATGTCTTTGGACTGTGGGAGGAAACCGGAGCACCCGGAGGAAATCCACGCAGACACGGGGAGAACATGCAAACTCCACACAGGGAAGACCCAGGAAGCGAACCCGGGTCTCCTATCTGCGAGGCAGCAGCACTACCCACAACGCCACTGTGCTGCCCCTAATAGTAGATTCCTCTTGGCAAATACAATAAATTAGTTTAGGCTTGTTTTCTGTATTTATTGTGTTATGTGGATGTTATTTTGTATACAATGTTGTATATTCCCGGTTGTTAATTTAAAAAGTCTGTGCTATATAGATAAAATGTATTAGGAATTGCAGCAATAGTTATTCTTATACACTGTTAATTTTAGAATATAATTTTTCTGTTATAGGGTTTCAGAGTAGGAAGAAACAAATGTTAATATTTATAAGAAATAATTTGTGTAATACATGGAACCATTGCAATAAGATAAGCAGTGAAGTTTGCACATCTGTGAATTTTCTGCAGCACTCCAACTCAAGATTACATGAACTGAGAGAGCCAGTTGTTGCAGTACTAGACACAAAGGCCAGTAGCCAGCGGCTGCCATTATTTGAAGTTTAGCAAACCAAGCACACTCAACACTTAAGCTAATTAGTAGTTGTTAGTAAGCCTAACCCATATGCATTTGGTATCTGGGTAGAACAGACCAACTCTATACAAACAGAGCCCAGAATGAGATGCATCGCTACTGTGCTGTCCTGTCTAAATAATTAAAACAGTTAACACCTGTAGTTGAACTATAATAATAACAGTGTTTGTAAATCTATATACAGGTATATAAAAGTCAATATACGTGTGTGTGTATGTATGTATGTTCCAGCATTACTTCCGAACAGCTGGAGCAATTTTCATGAAACTTGGTATACATGTTTCTCATTGGTCGACGAAAAATACTGTTGGGGAAATCAACCCTAGGGTGGGGGGTGATCTTGCAGTCTTGTATGCATGTTATCATCCAATTGACACTCGGAACGACCACCAGAGGGCGAACAGGAGGTAACTGGCAGCATTCTTTATGCTTGAGCACCACCGCAACCCTGTTGCTTTTGGAATTAAATAGAGTTGGCCGGTTCTGAGCGTCAACTGGGTAATAACATACATACAAGACCGCAAGACAAGCACATTAGTGAGTCTTCGTTGTTTGTTAATTTATTTTTATTTTTAAAGTTGTGTTTTTTTTATTTTATTTTTCTCAAACAATTAAAAGAAAAACTTTATTTTCCTCACGGGCAACACTAGGTATTTCGGCAAGTAGAATACAAAGTACATGCAGTATAGGTAGATTCCTCAAGAAGTTGTGTGCTGGAGTCTTATGCTTTGAGGTAATAAACCATATTTCAGATTAGTAAAATATAACCAGAGGGATTTTCTCTGCCTTCCTGAGGTAGCATGCATTGAATAATTTTTTTAGTAGTGGAGAATCACCATAGAATAAGAGATTTCTTATATTTGGTAGCATATAATTCAAGTTAATTTAATTTACTCTCATATAGCGCATTTCCATTAGAAAACAAGTTACAGATGATAAGGTTCAGCATATCACACAAACATCACAGAAACATCACCCACTGTTTTATACTATTCAAGTGCTAGGATTGAAATTTCAGCTCTTGTGTCAGGACAGAAGTGATATCAGGCACCAAAGTAGGATGTGAAGAAGATAAAATTATTGGGAAAGACATAATAGGAGCTAGTCAGAATGACTGCCACTATTATTAAAATGCAATATGAAGGAGTTTCAAACACAGCTCTAACAGAAGTTAGCTCATTCCAAAATATCTGATTTTTTTACCTTTCAAATGTTAGGTAGATCTGTGTCCTAGAACACAGGAATTCTACATTCTATACATATACATTCTATAAGGAAAGGGTTAGAAATAATAATAATACATTTTATTTATATAGCGCCTTTCCCATGCTCAAGGCACTTAACATTATATGCCAAATTTAGTGTTTTATGTAAACCTGACTCAAATCCAGTATAGCAGTTTAATAAGTTATATGATCCTTGCTGCTGTATTTTTTATTAACTGTAGAGTAGTAGTTGCCATATAATAACCAGCTTGTAGGTGGGTATAAAATGGATTAGATCAGTGGTTCCCAAACTCAGTCCCACTGTGGTTGCATGTTTTTGTTCTTCCCTACTTCTGTTTTTAATGGGACTCATAGCTTGAGTAAGAAGTTTGTTTTTTGTCAATTTCTGTTTTGTGTTCATGTTTTCAATCTTTTACAATCTATTTTACATAAAAGCATTTATTTTAACACGTGAGACGCATGATAGTACAAATCCACTGCAATGTTACAACATGAATTTTTAAAAATCCTTTATACATGTGTTTTTTCCAAGTGCAGTTTTTTCATTACATTTAGGACCAGGACCTAACACAGTTGCATTAGGCACAAGGTAAAAACAATCCCTGGACAATCTGAGGGTGCCCTCTTAGGTCACATAATTTTCTGTAACCCACTGATTCCAATTTATGGTTACAGGAAACCATAAGATATTCTGACACTAAGGCATGAAGGGTAGGAAACAGCATTTGATAAGTTATCAGTCTATTACAGGGCACCCTACTTACATCCTAAGTAATTTTAGTTTTGCCATTTACCCTAACATGCATATCTTTGGAATGTGGGAGGAAAGAAGAGCAAAGTAGCCAGCACAGTCATTAAAATAACAACAGCAATTGAGCACATGGAAGGAAAGGGAAGGTATAAAGCTTCAGGATAACCAACACTACCTTGCTACCCATAGTTTAAACTACCGTATCTTTTCATCAGTCCATTTATTAATCTTTCTCAATTCATTTCAGGGTCATGATAAAGTGGAATCTATCCGACCAGCATTGGAGGCAAGGAAGAAACCAGTCCTGAACTGTTCCAGTCCACTGCATTAGATAACACACCAAATGACACATATACACTCATGAAGAGTACAAGAAAACCCCTGTCAGACACAGAGGAATCATGTAAACTCCACACATGCAGTGAACTTGTCAGGATCAAGTCTCATTAGGAAACTGCAGTAGCAGTAGTAATATTGTGTCACCCTGCTGCCCTTATTAATATTAGTATTACTGGGTTCTAAATCCTTTATGGCACCAAGAAATTAGGACTGATGTTCTCTAAATCTTTCTGGCTGGTCTTCCAACTTTGTGAGTCCTGTGTTGAGCAACTCTCTAACAAGCCACATCCTTGGCAAAATCAATCATATTTGTAGCTGGAGCTTGACTACCAAGAGGCAAGTTCTACTCAGAGAGGTAGTCTGCATAACTGGATTCTCAAAAGCAGAATGATCCTGCTTGTGAGGGGTTTCCTTGAAATAGTGCAAATGGGAGGTTCAGGGCAGGGGCGTATGCTTCCTTGATGTTACTGGATTTCCACTCTCATGCTTCCATCTGCACCTTTGAGATGACAGTGTTATCATCATGTGAATGACTCTGCACATGGACATCCTATTCTATGAATAGTGATGACTGTGTTTCAAGGTGAGATGGTGAGCTATGTAGAAAGGAGTGTTAACAGGTACCAAACTGAGTCTGTTTTTTAACATACTATTTTTCTGCATTGTCTGACAGTCTGGTGAGAGAGAGGTTCTTATACCATGAGCCTCTCTACTATACTTACTGCAGCTTCTAAAACCACAACCTCAGCAGGAGCAGCAGCAGTTTCTTTTTCAAGTTGTAAAGCCTCTATTGTGATTGACTATTGAACATTACAGCCACACCAGCGAGTACTATGAACACCCTTTCAGGCTCTGCAGCAAACATATTAATAGATGTGTGTGTTTGCTATCTAAACAGAAATAAATACAGTAAATACGTAAGTACCAATGGCATGCATATCAAACATAAAAAATCAAAATATATGACACTGTCAGCCAAATTTTCAAATACAGACACTGCTTAAGGTTTAATACAACTCTGTAAAATCAAAACATGTCAAAATTATTGTCTTAGAACAAAGTAAAATACAGCATTTTGCCCTCAAATGTTAATAGTGAATAATATTAATAACTCACTGATTCGCAAACAAAAACCTAAAGCACACTAAATATGTTAATTAAACAGTTTTCAGGAACACAGGTCACACAACTAGTGGGTTTAGAATCAAACACTCAACAGAAAGCACAAACAAGCATGGAGTCTTTGAGCACACTGACATACGGAACAAAAACATGGGAATGATGTGAAGTGGGGAATTTTGCACAATCACCCCACAAATTTACACAGTAAATTTGTAATCCACACAGCTCCTGCTGGCTTAACCACCAATTATGTCCTAATCTCCATGCATTTTAGGCAGTTCAGTCAGTTTAGTCACGGGATAGATATACTGTATGTATTCCCTTTAATGTCCAATTCTGAGGCTCTTATCTTGTCATCATCTCTTGGTAAGATCTTGATGACCTGTCTGACAGGCCACTGAGCTCTAGGCAATTGAAGGTGTAGTATTAGGACTATCTGTCCATCTGATCCAAGTTAAAGTTCTGCCACTTCTGCCCAAGTTGGAGATTTTTCAAATAAGAGTGAAGGAACTGCCTCCAAAAGTGATCAGCAATGACTTAGCTATGTCTGTAGATTCAATATCCCAGAAGTTCACTGAATCTATACAGAGGTTATGGGAGAGACACATCCCACTGATCCATCAACAGCAAGTTAGATGTGATAGGGTCCGGGTCTTCAATGTCCTAAGACACATACCCTAGCAACTTACAGTTGAGAATATCCTCAACTTCGATTAGCACAGTCATCCAAACCTCCACTGATACAATCTGGTCCTTGAGAACAACTTGTAGAGAAGGCTTGACTACAAGCAGTCCCAAAGGGTAAAACACGTCACTCATAGATGCCTGGGATGCACTCTTTTTTTCAAAACTTGCCAAAGAAGATGAAGTAGAGGCTAATGTTCAGAAAGTAGCCAGACCTGGTGCCCATCTATTTCCATTTATGTCAATTATGTGCTCTCAGAACCTGGACAGTATACCCAGTAGTGGGTTCCTAGTGTTGGGCCAGGCAAAAGGTTGTCATTCATATTGGTTTGCTGGTAGCTGTGAGAGCAGTTGAACACAACTTGAGCCTTGCCATTGTGCTGTAAACTACGGATAAAAAAATACCAGGATTCACAAGATCTTTTTTCCCCAGTTCACCACATAGCTAGCGTATGTAATTCTTTGTTAAATACAGCACGTAGTTCAGGATTGTTGACAAGATGGCACTCTGTGGCTCTTTAAAGAGCTATAACAGAAGAAGGTGGTGCATGAAAGCTGACAGTATCCTTCCTTTACATGAGTGGTGTTGCAAGTCATACCACTGACCATGAAACAAGTTGTGTTCATTTCCAGAATGTTGAGAGCAGCTCTGACCTGCTTCAAGTGGGTTTTTCCCTTCTCATTCCCAAAGGGCAGTATATGAAGCTGTCATAGCCTGTCAGCACAATGCTACAATCTTGAAGAGGAGAGAGGGATGTGGTATGCAGACAAAAAAACTTCATTTCAAGGGTGCTGCAAAAAGAATTGGGGCCCTTGGACTGCCTAGCTTAGTGATGTCTATGTTGCTTCCAGGCTGTCAAGAGGCCCCATATGAACAGGAGCAGTAGAGGTAATCAGTTATGGGTAATCTGATCCTCTGAGGAGCAGGGGTTGAATTCTATTGAATTCCCAGTTTGGTTTATCTCTTAAGTGTCTATATTTTCTTTTCAGTTCTTCATCAGGGCAAGATTGCTCTGCCAGGTTCAATTCATTAGTAGTAGAAACCCTTTGGATGCAATATTTCACTGTGGTGGTTGCTTGTGCAGATATCTCCTTTCAAAAAGACAACATCAAGTGTTTTTGTTCTCAGTAAAAGGATCTCCTCATCTCTTTCCCGCCCAAGATGATTGACAGCTTCTGGAAACATAATTGTCCTTCCAAATCCATTGTCTTCAAACTGCATATGTTTCTAATGCTCTCGATCCATTCCATAGCTGTACAGGAACTACCTTTAGCATCACCCTTCCAGTGTGGCTGCCTTAATCCATATAAAATTGAGGTGAAGGCTTGCTTACAGTGAGGATGCTCTGATTCAGCTTCTTGAAGTACAGGTAAATGTTGACCTGAAAATATTGAAAAGGGTTTCTTGAGTGCACAACTATCCTGCTCACATATTGGAAAGGGTTTCTTGAGTGCACAGCTATCCTGCTCAGCCTCACCTCCAACACCAATTTTGTTCCTTAATCCACTTCCCCTTGTCTGAGTAGCTCAGTTTGCTGAATTTTACACAGGAGCCCAGATGGAGCCCTCCCTGCAGTATGGAGGTGCCTCTGAAGACCAGCAGGGAATCATGGACAATGGAGTTTTTATCCACAACCCTGCTGGATACCACAGGGGCCGCAAGAGGAAGCTGCAGGGAGGAGCCAAGAGTCATATGTGTCCTATAACCCAGAAGTGCGTCATAGGCAAAGCGACGGCAGAAGTAACGTACTTCCAGGGTGAAGAAAAGGACTTGTACCTGACCTGGAAGTGATAAAGAATCACATGGAGTGGGGATTGGGAACACTTCCAGGTCAGGGAATATAAAAGGACTGTGGGAGCTCCCAGACGGCGAGCTGAGCTGTGTGGTAGTAGGGCAACGCGTCTGGGAGTGGTGGAGAGTATTATTGTGATTATTATTGTGTTTATAAGTATTGTGGAGGAGAGGGTGCTTTGTGCACTGTGGCATAAAAATAAAGTCAACACTTGGACTTTTTCCTGGTGTCTGGAGTCTTGGACAGGGGTTCGAGGGAGCGATAGTGCCCCCATCTGTCACAGTGATGTAGTCGGCAGGATACTCTCGCGTCTATTGCGGATGACCTGTACATAAATTTTCTGTGGGCAGAGAACCCTGAGAAGACGGCATTCAGACTCACCACAACATCGCCAGAACCCGCAATTTGCAAGTCTGGAATGGGGAAGAAGAAGGGCAAACAGAGCAGTATCGCCAGCGGGAGAGCCATGTTTGCAATGGCCGACACTCGAGAGGAGTCACGGAGCGGCCTTACAAGTCCGGAGAAACATCCAGGGACCAACGAACGTTCTGAGGTACGTGCCGGGAATATCGTGGATAATCCATTTAAAATAACACACTTTGTCCTATGCATGTACCTCGGAGATGCTCACCTGGAGGCTCCGCGGGAGAAAGGAGACTGTCCCAAAAACGATGGCACACTCCTGTTCGAGCCAGAGCACATGGAAGACAACTTCCGCATGTCGGCGGCCGACGAGGGACACGGCATCAACCCCCGTGCTTGCTGGGAAGGAGGAGGTCCGCGTCCCGCTGTTTGCGCCTTTGTACCCGAAGATACGGATTTGGACTTTCCGAAGGGGAAGGGGGAGGCGAGCGAAGCACTGCTCAACCCGAAAGAAGGTAAGGAAGGCCGGAAAATGGCTGATCGGGATGTCAAAAAATTAATAAAGACAGACCGCAGTCTGCCGGAGAAGTCGACTCAGCCCTCAGCCAAAAAGAACTCCAATTCCCAGAAGCCTCCATGAGTCCCATCAGAACACGTGCCAGAAGCGGGCGTGCTCATTGTCTCCTGGCCGGTAGGTAAGGCAAACGAAGAAGTAAGTCTACCGCCGGCCGAAGTAAATAATATTGTCGACTTGTGGGAGCTCAAAAAGCTGATCGAGCCCGTACAAAGTTTCTTACAGGTCCTGACGAGCATAGAGAGGATCGTCGGGAAGTTGGGAACAGCGGCCAAAGCGCCTTTAGAGAAGGTGAGAGCCTACATGTGGCGATTTGGTAGGGAGCCTCCCGTAATACATGATGTGGCGGTACAGGCGAGTCAAACCCATACCGTATATAAAGAAATAGGGACGCAGTGTAATCTGGGCCCGCTTTTAATAAATAGCGGGTGCCAGTACACAGCATGCCCTACAAGAGAGGCCGGATCGTTAACGGAGTGGTCGGGGGAAGGGCAGATCAATCCGGGGCAGCTGGACAGTGCAGACTCCAGGAGCGAGGCGGCCCTAAAGACGCCGCCACCGGTCATTTATAAATCTAAAGGGGTGCAGACAGTAAAGGGTCTCTCTTCATCTCATAGAGAGACTCATACTGTGGACAAGCCCCAGATGAAACAGGAGATCACTAAAGTAAAACAGGGGTCTCCTGACAAGTTGGAAAAGGGCGTAAAAAGCATGAGGGCGGCCAATGAGAACTCCCCAGCGGAGAAAAGGGTGGAGCCAGAACTACCCAGGTGCTTCAAGTCCCGCAGAGAGAGACTACCAAGGCGGCCGTGGCTGTGCTATGAATGCCGCAGGCCGGGCCACGAATGGAAAGGTTGTCCTAGGAGGGCAAGGGATCAAAGCAATCATTCTTATATTGTTCCTCCTATGTTTACACGGGAGTGTCATCGGGACCCGTCCTTTGGATCACCTTGGGGGAAGATGTCCCTCATGGGACAGGACGCTCAAAACCATGGTTTTTCGCTGGGGGAGGAGTACTGTGGTCTATGGCCAGCTTGTCATCCTGGCCAATACCCCCAGAACGCCAGATGGCGCCCTCCCTGCAGTATGGAGGTGCCCCGAAGACCAGCAGGGAATCATGGACAATGGAGTTTTTATCCACAACCCTGCTGGATACCACAGGGGCCGCAAAAGGGAGCTGCAGGGAGGAGCCAAGAGTCATATGTGCCCTATAACCCGGAAGTGCGTCATAGGCAGAGCGACGGCAGAAATGATGTACTTCCGGGGTGAAGAAAAGGACTTGTACCTGACCCAGAAGTGATAAAGAATCACATTGGGAACACTTCCGGTTCAGGGAATATAAAAGGACTGTGGGAGCTTCCAGACGGCGAGCTGAGCTGGGTGGTAGGAGGGCAACGCGTCTGGGAGTGGTGGAGAGTATTGTGATTATTATTGTGTTTGTGAGTATTGTGGAGGAGAGGGTGCTTTGTGCACTGTGGCATAAAAATAAAGTCAACATTTGGACTTTTTCCTGGTGTCTGGAGTCTTGGACAGGGGTTCAAGGGAGCGATAGCGCCCCCTATCTGTCACACTGTCCTGTTTCTTAGCCATACTCGCTGCTTTGGTATCTGTTGATGAAGTGCTAGATATTGCAAGTGCAAATGATGTGTGCTGCTTACTTTCTTTGAAAACTGTAGATGTCATGGTCTCTGTGAACTTTGAGGGCCTATGCTGTCATCGTTAAGATTCCCCATTGACAACCTCTGATGCACACTTAGATATCTATATGGCTTGAGCTTTCTGGCCAAGTCACTCAACCAGAATTGGTTGTGTGTTTGGGCACTATCACTCATGATAATATGCTTATTAAGGCAGTGTTCTACAAATGAGTCTCTATAGTTAGTTAACATGCAGTTTAGACAGAAATGTATCTACATGAGACCCATACTGTAGTTTAGATCTAGAAGGACTATCCACACTCAGCAGGCGAGGGGACGCTCATTCAGCAGGCGAGGGGACGCTGGCACACGCAGGTGCTGCCGCTCCTTCCTGTTAACAACACTTTTCACAAAATTCGCCTTAATTCTACACTTTCTCACGTTTGTTTTATTTCTTTTATTGTATGTATAGTTCATTGATACAGCCGACTTGAATTGCATGGATTTGGCTTAATATTTACAGATTTTATGGACTCTACTTTGACTGGGAACAGCTGAGTCTGTGGATCACGAGACGAGACCTATGAACATTTCTTTGTACCTGCCGATCTAGGACCTCGGGATGATCTGTCTCCATGATTATATTTGCTATGCTGATCTGCTCCCGTTTCATCTTACAATACTCTACGACTGGGAACTGATCTGATGTTCATACTAACTTGGCTTATGGCTCCGGGGCGATCATGCCTGGAATTACCAAGCGTTACTGTTTGTGGCTGTGTTTTGGAACCTCCAAATCCTGCTACCTCCTCCTGCTATGCTTTCTGTTGCTTTTCTATCGCTGCTCATCTCATCTACGCTACCAAACCCACCTGTCCTACCTGTTCAGCTGTGCTGTGCTGCTTCTCCACTGCTTTTCAGATAAGTATTGCCCAGTATCATGCTAAAATACTCTCATGACAAACTCCTTCTTATTAAAAAGTTTGTCCAGAGCAAATGGTCTGACTGGAACATCCTAAAAGACGCCAGTATTTTGCAGCGCCCAAAATATGTACATCGCGGGTCAGGTCGCTGCCACCGCCGGGTGACTCATGAAAAGACAACTGGCAGCATTTGCTCAGGAGTAAGCCACCCTTCTCATGGCCCTGGAAATAAAAGTGTCAGTGTGCCAAATTTACATTATGTGGAAATAAACCCTGATCACGGCTCTGTGCAAAAAGAAGCCTCATTAACTAATATTGCACTGTTTAACTCGAGATCTCTTAATGGCAAAGCATTGGTGCTGTCAGAACTCATCACTGACACCAAACTTGATATACTATGTCTAACGGAGTCTTGGCAAAAACCGAACGAATATGCGTCTCTCACGGAGGCAACTCCACCACGGTTTCACTTTTCCATACAGAACCTCGCAGCTCTAGACAAGGAGGTGGACTAGCAGTAATTATCAGAGCAGACTTAAATATCAAAAGAATCCCAATTGGCTGTCCACTGTCTTTTGAGTGCCTAGCTCTTAAACTAATAACGGAATCAGGTCCTGTCTCACTCATTGTTCTTTATCGTCCCACAGAATACAGTGCATCCTTCTTATCTGATCTGATTGAACTTTTAACCCACCTAAGCTCTTATTCTCAGAGAATTATCCTTCTTGGTGATTTCAACATCCATATTGAAACTACTACATCTAAACTGAGAAATGAATTCCTATCCTTACTGGACTGTTTTGACTTGACACAACATGTTGATTTTCCCACCCACTCTGGTGGTCATATACTGGATCTGATCTGCACTTCTGGACTATCTGTTGCCAACATCTACAGCACTGATTTTTGATTCTCTGACCATAAAGCAGTATTGTTCACTGTCTCACTGCCTTTCCCTCCTCTTACCTGTAAAACAAATTTCTTACAGAAACCTTAAAAATATCTGTCCCTCTATCCTTTCTGGATCCATTTCTGATCTTTTACTGTCTGCACCTATTCCGTCAACACTAGATAGTCTTGTTGACCACTATAACTCAGCCCTGCATTCAGCATTAGATAAAACAGCTCCTTTAAAACATAAGGAGGTTTCCTTTAAACGTTCAGCTCCTTGGTATAATTCAGAATTTCGATCTATGAAAGCAGCTGGCCGACGCCTTGAGAGAATGTCACATAAGACTGACTTCACCGTGCACATCCAGGCTTTCTCTGACCACCAAAGAGCTTACAGAGAAGCACTAACTGCTGCTAAGAACACCCACTATGGAAGGATAATAGAAAGTGGCCATGATAACCCAAGGGTTTTGTTCTCTGTAGTTAATAAACTAATCCAACCCACATCTGGCCCAACTACCTCTTCTACTGAAATCCTCGAGGAATTCCTCCACTTTTTCCATATCAAAATTAAAGATCTAAATAATTCAACTAACATAAATACATCATCTGTTTATATCTCTCCCTGTTTTCCCACTCCATCCAGTTCCTTCTCTAAGTTCTCACCAGTCACATCTGCGTTTGTTAATAACCTGCTTTGTAAGATGAGGCCGACTACTTGTGTACCGGACCCCATCCCCAGCAAACTACTTAAATCCTGCCTTCATGCCATAATCCGACTGCTACAACAATAATAAACTCATCCCTTGACTGGCTCTGTGCCACTCACTTTTAAAATCGCTTCTGTAACCCCAATGTTAAAAAAGTCTGGTCTTGATGCTGACAATCTTAACAACTTTCGGCCTATTTCCCACTTACCTTTCCTGTCAAAAGCTCTTGAGCGTGTTGTAGCCTCCCAGCTCACCAATTACTTAACATCTAATAATTTGATGGAACCCTTTCAATCTGGTTTCAGGGCGTGGCACAGCTGTGAAACTGCTCTGCTACGGGTAACCAATGTTTTGCTTATGGCAGCAGACTCTGGACAAACCAGCATATTAATTCTATTAGACCTCAGTGCAGCATTTGACACTGTCAGACATGACATTCTACTGTCCAGGATGAAGAACATGCTGGGTATCTCTGGCACTGCCCTCCAGTGGTCCAAGTCCTATCTGACTGATAGGCAAGAGTTTGTTAGTCCTGGCAACAACAGATCCAGCTTGGCGCCAGTCACACAAGGAGTTCCTCAGGGCTCTGTCTCTTCTGTATTTATATGCTTCCCCTTGGCCATATTATTCGTAGCTATGGACTGGGTTATCATCTTTATGCAGATGATACTCAACTCTACTTCAATGTTAAAAGTGGAACTCTATCAGAGCTTTCTCAGCTCACAACCTGCCTTAGTGAAATTAAAACCTGAAAGGAGTAGGATTCTTTAAAATTAAATTGCAACAAAACTGAACTCCTGCAAATTGGGACTAAAATGCAACTGAACAGTCCACCTTGGCGGTGATCTCATCAGACCTGCCTCTACTGCAAAGAATCTTGGTGTCATTTTTGATTCCTCCCTCTCTTATTCCGCCCACATAAATCACATTAAGAAACTTTCTTACTTTCACCTCCCTAACATATCCTGTGTTCTCTCTTTCCTCTCCTTTTCTAATGCTGAGAAAATTGATTATTGTAACTCACTGCTGGCAGGTGCCCCTTCTAAATTTATTTTATTCAAAACTCGGCTACAAGAGTCCTTATTCGAACCAGCAGCAGCAAGCACATAACACCCATCCTGCTCCATCTTCACTGGCTCCCTGTGTCTTACAGAATCGAATATAAAATCCTACTAATAACCTACAAAGCCTTAAATAACCTCGTGCCAAACAAAATCAGTGACCTTCTCCATCACTATGTGCCTGCCCGCCCACTAAGGTTCTCTGATTCTGGCAATCTTGTTGTGCCCCACACTAATCTTCATTCCATGGGTGATAGGGCCTTCAGCTGTATAGCACCCAGACTCTGGAATGACCTACTGAAATTAATTAGATCAGCTGACTGCATGAATTCTTTTAAAAAAACAACTCAAAACTCATCTCTTCAGGAAGGCTTTAGCTCTACTTGACTTTATTACCCTTCTCTCAGTTTACCTCTCTGTCAAGATGCTCATGTAACCTGTATGTGTGTGTGCTAGATCATCAATTATGTTGTCTGTTAGGCTTTTCTCTGAATTTACTGTCTTAATCTTCTTTATTTATTTATTTGGTTTGTACAATGCTATATACTGTATACCCTGCCGTTCTTTCTTATATTCTGTAAGTGCCTTGAGCATGGGAAAGGCGCTATATAAATAAAATGTATTATTATTAGTGTTAAACATGTCCACCAAAGTATTGACAGAAATTGCATAGTAGTCCTCAAATCCTTTAGCATCACTTGTTCTTTGGGCTGTAGTAGGGCTGGACGATATGGACCAAAAATCATATCTCAATATTTTTTAGCTGAATGGCGATATACGATACATATCTCGATATTTTTTCTTCCCATAAAGTAATAACTAAAAAACAGCTCTGAGTCAAAGCCACATGTCTCAAATGTCACACATGACATTTTGCGTATATTTTATTATTTTGAGTTGGACTCTGACTTGTTGGACTATGATTTGGTGCAAGTGATCTGGAGATTGAGATCTGAAATGAAAGTGAGGTACTGGCATCAGCTGATCGATCCCCAGATGAACACCCAGCCGCTGCAGCTGCCACTGCCAGATACAGTATCTAACACGCAGCAACAGCACACTGCATGCAACAACAAACATTTTATGTTGATTTATGTGAGAAACTATTGCTTTGTGTGCTTTTTAGAAACCTGAGTTTTTTGGAAAAACATTCAGCCCTGAGAGAAAAGGAAAAAAAATCTGTGATATGATAAGCCACTGCTTTAGTAATGTTGCCCCACTTCTCATTTTTTCTCTCATAAGGCACAGCACAGGTATATGAGTTTTGTAACGTGGTTTGTTTTTCGTGTGTCGGGGAAGGAGGCTGGGAAGGCTTCATGGTCTGGGCTGCAGCACCCATTTTAACACACTCTTCATACTGCACTTTATGGTGCTGTTTTAAATGATGGAAAAGGTTAGTAGTGCTCAAAGCTTTTGACGGGACTTGTTTTCTGCATTCTGTCCAAAATACATTGTTCTGCTGCTCATCTGACACTTTGAACCCGAACCCTCTCCAAATAATTGGGCCATTGTTTTTCTTTTTACCAACCAGCTCTTCTTCAAATGCTTCCTTCATGTCTTTACCTGTCTCCATCCTGTCGCAGCCTACAGGACTTACTGAGTTAAGCGGTTGGGGAGGGGTGAGTTGTATTCAGAGAGGGAAAGAGGTGGGGTAGGATGAAGTTGTGTGAGAGACAAAAGGGGAGAAGAGAAAGGCGAACTGGCAGCTGTACAAGAATAATTTTAACGCAACATAAATTCGATATAAACAATATTGTCTTATCCTATATCTTGTATGAAAATATGTCAGTATTTTTAAAAACATTGATATATCGCCCAGCTTAAGGCTGTAGTATTCAAAACTGACTTCAATTCACATTGAACTAACTATCTTGGTTGACCATACCTATGCTGTAAAGCCTGCATAGCACTGGTGTATGGGAATAGGTTATTAACTCTTTGAGGGCTGAATATTTTTTCAAAACACAGTTTCTGTAAAGCAAGGGTTTCACACAGAAATCAGGATAAAACGTCTGTTGCTGCCTGCTGTGGCAGCCAGTTTGACAAGAATGTGTGGCAGGCTTGCTGCCAGGCTGTCTTCACGTGGCTGACGTGGCAGCAGCAGCAGCGATCACATCCACAGTGCATTGCAATCTGGTTTTGTACCTCTCATCATAGTTAAGTGGCACTCTAGAGAGCAGTAAAGGCAGCACAGAAGATCGTCGGCTGTCCTCTCCCCTCCCTGCTGCCTCAGCAGAGCGAACAACATCATCAAGGACAGCACCCACCCTGGCTCTGACCTGTTTGACCTGCTGCCCTCAGGGTGGCACTACAGGTGTATCACAACAAGGACAGACGGACTCAAGAACAGTTTTTTCCCAAAAGCCAAAACCATTCTAAACTCACACATGCACTGACTACACAGTTTGACCCCCAAATTTCTGGACTTCCTTCTATCCATCAACTGTGCAACATCCAATATCTAAGTGGTACTGATAATAATAGCTGTATATTGTACAATATCATCACTCTCGGCGTCCAACATCCACTACTCACTGCACATGATCATCATTAGTGTGCAATATTTAAATTATGTGCAATAACCTAATAGTGCAATAGTTATTATTCTTTCCAGATGTATATAGCGTTGCACAACTTTTTTGCACCATTTGTTTATTTGTTTATTTACTTGTTGTGTTCTATATATATATATATATATATATATATATATATATGTCTGCACTGAAGGAACTGCTTTTATTCTCATTGTCCATGTGTATAGTGACAATAAAAGGCATTCTATTCTATTCCCTGGCGAACATTGCCATAGGAATCAGCAGTCAGCTACATGAACCCGTTCAGCACCGTAATTAGCTGGGGACCTGTCAACTGAAGCTGGAACCTCACATTCGTTTTCGATCACTTGTATCAAAATCGGAGTCCGACAAGTCATAGTCCAGTTCAGAGATAACAGGCAAAACGTCGTCCACACAATAGTTTGCTTTATGCAATCACTTTGATCTCTTGCCAGCTGTCTGTGCCATTTTGTGCCTTGCTACTCACACGAGCACAGGAAATCTCGGTCAAACCAATGAAGTTCACTTTCCTTCAAACAACGAGAGTTCAACTAAAACATAACAGCTGGTTTTTTGACAGTGTACAGTTGATTACCATCGTCAACTCCTCCTTTTAAAAAAAAATCCACATCAGCCCTGAAAGAGTTAAATTACCTTTTAGATACCTGGTAAGTAGCTGGAACCCTTAGATGATCCAGCAGTGCTTGATATTAATACTCTGTTAAATAATGGTAGGGGATGTTGAAAAGTCCTGCTCTCCTCTCAAACATTTACAACCACGCACACGGTACAATCATTTCTCATTCGTGTGTATTGTCAGACACAGTTCATGTGCTCTCAGCTCCTATAAATTTTTACGTTTTGCATATTTAAATTTGTTTATGAAAATTACTCAGTTTCATCTTTTAAAGAAGCTTTTCGGGACAGTATTTTTAGACATACAATCTATTTGTTTCCTACGATGTGGTCATTTTATGGACAATAATTTTATACGTTCAAGATGACACGTCAAAGACTAAGAGAAGAAGAAAGGGCAGCATGTCAAAAATAGGCCCAAAAGTGTTGGAGAGAAATGAATTCAAAAAAGAACAATAATAATCTAAGTGCAAATTCTGAAAATAAGGAAAGTAATAATCAGCCTGTAAGAAGTGGAACTGAAAACCTAGCAGGTCTAAGCGGGGTTGGAAATAAAAGACAAAGAGTAGAAGACAAAGTAGAACATTGTAAAGAGGCAGAGCAGGTTAGAGATTATGAAAGTACTAAAATTCAAAAGTCTCAAAAAAGATAGTAAAGATCACATGAGCGCTAACGAACAGAAATTATTAATTGGCGAAATAAAGGAACAGCGAAAAGAGATATATGGACATAGGTGATATGACAGAAGTATGTAGATATTGTTCAGCTTTAAAGTTTAAGTCAGAGACTTGTAGATCGTCTAATTCGTGTTGCCATCAGGGAAAAGTAGCGTTTCTTCCCAATGAAGAGGCGTATCTGTGAGAATTAAAAGATTTGTTGTTTGGTGAAATTTAAATCCACAAACACTACAGGCAAAATATCCAAATTTACAATAATCTGTTCATGTTCACATCATTCAATGTTCAGAACTTAGATTTACACGATTCAGGACCATACGCAATGAGAATCTGTAGTCCTGCAACAATTAGAGCTACTATAAGTTTAATTTAGAAAAAAACACAATTCAGTCGTATTTATGATCACGGAGAAGCGATGCAACATAGAATCAAAAGATTTAAACGATTGGACGTATTAGAAATTGTACAGCCAATAATGGATACAAATTTATACGTTCAAAAGTATCACACTTTACACGAAAATTATCTGCAAAATATGGACAAAAAATTTTCTTGGATTTTGGATTTGTTGTTTGGTGAAAGTGAAATCCACACACGTGAGCAGCAGGGAAGCGAAGTGGCTGGCGCGTAGGACAGGCAGGGGGGTTGGCGAGCGAAGCCCTCTAGTGTGTGTAGGGAATAACTCGGCTGTTTTCATTGAAGGTTATTAAAACTCATTGTCAAGGTCACAGAATTGCGTGAGGTGGGAGTGATCTAGACACAGTCCTTATATTCTCTGGCAACAGCGAGTCACGTGCTGGGAGTTTCCCTTGACTCAATTCTGTAAAATCAATCTGTCTGTTAGTTACATTAATCTATGTGATGTGGATGTGAGGGATGGTGTGGGATTGTTTGCTGACAATCCATGCAATCCCATTTATGGGCACAACATGTTTGCTACTTCCCATTTTTTGTTAAAGAGACCTTGGTTTGGTTTTTTCTGTTTCTGTTAATTTAATACTAGGGGGTTTTGTGGTGGGATTCTGGAGCTATTGTATACATTATACACAGTCACTGATGGGGGGCCATAGGACAAACATGTTTGGTACACTTTACTATGTTTCATTAGTACTAGGGTGTTTACATCTTGCCTGACAAAGGGGTCTGAGTTGCCTCGAAAGCTTGCATTTTGTAATCTTTTTAGTTAGCCAATAAAAGGTGTCATTTTGCTTGATTTCTCACTATGTTTCATTACAAGTCTTTTGCTACTGTCTTTTCCTTTTCTGGTAGCTTTTCCTGAAACGTAAGGTCACTCTCTTCCGCTTCCAAAAGCTTGAGTGTTGCTAATTTATTATCGCGCAGTAAGGTAGATATAACCAGTGAATAGGAAACCAATCTTTTGACCAAAGACGTTCATAAGGCTGCCTCTAAGCCCTATAGCATGGTGACATCCTCCTCCGCCATGAGTAAAAAATGTGGAGTTTTGCTATTAGTTTGCTACTCTTCGCACCCAAAGTTTCTTGATTCTGGAGGTGATCCGGAGGGCAGGTTTTGCTATGCTTTCATGGAGATCAGAGGAAGGAAATTTGCCTATCTGTCTATGCCCCAACTCCATGTAATACTTTCTTTGCTGATATTACGAAATGCATCCTTTCCTTTCCTGAACTCCAACTAATCGTTGGTATGGACAGGAATGCATTTATTGATCCCCTGGTTGATAAATTTCCCTGTTTGGTTAAACAAGGCAAAACCCCTCTTCACAAGCGCTTGCCAAATTTGTTTATGGACCTAAACCTTGTTGACTCCTTTAAGTTATTAAATCCCTTCCCGAAATAATGTTACTTCTCTCCCTGTTACAAGTCCTTTTCCAGAATAGACTATATACTAATTACAAAATCTTTGTCCCCTGTCACAATATATGCATTTTTACCCTCGTCCTCTTTATCCGTTTGTTAATCTTCAGCTTTATCTTCCCCTTCTGAGCACTGATGATCTTGAAAAATGTCTGAATAATTTGGAAAATGCCTGCCCATGTATTTATGATTTATTACATGAGCTAAAAATCACACAAATCAGAGGTGTGTTAAATGACCTCCATATGAGCTGAGTTAAAAATTCATCGAACACGCACCCTTTACTATCTCTCAGGTGCTAAGCCAAGCCAAGCTGTTAGCACTTAGGTTTCACAAATGTTACTCATTAGCCGCTATTTCCCAAGTTAAGGTGAAATCTGGTAATATCACTAACCAACCCTTGGAAATGAATAAGACTTTTGACTTTTACTCTGAACTTTTCACTCTGAGCCCCTGTCATCAGACGCAGTAGATGTTTTTTCAAGTCTATTGATTTGCCTAAACTCTCACATACTGATGTGGTCTGTCTGGTGGCCCCAATGTCAGTTTAAGTAATCAAAACTGCCTTAAACAAATTTGCAAAAAAAAAAGTGAACTCCAGGTCCTGACGATACATGATCGCATTTTGGCCCCAAGTATGAAGCTTGCTGTTTCAAATGATGAATGTGACTCTCTCCTCATCTATGTTACACTCCAACATCCTGTAAATTCCTCCATTATATCATTTCTCTCGTGTTTTCCATCAGGTCTTTTTATCCACTTTCTTAAATAGCTCCGGGGTGGGGTGATTTTGGATGGGGGGTTGGGCTTCTTTCTTCAAAATCTGTATATGAAAATGTCTGTCTGAGTACCATTACTTCTTTAATGATTTTTAAAAAAAAAAAAACTTATTTTGTTGTAACATACAATTGTCCTTTACAACACAGATGAATAGAAGTGAAACTGTATAGACATAAAATAAAGAAAATAAATATAACTCTTACAGAAGTTATGTAACACACAGTCTAAAAACAACTCCACAGCAGCAATACCAAATGAATACAAGTCTGATACAATATATCTACTACATTACAACATTAGAACAATTGCGATATTACAAACGTTAAACTACTTACTTGTCAATATAAAATGTCAAAAGAAACATGTTAAAAAAAAAACTTACAATCATTGATTTCTAGAACTACAACAGGAGGATTTGTAAAAACTGCGTGACCATACTCCATGAGCTTCTAACTCTTTTCCCATCTAAAGGATAAACAAGTGAGAGAAAGCTGCTTCCTGACCTTTCCTAGTATCATGAGACACCTTCAAAACAAAAGTCCAACACATTAGTACCAACAAACATGAAACAAAACAGTAGTCAATGCAGAGGGCAGAACAGTAATATTGTGTCATATACTGAACTTCATTGCCTTCCTGGCATCTGTTATGATGTTATATCCTTAGTTAAAAGTTATTGCTGGTGTCTGTGCACAGTTAGAATAATGTGAAGTCACAAAGTTAATTCCAAGTTTTTTTATTCATTTTTTTAGCCAACAAACCACACACAATGGAGGATAACAAAAGTGAGAATACAAATGGCAGAATGATTATTATTAGACTAAAACCCCTTATCTATTAATAGGTGGGGTTGACTTGCCCATTTGCCAGTTTCCTAAGTACTTCAAAAGCACTTTCATTTTCAAATCCAGATTCTATCTAACTCTCATGACCACAATATTTTCACCTATCCTCCTGCCTCCTCCTAGAGGGCTATACTGAGTCCAAGTTTTTCTTCCATTCCAGTTTCTTAATAAGAAGTCAATTATTACCACTAAAGCATTATTACTACTTTTATGCTTTTTCTTAATTACCTTTTTTAATTTCCATTCTTTTATTCCTTCTATTAGTCTTAAATAGCTGCATTCATTGTTATTAATTGTAAATTGTAAAGGAACAAAAACTCCCCTAAGCTGATTCCATTTACTCCAGTATGAGTTCATGATGAAGAGCCAGATGAGAAAAAATTGGTATGGAATGTTCCATGCAGTACTTTTCATGTAAATTCCACTTCAGTTATACTGCAGGAAGTCATTCGACAAACGATTATACAATTTAAGACAACTGTTTGTACTATAATATAATATAGAATCAAGTACATCAACTTCTGATATTTATTTTGTTAACATTTAAATGTGGTGTAAATGAACAGGAAAATTAATCAAGTGAACAACTTAAATAATATTTAATTTGAAACTAAGCACATTGGATCAGTTGCAGTGTTCTGTGAGCTGGGTAATCCTATGCTGGCCTGGTCTTACTCTTGTTTTTTTTTTAAATGCATGCTAACTTTGGGGATGAGCACCATTTAAGTGTGCCTCAGTGCCACAGACTAGCAGTGGATTACGACCAAGACGAAGAGCAGTTGCAGTGTGCTTTTTAGAGTTGGAGATGGGGAACAAAGTTGCCTAATAACTTGGACCACCTTGTGAGCAGGTTTAATGGACTTGTTAAAGATGCATATATCAGACAGACTGTTATGGACATTAAAAGGCACAACTATGCAATTAGAAAATATCAGAACCATATTTTATATTTATATTTATACTGAAGTATAGGAATGAAGGATACTAAATCAAATATATTTAACTCAATGTCACAGAAAAAGACAAGCAATGCTTGGAAGTATTATGTAATATAAGAAAAAGAAAAGTATGGACCAACATACATTTAATCATTATTAATCTTCAGTAAAAAGGAAGAGTTTGTGTCTCTAGTTAATAGTACTAGGGTGTTGTACCGTGTTAGCCATTATGAATGTAGAGAAAAGCCAAGCAAAATGACACCTTTTATTGACTGACTAAAAAGATTACAATATGCAAGCTTTTGAGGCAACTCAGGCCCCTTCCTCAGGCAATCAGGATGGATGGATGGATATTCATGACAAGTTCTACATTTTTAGTTTTCCGTATGAAGCATAAAAAGAGGGAAAAAAATTGATCCCAACAATTTTTGAAATACGATCATAAGTTGCATCGTGTCCTGTCAAGGCAAAGAAGATTTCACCTGCAATTTGGCCTATCTGCAATGAGATTTTTGCTGTAATTATACATTCTATTTCCTTCACTGCTACTGTAACATTTTAATTACAATTATAATTATATGTGTCTTAGCTATTCATGCTATCTCTCTCTCTCTCTCTCTCTCTCTCTATTTTTTCAGGAAAGAGTACACTTGCTGTGTCCTTGGAAAAAATATTTTCTCACAAGCCACCACTTACCCTTTCCAATGCTTCTGACCACTGTCAGAGATGGCTGGGGTGGCGACCCGGCCGGGACGCCCAGATGGACCAGAGGAGGCCTTGCGCTTTCCCCAGACCATGTGGGGACAACCACCCTGGTACCTTTGGGGGCCACAGGTACAGAGCTTTGAAGCTCCACCCTGTAGGGGCCCGTGGTCACCGCCAGGGGGTGCCCCAATGCCTTGGAGAACCTGGACCTCAGCACTTCCACCACACCCGGAAGTGCTGGGGGGACGAGGAGCTGGGACACCCAGAGTGCTTCCGGGAATACAGCCTGCACTTCCGCCACACTGGGAGATTGCCGGGAAGCACCTGGAGCACATCCGGGTGTGTATAAAAGGGGCCACCTCCCTTCATTCAAGGCTGGAGTCAGGTGAGGAGAAGGACAGAGCTTGGTGGAGGAGGCAAAGAGGCAGCCTGAAGAGAGTGAGGCATTGTGAAGAGGCCAGGAATTTGTGGACTTGTGGGGTTTGTGTGGCACTTGGTAACTTTGTAAATAGTGTAAATAAACGTGTTGTGGGTGAAATGAACGTGTTTGCCTGTCTGTGTCCGGGCCAGTCTCCACACCACAAACAATGTTCTTTTTTTGAAACCATTTACAACTGCTATATATATGCCTTCCCTGAATTTCTTAGCTATCTAAGACAAACCTTTGTAGAATTTTCCCTTTAGCTAGTGTGTGGGTGTGGGTGTGTGTGTGTGCAAATGTATTTTACTGTTTGGAGGTTTCTTGCAGATATGCTTTATGCCACCATTATAATGTGCTTATCCCAGCAACTCCTCCCTTCATACATGCTGTATATATGTAACATAATGTATTTTTTTAATTTGTACTAATACAATGCAATATGAGTTTCTTCACAAACTCTGCACCACTAAATTTTAGTAATCTTGATGTAATACTTATTATTGCGTGTTTAATGTTACATGCTTTATAAGTGTTTGGCTATTCTTAATAGTAATTAATTGATAATAAAACATGCACAAGCACACTCAAAAAGTACAGTGCCTATAAAAAGTGTTCACCCCTTGGAAGTTTTTATATGTTGTTACATGACATTTAATCACAATGGATTTAAAGAAGCCTTTTTAACACTGATTAGCAGAAAAAGACTTCAATGTCAAAGTGAAAACAGATCTCTGCAAAATGGCCTGTAAATTAATTACAAATATCCATCCATCCATTATCCAACCCACTATATCCTATCTACAGGGTCATGGGGATCTGCTGGAGCCAATCCCAGCCAACACAGGGCGCAAGGCAGGAAACAAACCCCAGGCAGGGCGCCAGTCCACCACAGGGCACGCACACACACCCACACACCAAGCACACACTAGGGACAATTTAGGATTGCCAATGCACCTAGCCTGCATGTCTTTGAAAGGAAACTGGAGTACCTGGAGGAAACCCACGCAGACACGGGGAGAACATGCAAACTCCACGCAGGGAGAACTCAAGGAGCAAACCCAGGTCTCCTAACTGCGAGGCAGCAGCACTACCCACAGCGCCACCGTGCCGCCCCTTAATTAAAAATATAAAATACAAAATATTTGATCACTTAAATATTCACCCTATTTTAATATGACACACCTACATCATCACTGGTGCAGCCAACTGGTTTTAGAAGTCATATAGTTAGTTGAATAGAGATCATTAGCCTGTAGTCAAAGGGTTTCCATTGGTTATAGTGTAAAAACACCTTATCTGGAATGTCTGGAAAAGCACAAATCAGGGGTTGAATCGAAATAAAATATCCAAGTCATTAAATATCCTTTGTAGTCCAGTTACAGTACATAAATAATTAAGAAATGAAAAGAGTATGGCACATTCATACTGTAAGTCCACCTAGAGCAAACTGTCCACAAAAACTGAGTGATCATGCAAGAAGACTCTAGGTGGCCTCCTTCACTAGACAAGTGATTACTTTGAAGGATTTACAAGCTTCACTATTAAAAGAAGTGCAGATACAGAAAAATCCCATTTGTGACTTGGGAGTAGATTTGTTTTCCAACAAGAGAACAACCCCAAGCATGAAGCCAAATCTACATGGGAATGGCTTAAAAATAACAATGTCCTGGAGTGGCCTAGTCAGAGTCCAGATCTCAAACCAATTAGGAGTCTGCGGCTAAAATTGTAAAAGGCTTTTCGCTCATGATAACTATGCAAATTGACACAGCATGAGCAGTTTTGCAAAGAAGAATGGAGGGGAAATTGCAATATTCACATTAGCAAAACTGATGGAGTGAGACCTAGCCACACAGACTCGAGACTGTCACTGTTGCCAAAGGTGCATCTGCTACATTCTGACTTGAAGGGGGTGAATAATTATAAAATTAGTTGTTTTTTGCATTATATTTTTAATGATTTTACTTTGAAGAGATTTATTTTCACTTTGGCATTAAACAGTATTTTTCTGCTGATCATTGTCAAAAATGGCAAGTTAAAACCACTATGATTCAATGTTGTATAAGAATAAAATTATAAGAGGGTGAATAAGTTTTATAGGTGGTATATTAAGGAAAAATAATAAAACATTATGAAAATCAGTGTTCTTTCATTTTGAACTCCGCTTTAAAGATCATTTCAGTTTATGTATGGTTGCATTTGTAACACCAATTTCTGAAACTTAAACATCTTTGTTAATAGCTGCTTAACTAGAGACAGAGATAGAGAGTTAAAAAAGAATCACGGGAAAAAAAAAATTCTCAGAGTAGTTTGGTTGAGCTTGCTGTGACCAAAGTAAATCTAAGTGATGTGCAAATCACCTTTTATTCCTGGGGTATCTTAGACAGAGTTTGCAGGAAGTGATGCATACTCGCAACTAAATCATATGTAAAGGTCAGTCTTAAAATATCAATAGAAGCAGGAAGCATGAAAAAATACATGGTGTTGGAGTATGCATTTTTATACAGATAAACACATTACTGTTAGCAGCAAAACTGATAGACATATGTTAACATTACAGTAGAATATTTTCATTTCTTTAGTCATTTAAATTTTAGCCATGTGTGAAAAACCTGAGGTATTTTTAAAAATAACCAGTAATTTATAGCTAAGTTACACATACTGTACATGTATCTTTAGAATGAAGGAGATGATGTTATTATAGTGTGTATTGGCAGCAAAGACTATTTTTAGCAAAGCCAAGAGAGAAATTGAAATGGTTTTAATAACATGTATAAAATGCAAAGCTGATTGATTTATTCACTCATTCTTCAACAAAAACACTATTTCCCACTTAGTTAAAAAGGTAAAATTTGGCAGAATGGTACATATGGTGCAGTAGGTATCTGGTAAGAAAGGAAGGACATTTGATATATCGATATTTAGGGGTAAACCCTTCCCCCTCAAAATAGAAAACAAAATATCCTAAAAATGTTTTGATGGATTTTATTGTTATTTGATGTCTTTATAAAAAAAGGAAAGTTTGTGTTTTTTTTTGTCAATATTTTTTTTGCTTATGTATTAATAATATGCACTAATCAGTTGGGTGGCTGAATGACTGAAGAAGGTGCATTGTCCTGAACAGGAAGAAAGAGATGTGACCACTTTTGGTGTCTAGAGTCAGATATGAAATGGAAAGATAAACTTCGGCAAAGCTCAAGGAAAACGCAAAGGTTAGTGGTTAGCTAGTGCGATATAAAGCTGCTGGTGCCAGGTGATATAGCTGTGAGTGGGTGTTGTTTCACTAGAAACAAATAGGGAGTGAAAGAGAAGTAATGGCGGAAGTGGTGTCCTTGAAGCCAAGACCAGCCAGGATCAACACAGTGACACCAGGAGGATGGTGCAGGCTTCAGAGGCTTAAGTCTGTGATCTTTTTTTGGTAATATAAATAACAGTTGCAGTAAGCCCCTTATCCTTTTGTCCATCATGTACAATGCAGCCCCTGATCAGTGTTACACCATTACATGAACGTGCACGAAAGCCCAAAGGGGCCCTCCCTCAACCCCTCTGCTCTTTGATATTATATACATATAAGACCACATGTGACAATCACAGAAGGGGTAAGACCCCGATGTCTACAAATCCTAGAAACCCCCCTGGACTGAGGGCACCATTTTAAATCTAATGGGTCATCCATAAGCTACTGCACTGTAATATACATTCGCATCTACAGACTTTGAATAGGGATCTAAGCCTCTAACAAAATTGTTTACATTTACAGGTGCATTTGCTTACTTTGTATGAAAATGCTCCACTCCCCCGTTTTCCAAAATTCCTTAAATTGGCAGTTGAAGTGGGGTGGTACTTTTCAATTGTTTGCATTTGTTTACCAGCACTCATAGATGGTGCTGGCAATGTTTTCTAGCATACCGGCTCTGATCATGGTTATTCATTCCACTCCGTCTTCCTCCAAAGTGGATCAAACATCCACTGTTCGATCACCGTGCTTCGAATGTGCAGTACCCTAGCGCCACTCTTAGATTTTGGCAAATGAATTTCTAATTCTGTCGTAATGCTCTAAGCTACTGCTGAGCATTCCTTGCTTATCACAATAATACATCAGTGTAACACAATGGCTGCCAACTCTTATGTATATCCACTTTATGCACTGCTTTGGTTATGTAATTGCATCGGCAAACTTTAAAGGGGGAGCACATACAACTAACAAAAACCCAAAAAGAAAAACTGTACTTGAATGAACATTGTAAACAAATGAAAACTGTAAACATCTTTCAGATGCAACAACCCAAAAAAACTTTATTGATGTGTCATTTTCTTACATGCAAAACAGCTAAAGTGCCCCATTAGTATATCCTCCCATTTCTAAGGAAAATATATTCTCTATTCACAACAGTAACTATAAAATAATCATTTAGTACATGAATATGTACAACAAAAATTTAATTCTCATGTAATTCCAATAAACATTTTTAAAAGTTATTGTAAATAATGGTATTCTGTCAAATTTACTGAACAAAGGTTCAAATTCCTTAATATAGCGCTAATAAGAAATAAGGAAGGCTAACTAGTACTCTTCAGTTTAATGATCTTTCACTTTGGCCCTTTAACTCCCACTGTCAGAGGGGCTGATAGGTTTAATTTTGAGTGCTTCATCATTCACTTTCAGCACTGGACTGGGCACTATGCCATAAGAGCTTAGTTTACCTTGGACTTTCCTTGGTGGGATTTTCCAATAGATGCTATCAATTCCAGCGGAGTGTGTTGCCATACTTTGAAAGTGCCTAATATGATCTTGGTGTGGTTTCTTTGAGAACCTTTGCAATTGGGGCCCCATCCTCCATTGCATCCAACTCATACCAAGCCCTTTTGCTTTAGTGGAGTTAAAGATCATACTGTTTTGTCATAAGAATGGTTATATTTGTGCTCCCTCTGTGAGTATTATTCTATATGTTAAAGAAGATATTCAGCTGATGTTAGGCTCGTTCTTAGCCTTTTTTTCATGAGTAAATCTGCAGGTGATCAGCCTCATTCTAATGGTGATGCTCTATAATTCACATCAACAAGACACAGGTCTTCACCAGCCTCTGCTGCTTTCTTCAGATGTCATTTTACAATCTAAACTCCGTTTTCAACAGGTCTATTGGACTGCAGTTATAATGGCCTATGGTGGTTCAAATCCATACTGTTGTGCAGTCTTTAAGCTTTTGGCTGCTGATCTGTGATTGATTTATCACTCACTAGAGTAACTGTAATGTCATGTCTTGCAAAGATAGCTTTGGAATGTAAAATTCTCTGCTTTGGTATCTGGCAACAGTGCATATTCTGGGGGCTTTGAGTAGTAGTCAATTATAATTTAACAGCCCTTTAGCTGGAAAAAAAACCTCTCCCATCTTTTTTCAGAGCTCATTTGGTTGGTTATCAGCCAAAAGTAGTTCTCTAAGCTGTCTGTACCTACTGTATACTGTTGGTGAATATTACATTGCTGTACTAGTGTCTCATAAATGGCCAAAACATATCTCATGCATGTCTTTTGCATTTCTCAATGCCTAAATGGTCTTCATGTAAAACTCTCATTGAGGTAGGTATGATTATTTTAGATAGATAGATAGATGTTCTTTATTTGTCCCAAAGGGGAAATTAGAATGTTACAGAGGTTTGAGAGAGGCAAAGAGAAATATATAAATAATTAAACAAACAACAACCTCCTAAACATGTATAAGAACTTCTGGCTTGAATACTGGAGAACAGCTGCAATCAATAACAAGGCTATAGGTGGCAGTATGATGGTTAGACCTGTGTAGATGTTCATTTGAAGGCGTTAACATTTGAATCAAGCAGGTCCAGCTTGTTGTGTCCAAAAAAGGAACATGCTGTTAGATGTTTGTTCAGAATTACTCATTATTCTGTTGCCAAGTTTAAAAATATACATCAACATGATGATACAACCGCTCCTAGGCACTATCATAGACAAATTCAGTCAGTTTTTCAAAGTCTGGATCACACTTACAGATCATCTCCAGCCTTTACAACTCTGTCTGACCAAGTCAGATGAAAGCTGTACTGCATTAAATAGGAAATTTAAATTAAATAGAAAACTAAATTAAATTAATTTGTATTAAATAGAAATATGTTTAAGCTGGTCCCCTGGGGAACATTTAATACTCCCCTCTTCATGTGCTCAGAGTCACCTACATTATCTGATGTTATAGACATAGAATCTTCTAAACCTCTTCATTCACATTGTGAATATTTTCAAGTTCCCACGTTGTCCAAAAAGTAGTTGATACAGTCTGGGTCATTTGGGTCTGTGTCTGCTATAAGAGTAGCATATCTTCAGTTTAAAAATTAATACAAGATCTTATTATCATTAATAATAATTGTCCCAAAAGAGAAAAGAGAGAGGGAAAGGCTACCACTCGTATGGCACCTGGAAAAAGAAAATGTTGTTACTTTCCAAAATAACGCCATCAATTACAGAATCTCATAAGTGATGGTATGGGTTAGGCAGCTTCACATCTCGCAATAAATTAATTATCTAAATTACATTTTTCAACTCTTTGCCATTGTCTGTTAACTCTGCCATAAACATTTTTATGAATCATTTCACAGCTGAAAACAGTACCTAATGTCTCTTTTTTATTTTTGTGTTATTTATTTTGTCTGCTGTCATTGTTTGTGAAGCATAAGCTACAGGAAACAACTCTGTGCCATACTGATGAAATATACTGTTCACAATCCATCCTTCAATGCATCTTTTGACAGTTTTACTGGTTTATCTGTATCAAAGAATTTGAGCACTGGCTTTTGATCAGACTGTTTTTTTGTGTATCCCATTCTTTGGCATGTTCATGTTTCAACTGCCATTCATATTTGTTTCCCAATAAACTATGCAAGGTTGAAACATCTGGAGTAATCTTTCCCATATAATTCACTAAGCCTGGATTCAGTTTTGTTTCTAGACACTGGGATTTGAAGTATTGCCCTTGTCTTTTCAGAATCAGGCTGTACACCTGCTGCTGAAAATTTGTCATCAAGGTAAGAAATCTCAGTTACACCAAATTCACACTGTTGTATGTTTAATTCCTTTTTGTATTTATTTTTATTGATTTTAATTTGAAACAGATAATGTTCCATAGAGTCAAGACAAATTTAACAAATAAAAGCAAAATTTGAACCCCACCCAAGAAAAAGAGAGAGGAGCCAGCAACCGAAGCTGCGCTATAAAACGAGCAAGAAAAGGAGGGTATCCTTTTCCCCAAAATGGAAACTTATTCTGAAATGCTATTAGATTATTAGATCCTGCCATATTTTAAAAAGTTTTGAACAGATCCTCTAAGTGAGAACTTGATTTTTTTCCAATTTCAAGTAGTACAGCACATCACTTACCCACTGACTTAAGACTGCTGAGGTGGGATTCTTCCACTTGAGCAAGATAAGTCTATGTGCTAGTAGTGTAGTAAAGGAAATTACAGTTTATTTGTCCTTCTCCACTTTAAGGCCATCTGGGAGTACAACAGACACAGCTGTTAATGGGTTAGGAGTATTTGTGATTTGAAGGCCATCTTATAGGCATGCAAAGATTTTTGTCCAAAATGTTATTCATTTGGTGCACGTCCAGAACATATGGCCTAGTGAGATTGGAGCTAAATTGTAATGTTTACAGGTTGAATCTTATTCTGGAAACATTTTGGACAATTTTAAATGAGTAAAATGCGCTCAATAAAAGATTTTTAGTTGAATGACTGAATGCTTTGCACATATGGAGCTCCAGTGTATACTGTGCATGACTGCCTTCCACTCCTTTTCTGAAATATTGAGTGACAGATCCTTTCCACAATGTACTCTGGGGTCTTTGAAAGGAAGAGGCTTTTTAATATATTTTTATAAATTGTAAAGATGCTATCTGAATCTTCAATACTTATCAATAACTTTTCTGGAATAGAACAAGGTGGAAGGTGAGAAAAATTGGGCAGGTTCTATTTAGCAAAGTTTCTTACTTGAAAGTAGTGGAGGAATTGTGTTGATGAGAAGTTATATTTGAAGCATAATTGTTCATAGGATGTAAAGACATTATCTATGTACATATGTCTAAGTGTTTTAATCCCAGACATTTTCCCAACATTGTTTATATGTTTGAGAAGGTGGAAAAAGGTAGTGCAACAGATAAAAGTTTTTCTGTCTTCAAGTGCTTCCTACATTGGTTCCATATTCTGAGAGAATGAAGGGTAATTGGATTTTTAGCGTAATGACAGTAGTTTGTATTAACTTGGGCACAGAACAGGGAATATAAAGAAGTACTGTCAAATTTTACTTCTATTGCAGACCAGGCTTGTGGATATTCATCAATCAGTGTCAATGTCCAGGTCTTCATAGCTTGTATATTTGCCATCCAGTAATAAAACTGAAAGTTGGATAATGCCATGCCCCCTTCTGCTTTTGGTCATTGCAGAGTTGCCCTTTGGATGCGTGGATGTTTCAAATTCCAGATAAATGAAGTTATGATTGAGTCTAATTTATTTTAAAAATGATTTGCTAATGTATATGGGGATGCTTTGAAATAGGAAGAGCAGCTTGGGAAGCATGGTCATCTTAACTATGTTGATTCTACCTGCTAACGTAAGGTGGAGGGTAAACCATCTAGTTATGTCTTGTTTAATTTTTTTCCAGGCAGACAGCAACATTTTGTTGAAAAAGAGCATTATATTTACTTGTAATACTGTATTTACCCCTAGATAAATGTCTGATCTGCTAAGATAAATGGGAAGGTATCCTGTCTGATATTATGTGCTAGAGAATTCACTGGAAAAAGTATGCTTTTATTCAAATTGATTTTAAGTCCAGATATCTTCTGAAAATCTGCTAATGCTTTTAGGACTGCTGAAAACCAAAAAATCCAGATGCACGAATCTGAGCATACTCCAACTTCCGTGTTCTTCCGCTCCATAAATGCCGGTCAGCGTGAAAAGTAATGCTTGTGCACGCGCGTGCTGTCCTGCCCCAATTCCTCCCAGAATTACGCCTCTTTGAATATGCAAATCAATATAAATAGCCCTTAAGCTCAGTGTTCTGTGAAAAGACAATAAGAAAAGCATGGGGGAAAATATAAGAATTTCAGCGAATACCAAGTGGTGGCAAAGGAAAAACATACTATTTGTTGATTTAAACAGTGGTATAAACAACAAAAGGAAGTTGATCGAGTGACATAGCGTGTCGGAGAAACTCGAAAGTTCAAGTTCACAGTCACACAGTGCCAAAATAAAAAAGAAGTTGTCAGATATCAAAGTCGCCATGAAAAGGGAGTCATAGCCCACCGTCTGAGCTTATTAGGGTACAGACAAAAAAAAAATAGGCACACAGTGGGAAAAAAGCACAAAATGTCAACTTTAATCTCGAAATATCCACTTTAATCACGTACTTTATTTTGTCATTAAAGTAGAACATCATAAACATCATCATCTTAAATTCATTTAATTTACTAGTTTCTCAAATCCCATAGTAACTAAAGTAGCAAGTTAAATGCTTTGTTTTGTATTTGATCTTCAATGTGCTCTACGTGTGTGAATCACTATGTGCTTCTGTTCTTCCTCTTTCTCCGACAGGACACAGAATCACATTCGTAATATTACAGTTCTCAGAATAATTAAAATACTGAGATGTATACGTGATATCATTTTCATGATGATTGAATGAAAAGCATGTTATTAAACATGGGAACACGATGGCACAGCAGTGATTGTTCATGTCTCACACAAGATGCTGCTGCGCCATGCGCGACCTTCGATGAAATAATTTATTGTAGCAGTACTGTCTCTTTCAAACGTACTAACCTGCAATTCCTGTCCTTACTTTTCTTTCCCCAAATACTCAATGGCCACACAATCAGCTCTGTCATAGACGTTAAGCCATCTGTAAGCTTACAACGACAATGACAAAAACTTTCAAAACTTTTAAGGAACATTGAAATATCTTCATAGTACGTGTTTAATTATTCTATCCATCTATCCTTCCAGTGTCGCGCCAGCCTCAGCAAATATACAGCGCTAGGCAGGGACAATATGTGAACTTGCTAGCGCTGCGGCACCGTGTCCTCACATGTTTAATTATTAACAATACAGATTATTTAAATAAAGTTGAAGTTTTATCTGTATAATATAATCAACATATTTTGCTGCATTTCATCTTAAAAATGATATCGTCATCATATGTAAATACGCGCTTTATAAAGTGGCGCAGGTTGTGCAATATTATAACTGTAGTGCAAGTTTACAGTGAGTTGATTGTACTAATAAGTACAGACAGTTCTACAAGCAGCAATTGATTGAGTGCTTTTATAGTTCTTGGGATGAAACTGTTTCTGAACCGCGAAGTCCGTACAGGAAAGGCTCTGAAACGTTTTTCCATGGCTGCACGGCAAGCGTGTGCTCGATGCTGTATACCGATAATTCTCTTTCTGATCAGCTGCTGCTGTGATTCCCCACTCAGATACAGTGATATAAATACTCCAAGTGGTGCAGTGAGAGTAATATGGAAAAAGATGATCCACTGTGGCAACCCTTAACGGGAGCAGCTGAAAGAAGAAAAAGAAGAAGAAGAAGATGGTGCAGTGAGAGTAACAACTCTAAAGCAGTTATGACATCTGGAATACTATGGCTATTCCCTGGGCCATTATATTGTTACAAGTAATCTACAATCAGATGCATTACACTAATAAACAATATGCAGTTAGTTTCAGTGTATTTATAAAGCCGTGTCAGAAATGTGGTTCTAAGAAATAAAGGGTAACCACACAGGAACAGTAGCACTGCTTTGACGCTGGGTGCCGCCAGTCTGCAAAACCGAGCAGAGAATTTGCGTATGACAGGGTATGAGGTACCGTGGAAATGTGCGTGGCTTTACGCCAAGTGTAGGTTTTATACATCGCGATTTGAACATGGAAACGTTCTTACGCAACATTTCTGTGCGTACACACCATTAATGCATGAGGCCCCTGGTGTATTCTAGATCTATTCTGGTAGTTTCTTTGATTAAATCAGACGCCTTCTTGGTT
Source organism: Polypterus bichir lapradei (assembly GCA_026402145.1). NCBI lineage: Eukaryota > Metazoa > Chordata > Cladistia > Polypteriformes > Polypteridae > Polypterus > Polypterus bichir. The sequence continues at coordinate 20,232,201 of JANRMT010062815.1, forward strand.
TCCAATTTATTTTTATGGGAAAGATATGAAATAATCTGTTGTCTTAAAAATGCCTTTAGAGTTTCCCAGAGTATACCTGCTGAGAACTCTGAGGATATATTTGTCTCAAGAAAATAATTAATTTGCTTGGATATGAATTCTGTACAGTTCTCATCAGCTAATGAGAGGGGGTTAAGATGCTAGCTACAAGTGGAGTATACAGGATAAAGTAATTGAAGCTCCATGAGCAGAGGGGCATGGTCAGAGATAATGATAACGTCATACTTACAAGATTTGATAGTGTGACAAAAATTATTGTCTATGAGGAAATAGTTAATTCTTGAATAACAATGATGTACGGGTGAGAAGAAGGAGTATGCTCTTAAGTTAGGATTTAAGAAACTCCATGTGTCAGATAAGTTATGATCCATTACAAACTGTGTAATTATCTTTGCAATATTCGATGTTATTGCCATTGTATCCGAGGATCTGTCCAGGTCTGTATTTAAAACACAATTAAACTCTAAGGCCATTATAATTTTGTGAGTGTTCAAATTAGGGATAGATGCAAATACAGAAGAAGAAGAAATCTCTATCATCGCCGTTAGGTGCATAGATATTAATCAAAATCATTTTAGGATTAGATAAATTGCCCCTCACCATGACATATCGCCCTTAGAATCAGATATTGCATCTGACACTACAAATGGGATAGTTCTGTGTGTTAAGATTTCCTCATCCCTGGTTTTCTTTGCATAGCTAGAATGAAAAATTAGGCTAGACCATTCTCTTTGCAACCGAAACTGGTTCTTGCTTGATAAATGAGTCAGTCTCCTTTATGAATACTATCTTGGCATTTAGACTTATTAAGTGTGAGAGTACTTTCTTTCTCTTTAATTCATTATTGAGACTCTTGGCATTTCAGCTCACAAAGTTCACTATTTGGTCATGGAAATATTTCTTCTGAACTTTTGTTGACATTTTGTAGTCTTAGGTTTAGGTAGTACATTGTACATACAATAACTTTGACATAGATTTTATATTATTTCCAAGTGATACAGCTATGAAGCGTAATGTTGTTACTAACGGTTATTGGGGTATAAGGGATAAAATAGAAATAGCATTGCTCTCTTCCTTTCCACCCCCTAGCCACCCCCCAAATCCGACACACCAAGAGAAGGAGCATGTCAAGAGCTAAATGAGCCCCCCAGCAGCGGTGTGAAGAAGGCTAAAACTGAGATATCTTGTGAAGACACAGTCCAAACACAACAGACTAATGATATAATTTTAAACAGTCCAAATATAATAGATCAAGAGTATGATGTTAAAAAACTGTACAAAACACTGTAAAGGCTGGTTACTTTCACTAAACTTAACAAAAAAGACAATAGCTTGTTACTTTGTGGTAGCCAACGTGTAGCCAAAGAAATTTCAATATAATAACTGAAGCTTAAACCCAATATGTAGTCATAAGTTTCTCTAATTTCAATTCTACTTTTTGTGCTTGTGCTAGTACTGTACAAAACTTTTCATCGTGTTTTGTTCAAGTTTTCCCCCATAACACTATGTTACCAAGGAAGACTCCTACTCCCTCTATGTCTTCAAGCTGTTATTGTACACTTCTGTGAAATATGTCAGGAGCTGAGCAAATTCCAAAAGGTAAACAGAAGAAGCAATGTCTTCCAAATGGTGTGTTAAAAGTACAGTTTGCGCAATGTCTTCAATCAAATTGTCTTGGATGAAACTCTGATGATGCATCCAGTTTAGAGAATAAACAAGCACCTGCCATAGCACTTGTGATACCTTTGTTGGCAATTTGTAATGTTCTACAGAGTCTCATATCTCCATTCTTTTTCTCCATTTTGAATTTGACCACTCTTTTGGCTATTATACTTTTCTCACTATGCCTTTGTTAATTAAAGACTGTTACACTGACTTCAGTCTTGCTTCAAGAGCTAATGGCACTTTTTTGCTGGGTGAATTACTTTAACTGCATTGTTCGTTACTGATCAGGGGCCTCATGTATAAACGGTGCATATGCACAAAAATGTTGCGTACTCACATTTCCATGTTTAAATCGCGGTGTATAAAACTTAAATTTGGCGTAAAGCCACACACATTTTCACGCTAGCCTCAAACCATGGCGTACACAAATTCACCGCTCGGTTTTGCAAACTGGCGGCACCCAGCATCAAAGCAGTGCTACTGTTCCTGAATGGTTTCCCTTTCTTTTTTAGATCCACATCCCTGCCCCGGCTTTATCATATACACTGAAATTAACCGCATATTGTTTATTATTTTAAGGCATCTGATTCTAATAAACCTGTAACTATATAATGGTCCACGGAATAGCCAAACTGTTACAAATACCATAGCTGCTTTAGCGTTGTTACTCTCACTGCACCTTCTTCTTCTTTCAGCTGCTCCCATTAGGGGTTGCCACAGCGCCACTCAGAGTATTTATATCATTGTATCTGAGTGTGGAATCACAGCTCCACAGCAGCTGATCGGAAAGAGAATTATCGGCATACAGCATTAAGCACATGCTGCCTCAGTCATGCTGTCTATTGAACTGCACTGCACCACTCAGAGTATTTAAATCACTGTATCTGAGTGTGGAATCACAGCGCTACAGCAGCTGATCGGAAAGAGAATTATCAGTGTACAGCATCAAGCACACGCTGCCTCAGCCATGCTGTTTATAGAACTGTTCACATACAGCAAAAACTTTACAGCCTTTCCTGTACTGACCTCGTGGCTCAGAAACAGTTTCATCCCAAGAACTATAAACACACTCAATCAGTCCATCAAGTGCTCCTTGTAGAACTGTTTGTACTTATAAGTACAATCACCTCTCTGTAAATTTGCGATACAGTTATAATATTGCACAACCTGCGCCCACTTCATAAAGCGCGTATTCACATATGATGATGATATAATTTTTAAGATGAAATGCAGCAAAATGTTCATTGCATTATACAGATAAAATGTTAACATCATTTAAATAATCTATATTGTTAAACATGTGAGGACACGGTGTCACCGCGCTAGCGACGATCTGGTACCCCTTTCAGGGATTGTTCCTGCCTCGCACTGCATTCTTGCTGGGGCTGGCTCAAAACTGGAGGGATAGATGGATAGAATAATTAAACATGTACTACGAAGATATTTCAATGTTCCTTAAAAGTTTTGAAAAATCGGCGTTCTTAGCTTACAGATGGCTTTACATCTATTACAGAGCTGATTGTGTGGCGATTGGGTATTTGGAGAAAGAAAAGTAAGGACATGAATTGGGGGTTAGTACTTTGGAAAAGACAGTACTGCTGCAGTACTGCTGGATGGGGCACCAGCTTGTCACTATCTCTATCCCATGTTTCAGGCCCAGAATTGCCTGCCTGTCACTCTCAACCAGAATGAAAACAACATTGGCTGAATGTCCCTTTCCTGAAAGGGTGACACTACATACCCCTTTAGTAGATATCACCTCACTGTTATACATTCTCAAAATAATGTTTTTCTTATTACTTTTAGTCTTTCTGCACAGTTTATTAATTTTTTTCATTGGCAGGATATTCACCTGCACACCTGTGTCTAAATTCAAAGGCATTATCTTTCTGTTAATATTTAAATTTGCTATCCTCTCATTCTTTTTTGTTGTTTTCATTAGTCACTTCCTCTACAAAGAACAAGTCATCCTGGACACAGGTGTTGTTGCTTTGTTTTACAACTTCTACTTTTTTTTGGATAAACAGTACTATGAAAATTATTTTTTCTTTTTACATTTTCAATAGTCGTTACTATAAGCTGGGCATTTTGTTTGATGCATGCTTGGTTCTGCAGCAGATACTGTTGAACATATTCTGCTTAGTTTTGTGGGACTTTTCCTTATTGCCCATTTTGAACATTTTTTCACTACATCCACTGGTACACATTTTTGCATTTTCTGAGGCCTGAGAAATTTCCCTTACCTTTTCAAGACTCAGTTCAGTTTCTCTAAGGAACTACATTCTCACTTGTTTTCTACAAAACCAATGACAATCAGATCTCTTATCATTGAATCAAACAGCATGCCAAAGTACATGACTGACTTTTTAAGTGCCAGTCTATTACATATGTATTCTGTCTCTCAGGAAATTCGAACAGGTTAAAGACATTCCTTGAAAGCATGGCATTCATTTCTTTCATGCACATCTACCACCAGCATATAAAGCTCAAAACTTTATTTAAAAGATGTTTGATTTTCCCAAACATTTCCACTTGTCTGACTGTTGGATGGTAGTTTTGCTCAGTTTGTGTATTAGTTTTTAACTCCAGGTACTATGTACTGTTACGCAGCTCAAGCCACAACTGGACCATCGCTTCATTAAATACATAACAGCTAGAGTGCCCTATACTGTATATGATTAGAGCAACTTCCTCAGGATTTTAAGTCCTAGAGCCAAAGACATAAACACTACGCTAATAATGTTATCACTTGGTAAAAAAAAATCTACAAATATTGTATGAAAAGGTATTTAGTTACATGTTACTTCTGATACACCCTTTTAAATGGCTGCAAAAATACTCTTTATTTTGTGTTTTGTTCATCTTATCTATTACTAATAGCTTGTAAACACAGGTTTCATTCTGTTTTGTTATGTGGTTAGTTCAAAATCTAGTTGTTCAAAACTTATGGCAGTGAAGAAGTGCCTGTTTTCTCTCTCTCTCTGTCTTTCTCTTTAAAAAAAAATTTTTTGCTACATTCCTGATTTATGCAGATTTTTCAACCAATATATAATGTTAGATAAATGGCATTTGAGAGAACAAGTAACTGTTTTTTAGTTATGTCACTTGGTAAATGAACAAAATTATCCAACATCAACTGGTACTGTGTAAACAAGTAATTGTATGAAGAGAAGAGCAGAGACAGTGCTTGTCAGTAACAAGGCTCTCACTGGAGTAACAATTAGATTCATTTGTGAAAACCCACGTTTGCACACACTTGATGAAACTGGAAAACAACTAAGACACGGCACACAATTGATTATAGAATGATTTAATATGTAGTTGATGCCACAATCAGCTGTCACGGCCAAGGTGCCGGTACAACATACTGCCATGTACCATCACAAAAAAATAAAAAAATCACTATATCATAGATACACTTGTAGATACACAACAATACACTGCATTGTAGGTTGAATGTTGCTAGGCTACTCAGAGTTTTGCGTTCATTGTCTATACTACTGTAGGAATTTATTTAGGAATTTCTGACAGCTCATAAAATGTATTTTTCTCAGTTTTTCTCTGCGGTTTTGGTGGGACCACCGGCTGGGCCACTTGCAGGTTGCTTCTAGGCCGCATGTGGCCCACAGGCTGCTATTTGAATAGGCCGGTCCTAGAGTCAAAAGTTTCCTGATCTTAAGGTGGTTTCAAATTCCATTCTTTGGTCACTTTTAGTCAAGTTCAGAATCACTGCAAGGGTCAGGGGTTGCTTTATGTTTGCTTCAATGGCCCTTTTTATGATTTAGAGTATACCAAATGAAAATAAGTTAATTTTTCATTTTGATAAACACAAACTTAAGTTTATTCAACACTCCATCTGTGTCTTGCTTTGTTTACCTTATACTACAGGCAATCAGACTAATAGTATTATGGAAAATAAAACTGTTTGGAAGAAAGGGGTAAAAAAGCAGTATGGCACTGATTAAAAAAAGTCGTATTAATAAAATCAAACAAATAAGACTATTAGAATCTATAGAAATCTGATGTTATTTTGGAATGCCTGCAATAGTTTTTCCATTGTTCTTGTTATTTTCATTATACTCTTCATAATCTTATGGTCATTTCCAAGTATGCTTATCTGTTGTTGCATATCTTTCTGTGTATTCACCAATTTGTGATTTTGCAGTTGCCATCTTACTTAAGAGAATGGTCGTTTGGAAGCCTTTCAATTAAACTTTGAATCAATTTGAAGAAAAGACTAGCTTTGCTAAAGAATAGATAAAAGTCAGGTTTCTGACTTTTGTATTTTCCTGAGGGTTATTATTGTCAAACCTCATAAATAATATGTGCATGGTCAATTAAACTTTATTTTGTAAAGTCCTTCCAGATATACTGCAAGAAGCACCTTGTCACACATGTGCTTCTGGGAACCACCTTCCTTGCTCTCATTAGTTAAGCAGGTCCACCCCACCATCCCAAGCAAACTCTGCGCCTTCCAATCTCAGTCCTATAAAGCCAGCCAGTTCCCAGAATGTGGTTGCCTGCCCAAGCCACCCTTACAACTTATTCCGGTTGGCATGACTGTCAGCCGATCTCTCTGCACGAAATGATTTGATTCTGTGATTCTGTTGAAATTTAACATACTTATTCTTCAAGGGAATTTTGTCAGGAAAGTTCAGTTTTTTGTTAAGACGTTTTGAATAGTCCATGCTGGTCACATTTTTGAAATTTCAAAACCTCTGAACAATTGAAAATCATTGGAGAATTTTCAAACTCATCTATCTTAAAACATAAATTCTATGTGACTTCAATTATGACTCAGTTTGCTTTTTCAAATTTAGTTTGAGGCTGGTCACTTCAACTTGTGTAATATGTATGTTTTCCACTTTTACTCATCTGTCAGCCACTCATGGTGGCAAAACAGATCCCCAGTACAAGTTAGTCAAATGACAGGAAGTGCAAGAATGTACACCATCTTCATTCTCCTGCTGTCTGAAGTGTAAGTTAACTGTAAATTAAGGGTCAATCTATAAACATAGACTAAATAAATATGTACTCACTATTTACATTACACTAATAACGATCGCACTGTATTATCTGCACATTATAATGATTCAGTATTTATTTGACGGTTTAATTTATCATCAAACCTCCAGACCTGCATTCTATTGCAGTACAAAGTAGCCAACAATTTTACTTTGAGATTCAACAAAGATTTTAACTCTCCATCAACTATGTTGTTCATAAATGTTATGTTTAAGGAATTTGAACCACAATTAGTCACTAGCCTATTTAGGCTATGTTTTTAACTGTATATTGTAAAGTATTGTTAAAAAGCACATATTTAAAGTAATACTCCACCCAAAAATTATTACTTTTTAATATGTTACATTCCCTGTGTTGTTTGTAGTTATGGCAGTGAACAATTGTCAATATCATGCTTTTATGGTGAACAAAAGTAACAAAATTGACGATACAATACAACTGGATACCTGACACAAGTAATTTGAACTTTTTTTAATGGAATTTTTTATATATATTTTTTGTTGTTCAGCATTGGTCTCCATTGGCACCTATTGTTTCAGGAATATTGTTATCTCTCTTCTCCCTGAACAGAACAGACTGTTCTTTTTCTGCTTAGCCTGTTCAGGATCACAGGGAAACAGGGTCTATTCCATTAACACAAAGCAAACCTACACAAACTCCAAATCATTTTTAGTTATCTAGTTTTGAGTCACCAATTAACCTTACATGCCCATTATTGGGATGTGACAGAAAAAACTAAAAACCTGTACAAACACTCATGTAGACACCCAGCAAACATCCACACCCAGTGACTGTGTCACCATGTCTGGAAATGCAGCTCTAAAACGTTTTTGCCATCAATGTATTATTCTACAAAAGATAATTTGTTTTGTATGGCATGTACAAGAGTATGTTTAAAAATCATTTACATCTTTTTTGATAATCCTGTATTTTATGGTCTTGAGAAATTCATTTGGTCAATTCTTAACCATATATTTGAATTACATGATCAGTGCATTTTCTGCTGCTACCAAATGCCAACCTATCAATTTCTGATCTCCATATACCAACATAATGAAACTATTTATTTGTGTTTATTTATTTGTTATTTATGTATTTTTAGACACCTTGCACATCCTTACCCTGCTGAGAAATTCATGGAACCCTTTAAAGTGGAATTCTCAATATCTTTTATTGCTTTCATTATGTGTATGAATTGTTCTTCTTTCATCAATTTTCTAAACTTCCACTTCAATTTAAGAACTAGCTTCAAGACATTCTCCTTCATCTTGTGGGGACTATTCAACATTTTTATTCATAAGTCACTTGTAGGTCTAGCTGGTTTTACCACATGGTGGTTTTCTGTTTTTGCTCTGTTTATTGTAAAAGCCTGATTTTAATATTCTGTTTAACATTTCCAATATAATGCACTATAGCACTCAGCCCAATTATTTCAAATGCACATTCTGCTCTTGGGTAAATTAGCATATATTTCTTTACAAGATGTGGCCAGGAGATCAAATTAGTGGACCCACAGACAGCATTATGCAAATCAAGAGTGTTACCCATACTGTATTTAATGCAAATCTACTCTGAGATCAAAAATCAATGTAGCTGCCTGTATCTGATATCATTATAATAAAATGAAGATTTATTAATGCATATTTCTTTCTTCTTTGCCTTTTTTTCTTAGTTTAGTATTAAACTGAAGGCTTTGCAAGGGAAAATAATAAGATAAACTGTACCTTGCAGTAAAAAATAATGATTTAAATCAATATTGAATGTTGGGAACATTCCGATTTCTAGTTAAAATTATGAAGATTTAATTTTAAAAGATTTTCTGCTCAATAACATGTTGTCTGGACAATTCCTAACATATCTAAAAGGTACATTTAAAATTAACAATGAATTTCTTAAAATGTCTTCACCAGCACTCAGTACTTGTGTGATTATTTTTGAGGAGTCATTCCTGTCATTTTACTTTCTGTGTTTGTAAGCAACTCTCTCAGTGTGCCACCTATGCCATTACTCCTCATACATCTCATATTTGCTCTTCCTCTTTTGACACATCACCAAAGCCATATTGTCCAATCAGATTGCTCTGAGGGACAGGAAACACAGACCTTGGTGCTTCATTATATAGTCAATATAAAGGTTGAGATGAACCATTTGTTTGCACTTTTTGACATCTATAGAGCTACTAACTACAGCCAGACATCTCTACATAATTATTGCACTTTTTCCTAACACTTTTTTTTCAATTTAACAATGCAGATTTTACTAACAACCCGGATTTTCATTGAAAGTTCCTATTCATTTTTCTATTTTGTATGACTGTTTTCTTACTTTACAGGATCACAGAAAGTCACAGCCTCTTAGTGTATCAATGGCAAAGCAAGAACTGGCTCGGACCCTTCAAGGGTGCACACGGGCAAACGTAATGGACTTATTTAGAATTGTTAAATAACCTAACATTCACCACCTTAAGACAAGGAAATAATCCAGCATGCCAGGAGTGTTTGTAGTCTTTTTAGATGCTCACCCTTCAACCTACTAGCAACATGACCGTAGCAAACAAGAAAAAAAATCATATTTTGATTAGAACATTAATGAATATACTTTGCTGAAACATTCTAATGGGTACATACAGTAAATGTAGTGGTGTGAATGACAGGTAGCAAGCCTTTATTTGTAGAAAGTGTGTGATCAACATGCATGTTGATATAGTGAGTGTAAATGCAGATACTGATGTGCTGTGTTTTTTTTTTTTGGAAAATAGGGTTTGTGCTCAGCAGTGATAGCCAGAATGAGAGGTGCATGGAGAAAGTTTCCACAGCTGCCTCCTAGTCTGTCTTTTAAAAGCCTGTCTCACTTTGAAAGGAAATGTTTATAAAAGCCATGTGAGGAGTAGAGGTGTAGCTAATCAAGGCAAAACAGGAGCAAAGCTGGAAAGATAAGAAGGAAAATGAATGTGTAGATGAAAGAAAGGTGTGGTTGGAGTGTGATGTGGAGGTGATGGGTGTTGTTCTGAGGACAAACTGGGTAAGGTGGTTGAGATATGTGGAGTGAAAGGCAAAGAATGATTGGAGGAAGAGGTGCTACAAGATGGAGGTGAAGGTAATAGGACCAAGAGTTAGTCCAAACAAAACATGGTTAGAGGTGTTGTTAGGTTATAGTCAGTTCTTGAAGTGAGCTGCTACTCACTGGTACTTATAGTCCCAGCAATGTTTGTGGCACTTGAAGTTTCATGGGGACACCCGACCACACTCCAGGACATTGATATTTTTTTTTTCAAGCCATTCCTATGTAGCATTCTATGCTTGGGGTTCTCATCTTGCTACAAAATTTCACAAATTTCCAAGATACTTATAGACTGGAATAATTTTTCCTTCAGGGCTTCACTGAATTTTGCATCATTCTTTTTACGCTCTACCTTCACACACCTTCCAGGGCATACTGCATCCCATTAGTAAGATACCACCTCCATACTTCCTGGTGGAGAGTATGTGGTTTAAATAATGCTCAGTGTTTGGCTTATGGCAAAACATGATGTTTACTCTGATGACTGAAATGCTCAATTTTGGTCTCATCAGACAGTACCTTCTTCAGGCTCTCTTATCTGCCTTTTTGCAAACTCCGACTGAGATTTTATGTGTATGTGTTTTTTTGTTAACGGTGGTTTTCTCCACTGCGGTAGACTGGCGCCCTGCCCGGGGTTTGTTTTCCCATAAATCTGTGACTGGTAAAGCACCAGTAAAGTTGTTGTACACACACTCTCGCAAATCTAAGTAACTGTAGCTTATACCCAATTCAGAGTTCTCATAGGTTTCATGGTCGCCTCCCTCACTAGTTGTCTTTTTCCGCGATCAGTTTCTATGGACAGCCTGCTTTCAGCAGATTTGTAGCCATGCCGTATTCTGTGTATTTAAATGATTGATTTAAGTGGACTCCAAAGGATTTTCTTTAACCTGGACATTTTCTTGTCTTCATCCCCTGAGTGTCACCTCCCACCTGCGCAAACAATGGCGATTGGTCTGGCCCATGTATGTGGCTCAAAAGTTCCCCCCAAGATGAAGTAGGAAAATTTTAAGGTCTCTATTACATTGGCTGGATGGGAATTCTCGGCACTGTTGGACTCTGGTTGTGACCTCTGCGTAGTTCGCCATGACTTGCTCCAGCAGACCCCTTATAAGACCACAGAGAAAGTAAACATCCGCTGCGCCCATGGGGACATTAAAACATAAGAGACTATATTACTCCCTCTGAAATTTAAAGGGAAGAACTTTAAGGTTTGGACTGCCATATCAGACACCTAACCCTGGCCACTCCTAATAGGATAAAAGAATGCTGTCTTTCCACAGGTCATGGCCACCTGGGTGATGCAAGGGACATTGTAAATGCAGGGAACAGTATAACTTGGCCACTGACATGGCTACGACTATGCCCGTTTGCTGTGTCTGTGTATAGGAGAGTGGTAGCTCCCGCTGCAATAAATAAACCTGCTGTTCCTATTTCAGGTTGAATAACTCTAGTTTTGCTAAAGTACTGAGACTCAGCCTAGTGTTTTGGGGTACAAGACAGTGACTCATGCATCACATGTACCCATTGCTTCTTACCCACATTTTCTTGCTTTTACCTGCCAAACATGACCACTTCTTTATTTACTGCATCTCCTACAATTTGTTTTGCCTTTGCCATTTTCCACACTACTTTCTTATACACTCAAACAAAACATGTTTCACAGTTGCGATTTCGTTGCATTGAGAATTTGGAATTTTTACGGAGTTTCTTTTAACACTAGAATCCCTGTATCCTACGAAAACACTCGTAATCCTGGGTCACCTTAAATTCCTTTGCACCTCTCCATTAGCGTCTTTTGTTTTGCAAATGTGTCGATCAGCACAAGCAGCAAGCAGCCTACAATCCCATAACCCGATGGAGCTCAACTCAGGAAAAAAGATCTCTTAGTTCAAGGCTCTTTATCTGCATGTGAAGTGCCTGGAGTTGTATAAGGTAAATAATACAGTATATATCATTATTTGGAAACACATGCATTTCATGTGTGTTCCATGTCTACAACGATCTGTTTAAGTGAAGGATGAAAGGAAATGTGAGGCAAGAAACACTGAACAAATGCCTAAAGCAGAACATTTTCCATGTTAAACTAATAATGACATGAAGTGTATAATCTGTGCAGACTTTAGTCCAAATATCAAATAAACACATGCATATTCAAGAATATAACCAAAGCAAAAAAAAATCATTCAATTTACATGTTGATGTCAATGAGATACAAACCCAAGTTCAAATCAATCAACAGAAAGTTGATATGTATTCTTGGGTGGTGCAGAGGTAAGAACTGCTGCCTTATAACCAAAATGCTCCGCATTTTGAGTAGCAAGCTGCTATTATTATTACTATCTATACTAATAAAAGGCAAAGCCCTCACTGACTTACTGACTGATTCACTCATCACTAATTCTCTAACTTCCCGTGTAGGTAGAAGGCTGAAATTTGGCAGGCTCATTCCTTACAGCTTACTTACAAAAGTTAAGCAGGTTTCGTTTTGAAATTCTACGCGTAACGGTCATAACGGTCGACAACGTCCGCCATTTTGAACTTTCTTATTTATGGCCCCATCTTCACGAAATTTGGTAGGCGGCTTCCCTGCGCTAACCGAAACCGATGTACGTACTTATTTCGCTGGTATGACGCCACTGTCAGCCACCATATTGAACTTTCCAATGGTCTTTGTTACTTACGGGCTCATCTTCAAGAAATTTGGTACGCGGGTTCCCAACGCTAACTGAATTCTACTTGCGTACATATATACTTCCATAGCCTGCAGCTCGGTCACCATGTGAGGTGGCGTTGGGTCCCCCATCCCAACGCCTCCCACGTTGTTGGCTGCCTGCCTATATAGGGCCGTCCGTCGCTCCAGTCTCTACATTCCCTTCCTTGCTTCGCCACGGGATTCGCGTCTCCCTGCTGATAACTACAGCCTTTTTATTTAATCCACGGCTTCTCCGCTGTTTTATTGTTCGTTTATTACGATTATAGTTATTGTGTAGGTATTTTAGACTTACTTTACATTGTTCAGGTACTCATTTTCTTTATCGTTCCAACCATACCCCTATTAACATGTCTATTGAGGTGATCACCATTGATCAAAGAACTGTCACTTACCGAGTGGTTTCCATGCCCGGAGATGGCACCTAGCTTTTCCATTCTCTTTGTTACATATTGCACGGCCATATTAGCCTCACTCTTGATATCCGGAGGAACATTGTGTCTTATGTATTGAATGACTGGGACAGGTTCAAGGTGTGGACTGATGAGAGTACAGGAGATAATTATACTACACAGGAGCACTATAAGAGTGAAATGCTTAAGCCCTTCACCTATGGTTCTGCATGTGAGTTGATGGCTGCCGCTGAATTGTTCGGTTGTCGCTTTCAAGTGTACCGAAATGGCCAAATATTTTACACCTTTGGACAACCGCCAATGCCTCTTAAACATCTTAAATTCGCAGGTGACGATTTCAGTAGTGGACACTTTGATGTTTATGAATGTTTACACTCTCAAAAGCTGGATGTGAAGTTATCGATGAAACCGGTTGTATGCTTACAACGCTTGACAGATACCGAATGTCACTTCAACACAAGTCCTGCAAATACTGTCGTAATTGAAACAAACCATGAAACTCAAACTGATTGTGACAGCAGCAATCCAAGCTGTGAGATTTGAAACAAGATTACTTTTCACATGGCCAACTGTACGTTGCATGCTCAAGAGTAAGCTCAGCGCACAGTTTGGTCATATTACAACCGGAGGGCCGAAATGACAATGTGGTATACAAAGAGATCATTAACAAATAATTATTGGTATATTTTCCCTCAGTTTAAAAAGGTTTAGTTTTCTTCTTAATGAAAATTTTAAGGCAGTACTTCGGCGCTGCGAAGCGTGGGTATTTTGCTAGTAATATAATAAAAACATACATTTGATTTGAGTCTGTAACAGTTTGTGTAAATTTTGGCTACTTGTAAAAGTTAGCGCTCTTTTTCATTATTCAGTTTTATTCTGTCAGTGTTGTTCACGTGGTACAATGAACTTGCCTCTCCCTCTCTGAGTTGATGGTGTCTATCTCCATTCTTTTCACAAGAGCAGCGATGACCACAGTTGGTGCTGTGGTTGATGCCTGCTGAGAACTATTTGTTGTACCAGCAATCAAAGACATTATGTCCCGTGGCCTCTATTAGACTGGAGAAAGGCAGAACCTTAACAACAGACATCTTCACAGCACTTTCACTGGCTAGTAGACTGCTGCACTGCAGCACAACTCTGCTTGGCACCATAAAGTGTGACAGTAACTTCCACCTAGTCACTTTAGGATGTGAGCAATTTGCCACGCTGGTGTTTAAATCTGGTAGTGCTATGCTGACGGTGTATGCGCCCAAAAAAGTCTGTCTGCATTTTATTTGATATTTGGACTTCACATCATAATTAGTATAACATGGAAAATGTTTCTGCTTTAGGTATGTATTCAGCATTTCTTGTCTCACATTTCCTTTCATTCTATACTTACATAGATTGTTGTAGACACGGAACACACATGAAATGCATCAGGATGAAGCCCTGGTTCCTTGTTGGCCTCTGCCGAATTTCTGGGATAAGACCCTGAACGTAGGCCTCTGGATCTGGTTCAGGATAAGCTTTCTCTTTGAGTTCTGCAGCATCAGGCTCTGATTTCCAGGATAGAACACTGGATGCAGGTCCCTGGCTCTGGTTCAGGATGAAGCTTCCCTCTGGAGTTCTTTAGCCTCTGGCTCTGTCTTCCAGGAAAAGGTTCTTGGCTTAGACCTTTAGTTCTGGTTCAGGATGAGGTTTTCTGGGTATGCAGAGCTCTGACTCTGTGCTCAGGGATGCCGTCACTGTTGATATTAGCCTCTGGCTCTGGTTCCCAGATATCCCGTCGGGATAAAGTTCCTTGGTCCTCCATCTGTGGTTTCCGTACTTCCTGGGGCCTCTGGCTCTTTGTCTTAGGATAAGGTCCTTAGGTTTAGGACTAGGGTTAGCCTTAGGCTAGGCGTCCCATTGGTTAAGCCTAGGGTTTTTGGTTGGGGAAGGCCCATCTGAGGCCCTAGGCTTTCTGGAGGTTTTGCCTGGTGCCTGTGGGGATGTTCTGTTACTGCTTAGTTGGTCTTAGGTTTCCCCTCTCAGCTGCTGGGGCTTTTTTAGTTTCCCTTCTCCTAGGTTGGGTTTCGTTTCTCCTCTCAGTTGCTGGGTCTTCTAGTTACCCTGTCTGCAGTCTTTGGTCCCCTTCTATTAGGCCTCCAGTCTCCAGTTTCTCTTGGGCTTGGTCTTCATTTTGTAGGCTAGGCTATAATACTGATGTACCACAAGATGCAACTTCTAGATGAGGTGCATTTATATTACAATAAATTGAAATCCCTTGACTACAGACAGCTGATTTCTGTATAACTAATTAAGCAACTACTAGAACCAATTGGCTGCACCAGAGATTATTTAGATGTGTTGTATTAAAGGAGTGAATAATGTTGTGCTTTATATTTGTAATAAATTAAACTTGCAGATACAGCAATCCCTCCTCGATCGCGGGGGTTGCGTCCCATAACCCCCAGCGAAAGGTCAAAATCCGCAAAGTAAAAACATTATTGTTTATATGGTTATTTTTATATATTTTAAGCCCTTATAAACTCTCCCACACTGTTATAAACATTTCCTGCACAGTTATACAGCATAAACCCTTTATATTCTCTTACATATTAGGTAAGATTCGTTGAAATTATGCATGTAAACACACTGTTTATATACTACGCACAAACATAGGTATCGTGTATCATTGAGGAGTTTTATTTAATACGTAATACAGTTTTAAACATATTGTAATTGATTAGGTAATCTATACTAATAAAAGGCATAGCCCTCACTGACTGACTGACTGACTGACTGACTGACTGACTGACTCACTCACTCACTCACTCACTCACTCACTGACTCATCACTAATTCTCCAACTTCCCGTGTAGGTAGAAGGCTGAAATTTGGCAGGCTCATTCCTTACAGCTTACTTACAAAAGTTAGGCAGGTTTCATTTCGAAATTCTATGCATAATGGTCATAACTGGAACCTAGTTATGTACATATATACCGGCCATAGCCTGCAGCTCGGTCGCCGTGTGAGGCGGAGATGCGTCCCTCATCGTCACGCCTCCCACGTAATTAAGTGCCTGCCCATATAAGGCCGTCCGTCAGCAGCAATTCAATAGAAACACTCTGCCGCTGAGCAGCTCACGTGAACTGACTGTGAACGCAGTACGCAGACAAAAAGGAACAGCTCCAAAGAGCGCTAAGCAAAAAACGCATTACACAATTGAGAAGGCAGCAAAAGAATATGAAGTGAGTGACGCATACAAGCATATTCATAAGTGCAGCTACTGCGGAAACAAAGCACGGTGTAAACCGTAAGTTTAAATTAAGTTTATAGACATGCTCCTGCTGCCGTTTGTCATGCCTACGACGAATACGATATTCGTGAGATACAAGTTTAATGAGAAGACACGAGGTATAAATAAGACTTTGGATCACTTTGTAACGGAGTTAAAATTGCTGTAGCGAGAAACCTTTAAGTGCCGGGTCTTAGCTAACATTAAATAAAGCCGTGGACATTGCAAGATCACACAAGATAGCGGCTCACGTGAACTGACTGTGAACGCAGTATGAGTGATCACTTTGATGAATGAAACCTGTTCAAAAAACGCATTACACAATTGATAAGGCAGCAAAAGGATATGAAGCGAGTGACGCATACAAGCATATTCATGAGTGCAGCTACTTTGGAAACAAAGCACGGTGTAAACCTAAAGTTTAAATTAAGTTCATAGACAGGCTGCCGCTGGCGTTTGTCATGCCCACGATAAATACGATATTCGCGAGATACAAGTTTAATGAGAAGACGCAGGGTTTAAATGAGACTTTTGATCACTTTGTAACAGAGTTAAAATTGCTGTAATGGAGTTTAAATTGCTGGTATG
>JANRMT010062815.1:20296404-20358843 GCA_026402145.1 Polypterus bichir lapradei
GATCAATTACAGGTTAAGGGCCTTGCTCAAGGGCCCAACAGAGTAGAGTTTCTTTTGGCATTTACAGGATTCGAACCGGCAACCTTCCCATTGCCAGTGTAAATCTCTAGCCTCAGAGAAAGGAGGTTAAGAAACCAGAAAATTTTGGAACTGTCTAAATGACTCAGTATTTTAAGTGATACACATGACTGAGGAATGTAGAAAAACAATGCTGGGTATTCTCGTATGTTGTTCCAATAGCAAAAAATAAAAATAAAAAAGCAGTCATGGACCATGGACATAATTCTAAGGCTTGTACTTTCAGCAGTAGGACAAAAAACGGCCAGGATCAAGAGAGGAACAGCGAATGAGAAGGGGAATATTTTGGGTTATGTGTGGGCTAGATCAGGTTAGAATGCCACCTTTAGAGAGACCTTTGAGAATTTTTTGCAATTTAACAATAGTAAAACTGAGGAACTGGTTACTGACTTTTGCTGCACTAAAGAGTTTCTACACCTGGGGCCTCATGTATAACGGCATGCGTAGAACTCACACTATAACATGGTGTAAGCACAAAAGCGGGAATGTGCGTACACACAGAAAAATCCAGATGCAGGAATCTGTGTGTACGTAAACTTCCACGTTCTTCCGCTACATAAATCCCAATCAGCGTGAAAAGTAACACTCTTGCACGCGCCTCCTGTCCTGCCCCAACTCCTCCCAGAATTACGCCTCTTTGAATATGCAAATCAATATAACTAAGCCTTAAGCTCAGCCTTCTGTGAAAAGACAATGGGAAAAGCACAGGGGAAAATATAAGAATTTCAGCGAATACCAAGTGGAGGCAAGGAAAAACGTACTACTTGTTGGTTTAAACAGTTGTATAATCAAGAAAAGGAAGTTGATCGAGTGACATAGCGTGTCGGAGAAACTTGAAAGCTCACTTTCACAAAGTTGCACAGTACCCGAAATAAAAAATAAGTTGTCACATATCAAAGTCGCTGTGAAAAGGTGAGTCGTAGCCCACCGTCTGAGTGTCATATGAAAGCTTATTAGGGTACAGAGAAAAAAAAATAGGCACACAGTGGGGAAAAAGCACGAAATGCCAACTTTAATTTAGAAATTTCCACTTTAATCACGTAGTTTATTTTGTCATTAAAGTAGAACATCATAAACTTAATCTTAAAATCGTTTAATCTACTAGTTTCTCAAATCACATTGTAACTAAAGTAGCACGTTAAATGCTTTGTTTTGTTTTTGATCGTCTATGTGCTCTATGTGTGTGAATCACTATGTGCTTCCGTGCTTTCTCTTTCTCTGACAGGACACAGAATCCATTACATTCGTAATATTACAGCTCTCTGAATAATTAAAATACAGTACTGAGATGTATACGTGATATCTTTTTCATGATGATAGGAATGAAAGCATGTTATTAAACATGAGAACACGGTGGTGCAGTGATTGTGCGCGACCTTCAATGAAATTTTTGCAGCAGTACTGTCTCATTCAAATGTACTAATTTCCAATTCCTGTCCATAGTTTTCTTTCTCCAAATACCCAATCGCCACACAATCAGCTCTGTAATAGACGTTAAGCCATCTGTAAGCTTACAACAACGATTCTTCAAAACTTTTAAGGAACATTGAAATATCTTTGTAGTACATGTTTAATTATTCTATCCATCTATCCATCCAGTGTGGCGCCAGCCCAGCAAGAATACAGCATGAGGTAGGATCAATCCGTGAACTAGCTAGCGCTGCGGCACCATGTCCTCACATGTTTAATTATTAACAATACAGGCTATTTAAATGAAGTTAAAGTTTTATTTGTATAATACAATCAATGTATTTTGCTGCATTTCATCTTAAAAATGATAGCGTCATCATATGTAAATACGCGGTTTATAAACTGGTGCAGGTTGTGCAATATTATAACTGTAGTGCAAGTTTACAGTGAGGTGATTGTACTAATAAGTACAAACAGTTCTACGAGGAGCACTTAATTGACTGATTGACTGTGTTTAAAGTTCTTAGGATGAAACTATTTCTGAACTGCGAGGTCCGTACAGGAAAGTCTCAGAAGCGTTTTGCCGTGACTGAGGCAGCAAGTGCTTGATGTTGTATCCCGATAATTCTCTTTCCGATCAGCTGCTGCTGTGATTCCCCAGTCAGATACAGTGATATAAATGCTCCAAGTGGTGCAGTGAGAGTAATATGGAAAAAGATGATCCGCTGTGGCAACCCTTAACGTGAGCAGTCGAAAGAAGTAAAAGAAGGTGCAGTGACATTAACAACAGTAAAGCAGCTATGGTATTTGGAATACTATGGCTATTCCCTGGATCAATATATTGTTGCAGGTTAATTACAATAAGATGCATTACATTAATAAACAATATGCGGTTAGTTTCAGCGTATTTATAAAGCCGTGTCAAGAATGTGGACCTAAGAAAGAAAGGGTAACCACACAGGAACAGTAGCACTGCTTTGACGCTGGGTGCTGCAAGTCTGCAAAACCGAGCGCAGAACTTGCGTACGACAGGGTATGAGGTACTGTGGAAATGTGCGTGACTTTACGGCAAGTTTAGATTTTATACATCGCGATTTGAACGTGGAAACGTTTGTACGCAAAATTTCTGTGCATACGCACTGTTTATACATGAGGCCTCTGGTCACTATTCAGGGTGTGAATGTGGAGGGGGTGCGTTTTACAAATATGTGAGGGGTCCACATGGATGAGAAGCTGGAATGGTCTCATAACACAGAGGAACTATACAAGAAAGGACAGAGCAGGCTTTATTCTTCAGGAGATAGGGTTCCTTTAATTTGGATAGTAAAAATCTTTATATATTCTATAATCCTGTGATTTTTGATGATTAACAATCAATAAGACAACCATCCAGGATGACACCATAATAATATGAGATTTGAAAAATAATTCTTTAACTTGGTTATTTATCAGTTTCTCTTTCGGCAATACCTTTCATTAATCCAATAATTCTGCAAGGCTCCTGCTTTATTTACCTTACCTTTCTCTGTTGTAGGAGGCAGGTCTCCATCCTTTAGACCTTTAGCAAGATAACTAAAGCACACTTGTTCTAAGAAATAGAATATTACATATTTATTGATAAACACAAGGATTATACTGTAGAAAAATGATTGACATGTAAGACTGGGCGCAGACACATTAGACAGACAAACATATAACATAGGCTGGCTGTTTACTGGTATCTTGGCACAGATAAACAGTTTACGAAACCAAGCATTTATGGATAATGTCTGAGGCTGTGTGGAGCTGTTGCTTTGTTGTTGCTCCGGGTTCAAGTGGAAGATTCTTCATGTGTTGGAGAGCACGCTTTCTCTTTCCTGCATGATCATTGTCAGTGCTGTGCTGCTGCTTTCTTCCCGGTTCACGAGGTCTGCAGAGTGCAACTCTGATTTACACCTTTGTTATCAGATGAAGTCCAGGCAAATACTGGTACAAGCTGGAGTTCAGCCACTTAGTCTGGAATGCAAGTCGGGGTTTTGTGGAGATGGATGCCTGCTACCCTGTTAAACCTGCTTTCCTAATAGGCCTGGTATGCCACTAAATTTTAGCAGAATGAGCAATGCCCACTTTGTCCTACAATAGCCAGTAAGTTTTTCTACCCTGTGCTGTGCTGGGCCAGTAACATCACTTCAAAAGATGCCCACCAAATTACCAAGCTGATCAAGATGGCAGGCTCAGTTACGAGACACACTCACAGTCCACCAAAGTTAGTAATGAAGGAGAGAATTAAAACAAAACTGAGTGCCAACAATGCTGCACATCCTCTCTCTGGCATACTAACATTGAGGACTTTCAGCCAACGAATTATTCAACAAAAGTTTGTCAAAAAATCTCTTGGGGCTTCTTTATACCAACAGCAATGCCTGTATAATGCGATACAGTGACAGAAACTGCTCTTTTTATCTTGGTAATCAAGATGGAAGTTTTCTTTCTTTTACTGAATTCTGATGTGTGTTTCATAAGTGTTGTTGTTTGTTATAATATTTATTTATTTATTTATTGGGCTTCTGTAAAAAAGCTACATTTCCCCCGTGACATGAACAAAGTACTATCTGTCTACAGTCATGTGAAAAGTTAAGTACATTCAATGAAATGTTTTTTCTTTTTTAACTTATGTGGACATATCATGACTTGATTTTCATTTAAGTAGTATCTCTAGATATACAGGTAATATCATTTAAAAAATGAAAATGAACAGATATTAGTTTTCCTTATGTTTAATAAGTAAGTTCATCCTTGGTTTTAATAGCTGGTATTGCTCCCTTTGGCAGAAACAACCTCAGATAGGCATTTCCTGTAACTGACAACCAATTTCTGACATTGACTGTGAAAAAGTTTTTTCCACTCTTCCATTCTGTGTGATGTTTGAGGGAATTTCATGTGCACAGCACATTTCAAATCTGCCCCACAGCATCTTGATGGGATTCAGATCTGGGCTCTGACTATGGCATTTCCATAATCCCTGTTTTTGTTTTTTTTTTTTTATTTTTAGCCATTGTTTGTTGGATATACCATTAGGATCATTGTAATAATTCAAGATCCACTTCCAGCTGAGGGAGGCACAGTGGCACAGTGGGTAGCGCTGCTGCCTCGCAGTTAGGAGACCCGGGTTAGCTTCCTGGGTCCTCCCTGCGTGGAGTTTGCATGTTCTCCCCATGTCTGCGTGGGTTTCCTCTGGGTACTCAGGTTTCCTCCCACAGTCCAAAGACATGCAGGTTAGGTGCATTGGCGATCCTAAA
Source organism: Polypterus bichir lapradei (assembly GCA_026402145.1). Classification (NCBI taxonomy): domain Eukaryota; kingdom Metazoa; phylum Chordata; class Cladistia; order Polypteriformes; family Polypteridae; genus Polypterus; species Polypterus bichir. Next base: position 20,301,171 of record JANRMT010062815.1, read on the forward strand.
TTGTCCCAAGTGTGTGCTTGGTGTGTGGGTATGCGCCCTGCAGTGGGCTGGCGTCCTGCAAGGCAGGTTTGTTTCCTGCCTTGCTTCCTGTGTAGGTTGGGATTGGCTCCACCAGACCCCCGTGACCCTGTAGTTAGGATATAGCGGGTTAGATAATGGTTGGATGGATGGATGGACTTTCAGGTGAGCATCAGACTTTTGTATGAAGGAGAATTCATTCTGGATTCTATGACAGTGAGCTGTTCAAACCCTTATGCAGCAAAGCAGCCCCAAATCACAACATTTCCACCACCATACTTTACAGGTGGTATAAGGTTCTTCTGGTCAAATGCTGTCTGATTTTCACCAAACATGTCTTCTGGGATTGTGACCAAATACCTCAAACTTTGCCTAGTCTGTCCGGAGTGCATTATTACAGAAGTACTGGTCTTTGCCTAGGTGTTCATGGGCAAATTTTTGTCTTGCCCTAAATCATTTTTTTGGACAGCAAAAGTTTCCTTCTGGCACACTTGCCATGTAGATTCAATCTGAGCAGCCTCTTTCTAAAGGTAGACAACAGTGGTAAAATCTACCTGTAAGTCCCATGATGAAATTCTAGGCCTTTTTAAAAAACGTCTTTCAGCATTTTGTGTTCTGCTGTTGTGCTGAACCTGCTGGGTAGGCTAAGCCTGGTCAACTTGACAGTTTTTTTTTAAATCTTCACCCTTGTAGATAGTCTTCCAGATATTAAAATGGTAGATTTCTAATTGTTTGTAGATCTTTTTGAAGCACTTCTTAGACTCAAAGGCATCTATAACCTTATTTCTGAAGGCCCCAGATAGCTTGTCATGGTAATAACACATATTTCAACAACAAAGAACAATCCAAACTAAATGTGTGAGGTTTAAATAAAACAGGTTCAGACAAGATCCTCCCTAATAATGTCCTTATAATCTGCACCTCATCTGGAGCTCCCGATTCTAATTTTAGGTATTTAATGTAATTACGTTTCCCACATACATTTGTTTATTTAAATTATACAATTGACTACTAAATTAGGGCAGCACGGTGGCACAGTGGTAGCGCTGTTGCCTCACAGTAAGGAGATTTGGGTTCACTTCCGTGGTCCTCCCTTCATAGAGTTTGCATGTTCTCCCCATGTCTGCATCGGTTTCCTCCAGGTGCTCCGGTTTCCTCCCACAGTCCAAAGACATGCAGGTTAGGTGCACTGGCGATCCTAAATTGTGGTTGGTGTCTGTGAATGTGTGTGTGCCCTGCGGTGGGCTTGTGCCCTACCTGGGGATTTTTTCCAGCCCTGCGTCCTGGGATTGGCTCCAAAAGACCCCCGTGACCCTGTGTTAGGATATAGCAGGTTGGATAATGACTGAATGACTGACTACTAAATTTAAATATGGCATAATGTTTGTTATATCAACTTTATCTAGAGGTACAGTCTAAATTGAGGTCAAGTCTTGATATGTCTATATATGTTCAAAAAGAAAAAAAAACATTTCATGGGGTATTTTACAGAAGATTGCATCTATCTATCTATCTATCTATCTATCTATCTATCTATCTATCTATCTATCTATCTATCTATCTATCTGTTGCTGAAGTGGCTTTTTAATCTGATTCAAATTCTTTTATACCCATGGGTAGCATGTTTTAATGGAGAAAAATCACCAAAGACTTCATATTAAAGTTTACAATTTTAGTTTTCCAAGACATTACTCAAAAAAGGAGTTACACGTATAAATTTGTTCTGGCAAAACTCAGGCCACCTTATCCCTGTCAATTGTATTATTTCTGTTATGACAATGGCGGATTGTATAATGTAAGACATTAATAACTCGGTGTGAAATTTCAATCTAATTAGACACATTTTTTAGCCCTTAATATGCTTCATCTAATTAATAGTTTTATCTACTGGTGTCATTCACAGTCCTGTAATTGTCACACTTGAAGGTCAAAATCCAGAGGTGGCATTTTGCGATTAGTTTAAGTGTAATTAATTGTTAATTTTCTATTTTAAGACAAAGGCTATAATTATATTTTGTACATGGATTCTTTTATAAGATGACATGGCTGTAAGTTTTGCTTAGCCAGCATGTCTATCTTGCTCATCTTGGTAATGATGTCCCTTTGCATTTTAACATGCTTTTCTTGTAGGTGATCAGTCCTTGGGAAGCAGCTCATTTGGAAAAAGATTTTTAAAGTAATTTTGCCAGATTATGACTTCAAAGTGCCATATTTCATTCTTAAACATATTTGTGAAAGAATAACTATCATTCAGGTAAGGGAGAGATCTGTGTAGTGGATTTCCACAAGATCAAATGCAATATATTTGCAATATATGACTCAAACCACTTACACCTTAACACCAGCAAGACCAAGGAGCTGGTGGTGGATTTTAGGAGGCCCAGGCCCCTCATAGACCCTGTGATCATCAGAGGTGACTGTGTGCAGGGGGTGCAGACCTATAAATATCTGGGAGTGCAGCTGGATGACAAATTGGACTGGACTGCCAATACTGATGCTCTATGTAAGAAAGGTCAGAGCCGACTATACTTCCTTAGAAGGTTGGCATCCTTCAACATCTGCAATAAGATGCTGCAGATGTTCTACCAGACGGTTGTTGCAAGTGCCCTCTTCTACGCGGTGGTGTGCTGGGGAGGCAGCATAAAGATGAAAGACGCCTTACGCCTGGACAAACTTGTTAAGAAGGCAGACTCTATTGTAGGAGTAAAGTTGGACAGTTTAACATCTGTGGCAGAGCGACGGGCACTAAGCAAACTCCTGTCAATCATGAAGAATCCACTGCATCCACTGAACAGTGTCATTTCCAGGCAGAGGAGTAGCTTCAGTGACAGACTTTTGTCACTGTCTTGCTCCACTGACAGACTGAGGAGATCGTTCCTCCCCCACACTATGCGACTCTTCAATTCCACCCGGGGGAGTAAATGCTAACATTACTCAAAGTTATTGTCTGCTTTTACATGCATTTTTATTACTATTTAGTTTAATATTGTTTTTTGTATCAGTATACTGATGCTGGATTATGTGAATTTCCCCTTGGGATTAATAAAGTATCTATCTATCTATCTATCTATCTATCTATCTATCTATCTATCTATCTATCTATCTATCTATCTATCTATCTATCTATCTATTTCTTTGTTTCAGACTACAGGTTGATCATAACTTGCATTAGAGAAGTTTACATTCCTTAGAAATCCTTAGCATTATGCTGATGGAAACTTGACACTTCTGTTGGAGTAGGGCTGGAACCTTGGATGGGTAAAAGGGATGTTGCTCTCTCAACCAAAATGTCCCATCCCCTCAGGGTGTGACAGATTGGAATTTTAGCACTTCTGTTTACTTATATTTACTTATTTAGGTGATGGCTTTATCCGAGGTGACTTACAATGTTTATGATACAATTGGTTACACTTCTTTTGGTTTTCCAATTGGTCAAGTGACGTTCTCATGGTCACACAGTGTCAGCAGCAGGATATGAACTCACATCCTCAGGGTCCGTAACCACTACACCACACTGCCTGCCAGTATAGTTGTATTTTGTCAGTGGTCAGATGAATGGATGAACAATTAAACCCCAATTAACACCAAAAGCAACATATCAGCACAGCTTTACCACATATCTGTCTACTTCATAATGACACCAACTAATTGGTCTGGACCCTGAAAGGGACACGCTCCTCAGGTGGCTGAGGACTATCAGAATGGAGAAGCTGCAAAAGCCAGCCATTAAAGCAACTCCTGAGAGCATGGAAAGGAACAATACAGATGCAGCACTCCAAGAAGCGTCTCCCTGCTGCTAACATCCATCGATCTGGATGTATGAATGCCGGCAAGCCTTGGGTTTGGACCCTCATCTTAGTTTGGTTCACAAAGTTGGGGAAAAGAGCAGTGTTGAGGAAAAGCTGATGAAGGAGGTAATGGGTAATGACCTTCTAAAGGCCAATTGCACCAGCTTTTCATAAAATGCTACATCCACTCTCAAAGGTTGTTTAAATACTTATAAGTTGAAATGAAGAATAAAAAGAGATGCTTTCATATTTTTTTTTTTATATTTTATGGTAACTTCTCAAGAGTTGTGCCTCATTTATGGGGTAAAGTGCACCTAGATATTTTATTTTCAATTTGTGTATTCTGCTTGTTTTGTAAATGAACTGTGCTTCCTAATTAGAATAGTTGTGAAAATTTCATAAATAGTGGGTTTATCCTCCATTAACATTTATAAATGCATTGTTTTGAGTGTCTGTGAATTTGTTAAGGAAGATTAATGTTGGAGGAAGTCAAATATACCACCATATTTTTTTTCGAGTTAGTGTAGAGCTGCACATGCATATACAAAGCAAACAAAAAAGTCAAAGGCTATTTCCATGCTGAAAAAAAAGATAAAAGGCACAAAACTTTGGCTGTATGGTCTTCATCAGGTGTACAAACTGAAAAGAAAAAAACTGGTAATATATACAGGTGGGGAAAAGGGGAACAAAGTCATGGCCAATGATAGGAAAAAAGGTGAGACTAGATGTGAAAAAAATAATATTAGAGATGATAAAGGGAGGGATTAAAACATTAGTCAGCCATTGAGACCTGGAGAACTGTGTGATTCCAGTGACAGAATGAGCTTACATTCTTCTTTTTGTTGTATTTTTGTTTTGTTTATATTGTTCTGTCTTTTAAGTGTCTCATTATTTCCTAAGAGGAACTGGTTGATAAGGTTAAATGACCTTTTCTCTTCAAGTTGGCATAATGCCACCATGACCCTCAATGTGACAAGCAGAATGATGTTTATTCATACAAGAAGTGGTATATCAGGACCCAAGCGTTGGGTTAAGCTTGAGTTCGTTCCCACCAGCTTACGCCTGGTGGATGAGTGACTCACCTAGGTGAAAGACTGCCAAGAAGAACAACTTTGTCAGGTCACAGGAGTATGAGGACCAGATTCAGGGTGAATAGTTTCTAACAGCAGAAAGTGGCTCTTGGGAATAGAATTGATTACTAACTGGAATGGAGCTGATATTGTTAGTTTTCTGAAAAGGGCTAGATAGATATACCTGAATTCACCTCTATGCGCTGCAACAGGCCGTAAACAAGTTTCTTTATATTGTGAGCTTTCTGAAAAGGACTTTGTAAGAATTGTGCTATATAGCGCCCGACCCGACACAGATTGGATATGGGAGGCACGTGTAAAATTAAATAAACTTTTATTTTTCTTCAGCTGGAGGGCACGTGTTCCCTGTGAACCCCCCAGCCACAACACAGTCCCACAAGCACTTAATATAAACAGCCCACTCTCTTCTTCCTCTTCCACCACTCCTCACCAAGCTTTGTCCTCCTCCCACTCGACTTTGGCTCCTAAGTGGTGGTCACTGGCTCCTTTTATAGTTCACCCAGAGGTGTTCCAGGTGCTTGATCCCTTAGTTCCGGCTGCACTTCCGGGTGTGACGAATATGTTGCCCCTATGGGCTTAGGAGTCCCAAACACAGCACACCCTGGCGGTGCCTGCGGGACCGAACAGAGCTGCATCCAACTCCAACTCCCAGGGTGCCCTGCGGGAACCCAAGGCACTGCTCCAGCCGGGGTGGGCGGCCATCTAGTGTCCAGGAGGAGGTATTGCAGTGTCCATGGCTGCTCCCCCTGAATATAGTGTGCAGGGGCGTCCCAGCTGGGTAAGGATGCCAGCTGCCTGCCACAACTGATAGATACAGCTGGACTCGCCCATACACACAGAAACAAGTTGAACATAAGCTTCTTTATTGTAGGTGGCATTTCTCTTACTCTTGAACTTCCACATCATACATGTCCTGGGCAGTTGCATAAATTATTACAAACCTTTGCCAGGTTGTCCTTATTTGGTGCTTATACCTGTGGTATGATGCCTCTTACCTGCCACATACCTTGCAATGGTTTGACCACGGGGCACTGAGTAGTTGTAATGACACTAAATTAGGATAAGTGACAGAGACTCAAACAAGATGGTTCAAAAATACACAATTCTTTATTAAAAACTGGTGATATTCAGAAATATCAAAATGTCAAAAGCTGAAATTCAATCAGTGGCAGTTAAAAAATGAACACTAGCAAGTCCATCAAAAATCACAGTTCCTGTTTGGAAGAATAAAGATGGTAGATATAAAGAAAAAAAATCAAAACAGACCAAAATATTACAACTCCTGTGCTTTCCCCTTCACCCTTCTTTGGCTGCTCAAAAGAAACCAAGGACTCAACAAATCAAAATCAAAAATGGCACAACTCTGAGTCCTTTTCCCTTCTCTCTTTTTCTAGGCTGTTCACGGAGTCAAAGGACTTCTTCCAAAAATAATATAAAGAAAATACTGTCAGTGCTCTCCATATTATCCCTACTTCTCATACACATAAAAAACTGTCACCACAGTGTGACTCACCACAAGTGATTAAGAAGATTGCTTCAGTCTGACTTGTTTCAGACAGCAATGCATGTTTAACTCTATGCATAAGATGACTGTTCAGAGCAGGCGGGTAAGCAGGTACACTTTATTAATCCACAAGTGAAATTCCTTGGTAGCAGGGTTAAACAAATTATTCCACAGATAAAGATACAGCTAGTTTAAAGATCAGTCTTGTCAATAACAGTCCACAAATATTAATAGTTCTCAAACATTGCTACAATCTACTCCTTAATTGTTTTTAAGAGAGGAGAGTCTAAATTAAATAACAATAGTATTGGTTTTAAACATATTTATCTGTTGAAAACATTTACACCACATCTTATTTTGCAGAAGATTAAAAATAACTCAGTTACAGTATATGCACATTTTAGAATATGCAAGTAATTAAGGTAATCTTTACAACACAAATAGAAAAGGGAACAGAATGCAAACCCTCTGGTAATACATTGAAGGAAGAAAACACATCTGACCAGCAGCTATTTGTGCAAAGTCTTAAGTTATAATTATGTTAGACTTTAAATGTAATCAGAGGTCAAGTCTCTTGTTTACTAGTTTCTGTTGCTGTTTCTGTTAAGTTTCAGTTTCAGGCTGAAAATGCCTTGTTCCTTCTGTTTGTCAGATACAACTGCTTATTGTTCCTGTCAGTTCATCAACATGAGAATTCTTTAATCAAAAAAACCTTAAAGAAACTATGCTGACTCCTCAGATCAGATTTTGATTCATTTAGAAGTTAAATGTATGAAGTGTTGTGATTGATTGAAATTGTAAAAATCCCAAAAATAGTTGGGGTCACTTTGTTTAATATTTCTTTCTAAATCAAAACCTGCAATTAAATAAAGAGGTGCACAGAGACACTAGAACACAAAACCTTCTTCTCCTATTGTCTAACTGGGGGCTTCATTCTGCTGCGTGTTCGTGTAGAAGTAAGACATCATGTTCAGGAGATGGAATATTTTTATATTTTTTTATTTCAGACCAGAAGACACGGAATTTGAAGAAGCGGTGAGGGCGTGGCCAGTTAGCTTCCTGGGTCACCTTCTCTGTACCGAGGAGGAAAGAGACAAGACAGTCAGTGGCAGCACCCCCCCTTCACCCTAAAGTGGTACCACATACCTGATCACAGCTGGCAAGGTGATCCTCAGACTCAAATGAGTGAAATTGGTTATGATGAGATAATCCTATTGGTTGTTTTAGCTTGGGACTTGCAAGTGTTGTGACTGGTACGATCAGCAAAGCAAATCTTTAAAAGGCAAATCTAGGTTATTGTATATCATACACTTAGCCATGGTGGACACATTTATCTCTTTGTATATATAAAATGCTAAGGGTTGTCTGTCATGCAAAAACTCAAGAACCACAGGATCTTTAACCTTGAGCTTATGACATGATATGTGTAATGACACATAATTGGTCCTTCTCTCAGCAAGCAATGGAATGCTTGATAGGGCATGAACAGCAGTGACATCTGTTAGTAGTGAAGTACACTGCACAGGCAAATTGATAGTTTTCATTGCAAATGCACTGCACTCCAGTTGCAAAAGACTACCATATACACCATTAGGGAACGAAAAAGATGGCAACACACTTGGCAGAGTGACCAGGGCTGCTTTTTTCCACCTTTCCTGGTTTATAATAAACATTTATTTATTTATTCACAGGGCTAAAGAAGGCAAAAACAGGATTCCCTTTTTATCGTTTAAGTACTCACCAACTTTAAGGTTTCTGGAGAGGGTTGCTATTACTTTCAGGTCCAGTAATAAACTATCCCTCCTCTCCAGTTGTCTCTTTTGTAGCTCTTTTCTGGGGAATAACAAAAATGGGTGATGCTTTTTCTGTTTTTGGGTGAAATTAAGCTCCTTGGACTTCCAGTGGTTCCACTGAAGCATGTCTTGGACTCTTGAATTTCATGATGAGAAAGATCAACTGACTCCAAGGCATTTACCACCCATAAAATCTTCCCCAATGTTCTCCCTAGTGCTACTAGTGGTATTAGCATATGAAACAAACTGTAACACTGTCTTTCATATTCACATAATACTTATTGCACATTGTGCTGTGATAAGTTGGGTAGGCATCATGATAATAAAAATTTAAAAGAGATTTCCTCAGTGAATATTGGCTGAACTTGATCAAAATAAAACTCTGAGGCCTCATCTGACAGCTATTGCCTGCTATGTTACTTGCTGCTCTTCTCAAATTAAAGGAATACTCCAGAAAAATGTATACTTTTCACATGGCACATACACCATGTGGTTTGTAGTGATAGGTAAGAAGAATTTTAATTTCATGTTTTCATGAAGAGTGAAGATAACAAGGTTTATGACAGAATGAGCATCTATGAAGACCAGCACTGTACAACAGCAAATCTCACATTACTTATGTCCCATAATCCACATGTCAATTATCCAGTCGTATAGTCACAATGTGCCAAATGCATGCCATTTTTGGTAAAATATTGGTAAAGAAATGCTTCAGGAAAAATCAGCATAGGTCATAAATAGGAAATGCTTTTTCATGGGAAAGAGCATTTTTTATTTTTATTGATTTTAATTTGAAAAAGATAACATTTCATATAGTCAAGGTAAATTTAACAAATCAAAGCAAAATTTAACCTCCACCCAAGAGAAAGAGAAAGGAGCCAGCAACAGAAGCAAGAAAACCAGAGATAGAAAAGAAGAGTATCCTTTACACTGAAATGGAAGCTTATTCTAAAATATTGATTAGATCCTGCTATATTTTTAAAAAGTTTGGAACAGTGTGACACAGAGATGCGTCCCCATAGAAACATTCAGCTGAAACCTGCACAATGAGATATTTAAACAGCACAGTCATTCTAACAGGGAAAACCTGAGAATGAAGGCATTCAGATAAAATGACTTACCATCAGTCATCGGTGCGTGAAAAGAGGGGATTACCATATTATTCTCCTTATTCTCCTTTTAAATAAACACACATGCACCAGTCCAGTTGCCATTTTAAACGTGGCACTTTGGTTGGGTGTTCAGGAAGCTGGAAAAAGACAACCAGGAGGAAGAAGGTCTTTTAACACCAGAATCCCTAAAGCCTACGAAAATTCCTTCGCACCGCTCCATTAGTGTCTTTTGTTTTGTAAATGTGTCGATCAGCACAAGCAGCAAGCAGCCTGCTATCCCATTTCACCCACTACCACAGCTCAAGTCACAAAGAAGATTTTCAGAGCTCAAGTCTGTTTATCTGGGTGTAAGGTGCCTGGAATTGGAGAGGGTAAATAATATATCGTTATTTGGAATACATACATTTCATGTGTGTTCCATGTCTACAACAATCTATGTAAATGTAGGGTGACAGGAAATGTGAGGCAGGAATTGTTGAACACATAGCTAAAACATATTTCATTTTTTAAATAATTTTTTAGTAATAACTGACAAAATGTAGACATAAAGTGTATAATATGTGAAGACTGAAATCCAAATATAAAATAAACACTTTCACAAAAGGTTCAAGTATAACAAAACAAGTGGCTCAGTGTTTTGCTGCTTCAGTGGAGAATAATAGACTCCTATTAGTCAGTTCAGGCTCCTGATATTTCGCTAGTTTGAGAAGCTGAATTATTTAAAACTGCTTCAGAGCCTTATCTTTAAGATAGTGTTTTTCCTGGCAGGGAAAATTGCCTTTGGGGACAAAGCCCTATTTTTGGGTATTTTGTATTTTTATTATGCACTTATATTTATTTATTTATTTTTTTTTTTATTACAACTTGTGTCTTTGAAGAAGTTTATGGATTATTCTTTTTCTATTTTTTTTTGTGTGTATGGACTGTATATATTCCAGCACCAGAATTTTTCTTTCCAAGAGACTATTGCAATAAACATTTTGGTTTTTTTTCTCCATCCATTCTGTCGTAATATTTTGTTTTGACTCTGCCGACGTCAGTTCCTGGGGCCTCATGTATAAACGGTGCGTACGCACAGAAATGTTGCGTAAGAACGTTTTGACGTTCAAATCACGATGTATAAAATGTAAACTTGGCGTAAAGCCACGCACATTTCCACGGTACCTCATACCCTGTCGTATGTAAGTTCTCCACTCGGTTTTGCAGCACCCAGCATCAAAGCAGTGCTACTGTTCCTGTGTGGTTACCCTTTCTTTCTTAGATCCACATTCCTGACGCGGCTTTATAAATACACTGAAACTAACTGCATATTGTTTATTAGTGTAATGCATCTGGTTGTAATTAACCTGTAACAATATAATGGCCCAGGGAATAGCCATAGTATTCCAAATTCCATAACTGCTTTAGCGTTGTTACTCTCACTGCACCTTCTTCTTCTTGTTTCAGCTGCTCCCGTTAGGAGATGCCACAGCGGATCATCTTTTTCCATATTACTCTCACTGCACCACTCGGAGTATTTATATCACTGTATCTGAGTGGGGAATCACAGCAGCAGCTGATCAGAAAGAGAATTATCGGGATACAGCATCAACCACACGCTGCCTCAGCCACAGCAAAACGCTTCAGAGACTTTCCTGTACGGACCTCGCGGTTCAGAAACGGTTTCATCCTAAGACCTATAAACACACTCAATCAATTGCTCCTTGTAGAACTGTTTGTACTTATAAGTACAATTACCCCACTGTAAACTTGCACTACAGTTATAATATTGCACAACCTGTGCAACTTTATAAAGCACGTATTTACATATGATGACAATATCATTTTTAAGATGAAATGCAGCAAAATATGTTGATATATTATACAGATAAAACTTTAACTTCATTTAAATAATCTGTATTGTTAATAATTAAACATGTGAGGACACGGTGCCGCAGCGCTAGCAAGTTCACGTATTGTTCCTGCCTCGCGCTGTATATTTGCTGAGGCTGGCGCAATACTGGAAGGATAGATGAATAGAATAATTAAACACGTACTATGAAGATATTTCAATGTTCCTTAAAAGTTCTGAAGAATCGTCGTTGTAAGCTTACAGATGGCTTAACGTCTATTACAGAGCTGATTGTGTGGCGATTGGGTATTTGGAGAAAGAAAAGTAAGGACAGGAATTGGTGGTTAGTACGTTTGAAAGAGACAGTACTGCTACAATAAATTATTTCATCGAAGGTCGTGCATGGCGCAGGAGCATCTTGTGTGAGACATGAGCAATCACTGTGCCACCGTGTTCCCATGTTTAATAACATGATTTCATTCCAATCATCATGAAAATGATATCACATTACATCTCAGTATTTTAATTATTCAAAGAGCTGTAATATCACGAATGTAATGGATTCTGTGTCCTGTCGGAGAAAGAGAAAGAATGGAAGCACGTAGTGATTCACACACATAGAGCACATAGAAGATCAAAAACAAAACAAAGCATTTAACATGCTGCTTTAGTTACGATGGGATTTGAGAAACTAGTAAATTAATGATTTTAAGATGAAGTTTATGATGTTCTATTTTAATGACAAAATAAACTATGTGATTAAAGTGGAAATTTTGAGATTAAAGTTGACATTTCGTGCTTTTTTCCCACTGTGTGCCTATTTTTTTTTCTCTGTACCCTAATAAGCTTTCATATGACACTCAGACGGTGGGCTACAACTCACCTTTTCACAGTGACTTTGATATGTGACTTCTTTTTTATTTCAGGCACCATGCGACTTTGTGAACTTGAGCTTTCGAGTTTCTCCGACACTCTGTCACTCGATAAACTTCCCTTTTGTTGTTTATACCACTGTTTAAATCAACAAATAGTATGTTTTTCCTTTGCCTCCACTTGGTATTCGCTGAAATTCTTAAATTTTCCCTGTGCTTTTCCCATTGTCTTTTCACAGAACGCTGAGCTTAAGGGCTATTTAAATTGATTTGCATATTCAAAGAGGCGTAATTCTGGGAGGAATTTGGGCGGGACAGCAGGCGCGTATACTTGCGTTACTTTTCACGCTGACCGGCATTTATATAGCAGAAGAACGTGGAAGTTGGAGTACGCACAGTTTCCTGCATCTGGATTTTTCTGTGCATAAGCACATTTCGGCTTTTGTGCTTACGTCATGTTATAGTGCGAATTCTATGCACGGTGTTATGCATGAGGCCCCTGGTCCTGGTCGGTCCAAACTGTTAGCAGGCTGTCTTTTTCTGTAGGCAGCTTGTTACAAACAGATCCTCTAAGTGTGAATTTGATGTTTTTTCTAATTTCAAGTTGTACAGAACATCAGTTGCCCACTGACTTAAGAGTGGTGGGGTGGGATTCTTCCAGTTGAGCAAGATAAGTCTAAATGCTAGTAGTGTAGTAAAGGAAATTACAGTTTGTTTGCCCTTCGCTTTAAGGCCGTCTACAAGTACATCAAACACAGCTTTTAATAGGTTAGGAGTGTTTGTGACACCAAGGCTGTCTGATAGGCTTGCAAAGATTTTTGTCCACAATGTTGTTAATTTAGTGCATGCCCAGAACATGTGGCCCATTGAGGCTGGAGCTACATTGCAACATTCACAGATTAAATCTTGCCCTGGAAACATTTTGAACAATTTTAAACAAGATAAATGTGCTTGATAAAAGATTTTAAGCTGAATGACTGAATGCTTTGCATATATGGAACTCAAATGTATTCTGTGCATGGCTGCCTCCCAGTCTTTTTCTGAAATATTAAGTGACAGATCCTTTCCCCAGTCTATTCTGGGGTCTTTGAAAAGAAGAAACTAAAGTACTTTTATAAATTGTAGACAGCTATCTAAGTTTTAAACACTAATAAATAATACTTCTGGAATAGAACAAGGTGGAAGGTGAAAAAAATTGGGCAAGTTTCTAGCATGAAAGTTGTGGGAGAATTGTGTTGATGAGATGTTATATTTGAAGCATAATTGTTCATAGGATGCAAAGGCATTATCTATGTACACGTGTCTAAGTGTTTCAATCCCAGACATTTTCCAGATATTGTGTATATGTTTGGGAGAATTGACAAAGGTGGTTGTTATGTAGAGGTGCAACAGATAAAAGCTTTTCTGTCTTAAAGTGCTTCCTACATTGGTTCCACATTCTGAGAGAATGAAGGGTAATTGGATTTTTAGTGTAATGGTGGTAGTTTATATTAACGGGGGTACAGAGCATGGAATATAAAGAAGTACTGCAAAATTTTAATTCTATTGCAGCCCAGGCTTGTAGATATTCATCAATTTCTGTCAATGTCCACATCTTAATAGCTTGTATATTTGTGGCCCAATAATAAAATTGAAAGTTGGGTAGTGCCATGCCCCTTTCTGCTTTAGGTCATTGTAGAGTTGCCCTTTGGATACGTGGATGTTTCTAACTTCAAATAAATGAAGTTATGATTTAGTCTAGTTTCTTTAAAATGATTGGTAATGTATATGGGGATGCTTTGAAATAGAAAGAGCAGCTTGGGAAGAATGGCCTTCTTGTAGCAGTCCAGCGCCGCTAAAATTCACACCATCGAAAAGACAATGATTTATTTATTTTTTTGGTGGAATTTCCAGGGATGCACTCAGCCTTGGCCCGACCTGCAAACACTCCCTCCCAGAGACAAAAAAGCAACCGGTAATTAAAAAACAATTAAAGATTGTATTAAACAATAATAAATGAAATATAGGCAAACTACAACAATACCTGCCCAGTTCCTCTTACGGCAGTGTACAATAAACACAAATAAAACAGTAATAAACCACTTATAAAAATCACACACTATGAAGTCTATGAAAATGGCAACAGATGAAATGAAATGATGGTATGAAGATGACAATCCAGAGAACAGCTTCCATAGAAAATGAATGAACCAGTCCTGCCGGTAGTCCTGAACTGCGAGGGGTGAGATTTGCAGGAGCACTCCTTTTGAAGATGCACGGCAATGAATCCACTGCTTTACACTCAACAGGCAGGCACGAGACAGTCCATTCATCCAGGTCATCATTAACTTTTCAGACGACACATTGGACAGGATACACAAAAACACAGATCTCCTGTTGCTCCGTCAGGCCTCTCTTTTCAACTTTCCCGCTGCCCTCTTTCATCCCCAGCAGCCCCTACTCTTTTTTCAGTCATCCTATGCTGGTAATCCCCCTTGGGCTGCTGGGAAATGGAGTTCTTCCCAACGGAGCACTGCTACAATCTTAACAATGTTGATTCTCCCTACCAATGGGTAGACCATCTAGTCATGTCTTGTTTAATTTTTTTCATGCCAACAGCAAAATTTTGTTGAAAAAGACCTTTATATATACTTAGAATATTTACTCCTAGATATAAACTGATCTTCTAAGATAAATGTGAAGGTGTCCAGACCGATATTATGTGCTATAGAATTCAGTGGAAAGAGCATGCTTTTATTTAAATTGATTTTAACTCCAGATATCTTTTAAAAATCTGCTAATGCTTTTAGGACTGCTGACGCAGAATTTTGTTGGTCTGACATATAAAGTATCTATATAGGATCTTCATATAGTGATATTTTCTGTTCAAGTTGAGATTCCCCTTTATCTTTGATACATTTTGAAAGTATACAGCCAACAGTTCAATGGCGATTGCACAGAGCAAAGGTGATAAAAGGCATCCTTGTCGAGTACCATGTTCTAGTTTGAAGTTATCTGAAGTAATGTTTTTAATACGAACTGTGTCTTCTGGACTAATATTAAGTAGCTTGATCCATACACATATGTTTGGGTTGTACCCATTGTAATAAAACGAGACAAAGACAGATAAAGGTTTGGGGCAGCCACCCGTATAATGTGGTATCCTGGCTGCAAAAGTCGTTTTCAACAAATAACCAGCACTGAAGTGCAATCAACTGAGTCCAAAACAAGACTGAGGAAACAAAGGAAAAGGGGCAGGTTTTAAAGGGGAAGACAGGAAGTGAGGTCATATGGATCTGGCACGTGGTCTTCCACCATTGGTTCATAGCCGGACGTGACAGAGGGACTGGAGCTGGTGTGGCCGACTTCCATTGGCTCGGTCCCGGAAGTGATGTCAGGAGAGCCAGGTGGAATCCCCCGGGAATGGTCTACAGGCAAGGGAGAAAAAGAGTCAGTGCACTCTGCCACACCCCGGCATGCCTCCGAACTGCCTTCACTCAAGCCCTTTAGCTGCCTCCCATGCGCACGTGTGTGACACCATATATGTGCAATGTGGAGAATAGGTACTCCCATTCAACCATATTAAATGTTTTTTCTGCATCTAAAGATAGGATCTCTGAGGTGTTAGATATAATAGGTGAATATATTATATTAAACAAACATCAATGGTTAGAAGTTAAGTGTCTGCTTTTAATAAATCCTATTTCATCTTGGGATATTACAGAAGGAAGCACCTTTTCAATCCTTCTGGCTAGAACTTTGGAGGGTATCTCAACATTGTTATTCAGAAGAGAGATTAGTCTGTATGATGCACATTTTAGTAGTTCCTTGTTCTTCTGGGGGCAGAGAGAAAGCAATGCTATTTCAATTTTATCCCTTATACCCCAATAATCATTAGTGACAACATAACAATATGTTCCATAGCTGTACTGCTTGGCAGTAATATGAAATCTATGTCAAAGCTATCATATGTACAATGTATTACCTTAACCTAAGAGTACAAAATGTCAACAAAAGTTCACAAGAAATATTTCCATTACCAAGTAGTGAACTTTGTGAGCTGAAATGTCAAGGGTCTCAGTCATGAATTAAAGAGAAAGAAAGTACTCTTGCACTTAACCAGTCTAAATGCCAAGATAGCATTTTTACAGGAAACTCCTTTATTAAGCAAGGACAAATTTCAGATGCGAAGAGAATGCTCTGGCCAAAGTTTTCACTCTAGCTATACAAAGAAAACCAGATGTGTGGGCAATATGTAATGGTGACAGGCAGTTTATCTAATATTTAAATTATTTTGATTAATATTTATGCATGTAATGCAGATGATAGAGCTTTCTTCCAAAATGCATATATCCCTAATGTGAACACTCACAAAATTATAATGGCCGGAGACATTAATTATGTTTTAAATCCAAACCTGGATAGATCCTCAGATACAACTTCGATAACATCTAATACTGCAAAGATAATTACACAGTTTGTAACAGATCATAACTTATCTGACCCATGGAGGTTCTTAAATCCTAATCTAAGAGCACACTTCTTCTTCTTACCCATACATCATTGTGACTCAACAATTGATTATTTCCTTATAGACATTAACTTTTTGCCCACTATCAAATCTTGTAAGTATGACGATATCATTATCTCTGACCATGCCCCTCTAATCATGGAGCTTAAATTACTGTGTCCTACACACTCATCTCGTTGTTGGCATCTTAACCCCCCATATCATTAGCTGATAAAAAACTGTCCTGGATTCATTTCCAAGCAAACTGATTATTTCCTTGAGACAAATTCATCCTCAGAGGTCTCAGCAGGTATACTCTGGAAACTCTGAAGGCATTTTTAAGAGGCAAGGTTATTTCACGTTTCTCACAAAAGTAAACTGGAAACTAAGAAGGCGTCTGAGTTAATCAGCAAAATTACCAGAACAGACCCAGAATATGCCAGGTCTCCAAATGAGGCACTCTATAGGAAAAGACAGGTTTTACAATCAGCAATTTAACCTCTTGACTGCTAAAGAGACAGAACAGCTTATCTTTAAATCCTGACATCATGATTATGAACATGAAGAAAAGGCCAATGAGATCTTATCCCAACAAATCTATAAGCAGGAAGTCGGTAATACAATAACAGCAATTAACAATACAGAAGGAGATAAAATTATTGATCATAAAAATATACATATGCATCCATCCATTATCCAACACGCTATATCCTAACTACAGGGTCACGGGGGTCAGCTGGAGCCAATCCCAGCCAACACAGGGTGCAAGGCAGGAAACAAACCCCGGGCATGGTGCCAGCCCACCACAGGGCGTAAACACACACATACACACACCCACACACCAAGCATACACTAGGGACAATTTAGAATCGCCAATGCACCTAACCTGCATGTCTTTGGACTGTGGGAGGAAACCCACACAGACACGTGTAGAACATGCAAACTCCACACAGGGAGGACCCGGGTAGCGAACCTGGGTCTCCTAACTGCTACCCACTGCGCCACCGTGCCACCCTACATATACATATATATTCATATGAAAAAGTTTAGGAACCCCTCTTAATTCTTTGGATTTTTGTTTATCATTGGCTGAGCTTTCAAAGTAGCAACTTCCTTTTAGTATATGACATGCCTTATGAAAACAGTAGTATTTCAGCAGTGATATTAAGTTTATTGGATTAACAGAAAATATGCAATATGAATCATAACAAAATTAGACAGGTGCATAACTTTGGGCACCCCAAAAGAGATATTACATTAATAATTAGTTGAGCCTCTTTTTGCAAATATAACAGCCTCTAGATGCCTCCTATAGCCTTTGATGAGTGTCTGGATTCTGGATGGAGGTATTTTTAACCATTTTTCAATAAGAAATCTCTCCAGTTCAGTTAAATTTGATGGCTGCCGATCATGAACAGCCTGCTTCAAATCATCCCATAGATTTTCGATGATATTCAAGACAGGAGACTGTGACAGCCATTCCAGAACATTGTACTTCTCCCTCTGCATGAATGCCTTTGTAGATTTCAAACTGTGTTTTGGGTCATTGTCTTGTTGGAATATCCAACCCCTGCGTAACTTCAACTTTGAGAATGATGCTTGAACATTATCCTGAAGAATTTGTTGATATTGGCTTGAATTCATCTGACCCTCGACTTTAACAAGGGCCCCAGTCCCTGAACTAGCCACACAGCCCCACAGCATGATGGAACCTCCACCAAATTTGACAGTAGGTAGCAGGTGTTTTTCTTGGAATGCGGTGTTCTTCTTCTGTCATGCAAAACGCTTTTTGTTATGACCAAATAACTCAATTTTTGTCTCATCAGTCCAAAACACTTTGTTCCAGAATGAGTTTGGCTTGTCTAAATGAGCATTTGCATACAACAAGCGACTCTGTTTGTGGCATGAGTGCAGAAAGGGCTTCTTTCTCATCACCCTGCCATACAGATGTTCTTTGTGCAAATTGTGCTGAATTGCAGAATGATGTACAGATACACCATCAGTAGCAAGATGTTCTTGCAGGTCTTTGGAGGTGATCTGTGGGTTGTCTGTAACCATTCTCACAATCCTAAGCATTTGCCGCTCCTGTATTTTTCTTGGCCTGCCTGACCTGGGTTTAGGCACCTCAACAGCAACTGTGCTTGTGGCCTTCCATTTTCTGATTACATTCCTTACAGTTGAAACTGACAGTTTAAACCTCTGAGATTGCTTTTTGTAGCCTTCCCCTAAACCATGATACTGAACAATTTTTGTTTTCAGATCTTTTGAGAGTTGCTTTGAGGATCCCATGTTGTCACTCTTCAGAGGAGAGTCAAAGGGAAGCACAACTTGAAATTGAACACCTTAAATGGCTTTTCTCATGATTGGACACACCTGTCTATGAACTTCAAGGCTTAATGAGCTAATCCAACCAATTTGGTGTTGCAAGGAATCAGTATTGAGCAGTTACATGCATTCAAATCAGCAAAATTACAAGGGGACCCAAATTTTTGCACAGCCAGTTTTTCACATTTGATTTAATTTCATACAACTAAATACTGCTTCACTAAAATTTTTTGTTCAGAAAACACCCCAGTGTTCAGATGTTCCTAGGAAATGAAAACATACCTATATTATCTTTTTTGTTGAAAGTAGAGTCAATTATTATGCAGGCTGAGAGGAGTTTCCAAACTTTTTCATATGACCGTAACTTACAAATTTAGACAGTATTATAAGTTCTTATATTCTACTCAGTTTGAAGAAGATAAGACACAATCTAATTAGTTTATTGATTCATTAGAGATACCACAGCTAGATAATCTTAGTGCTGTGAAACTGGATAAACCTCTGACACTTACAGAATTACTAGATGTTATAAACTCACTTCAAAGTGGCAAGGCAGCTGTCCCTGATGGCTACCCAGTGGAATTTTATAAAACATTCCCAAATAAGTCAGCTCCACTATTATTAGCAACATTTATAGATGCTAAAGACAAAAAAAGGGCCTGCCTGTGAATCTACACAGGAACACCCAATGATATTTTGATTGAACGTTGATAAAACTTGGTGCTTGAAGGTTCAGAGGGATGTCCCACCCACCATTTCTTTGATTGGCTGTATTTTATGTTGTTTCGATCAAGTGTTGATGTATACTGGCACTCAAATCTTCATGGGGTATGGGGGACCCCTCCAACTTTTTGATCAACTGTCACTGTATCAACATATAAAGAGTACTGCCAGTAATTTCAGTTACTGACATAGATTAGAAATTATGATGATAGCTGATGGTGGCATTGCTTACCGCTGTTTCTCACATACTGTAGCTCTGTTAAACAAAGTTTATCCTGCATATTAGTCTTTCTCTCAACCACAGATGCAGTGTCAGGATGGTTTTATTTTTTGCAATCATTACTGATATTATTTTTTGCTGACACTATCAAAATTGTATTAAAGAATGTTCTGATTTTTTATGTAAAATTTAAAATTATTATAGTTTGTGACCAGGAGGTAGTGTTGCAGCACCTCAAACCTCAGACACAACCACCTTGACACAAGTCCCAATACAATAAAATGTTCATTTTGATAAATTATCTTACAAAAAAGGCTTCTTTAATAAACACAATCACAATTCCAATTCAATCCTTCTCCTTCTCTTTTCCCCTCTCCTTGCACTTCTCCAGGCGAACTTCGTCCCTCTTCCCCCCAATTCCAACTCCCATGGATGAAGTTGAGTAGTTTCTTTTATGCCAGTCCTAGGAGTACTTCCGGAGCCACATGATTAAATCCTGGGAGCAATTCTGGGTAAGGCTGACTTCCTTTAAACATGTGAGTCCTCTCCCCACAGCTTCCTCTGATGGCACCCATGTATCCCAAAAAGGCTGGCCATTAAAACTACAATTC
This sequence comes from Polypterus bichir lapradei, assembly GCA_026402145.1. Taxonomy (NCBI): domain Eukaryota; kingdom Metazoa; phylum Chordata; class Cladistia; order Polypteriformes; family Polypteridae; genus Polypterus; species Polypterus bichir. Next base: position 20,321,548 of record JANRMT010062815.1, read on the forward strand.
CCAAGGTTCCCTGCAGGTGTACTAATGGGATCTCTACCATCTGGCATACTGGGGGACTACATGACTCCAAGAGACAGCCCTTCCCTGGCCTTCTTTTATATCATTCCAGCCAGGAAAGGTATCCATAACTACCCAGGTCATGATGTCTGTCCATTTTTACCCTTCCTTTATGGCCTACTGTCCGGGTAACTAACCACCCTCCCTCCTGGTCAGGATGCCAGTCTATCCACCTTGGCACCTAGAAATTGTTATTTCACTTTGGTACTTTTTTATCATTATTTCTGATAGGTACCATCATGTTGGTAGCTTGCCATGTTGGTAGCTTGTCAAAGCCATCTGCTGCAGAAAGCATAACATCAGCACACCAACACTATAAAAAACTGCAAAATACATGTAGTGGTGTCCAAACTTTGGATAATAAAGAAGAAAGAGCAACAGTGTGGCCCTAGATAAGCAACAAACAAAATAAGAAGCAAGGTTTTGACTTTAATTTGAATTTTGAAAGTATTTTGCCTTAATTTTTGGTACAAGAAAAATACTCTTTTACCTAATATCCTTGTGACCTCTAATTACTATTTATTTGAACACATGAAATTGTCATTATTTCAAAACCTGTTCTTCCAACAAAGAGAATACAATGCACACATGGTCTGGTAGTATCTGGTTGCCTAATTTAAATCACATTGTGTACACTTACAATGCTGTTAGTAACTGAGCAATTTCTTGAGTAGGACAAATGGATCAATGAAGCGGGCAGTCAGTGTATGCAGTACAATTTAATGTAAAGGTAAAATAACACAAATGTTTCAATTTAGGAACATATCATAAACAATGTCCAAGTATTCAGATGCCCTAGCAAGCACTATTGGTTCAATTAATATGAAGTGGCTGCTATGGCAGACAGGCCAGATTCTACCTGGAAAAGGCTGTCTTTTAAAACTCTTTTTGCCAATAAGAAGGAAACTTGTGAAAGGTGCCACAGAGAGATCAACAGTCACCTTGAAGGAGCTGCAGAGCTGAACAACTGAGATTGGAATATCATTGATCAAAAAGAACCACATAAAAGCATGTCTGGAATATGCCAAGAAAACAAAAGAACAAGAGGGAAAAACGGTCAGGCCAAGGTAGAACTTTTTGGCCAAAGCTGAAAGAGATTTGTGATACCAATGTAATGCTGTCCACACCTCAAGAAACACAGTGTGTTATGGTGGTGGTAGTCTTATGCTATGGAGTTACTTTTCTTCAGAAGGGTCTAGTCATCTGATTTAAACAGAAGGAAAAAAATGTTGGGAGATCCAAGCAATTAATGCAGGACAAACTTAGGACATGCTAGGGGTAAAGTTCATCTTTCATTAATAAAATGATCCCAAACACAAGGCAAACATAACCTTGAAGTTGCTATGATTTGCATTTCCTTTACTTCCTGTGCCTTTCCTAAGGTATATCCTGAAAAATATGTGCACAGTTTGGTTATTTATCATCCAGTACCTCAAATATGACTTTAGCTTACACCCAGTGTTGTAAAAAAACTGAACTATTTTAATGCCACACGGTGTTGCTAGGTAAACAACCCCAGAAGTGAGTGGCTGTAACATCACAGTGTCATAGGTTGTAAGGGCACTTTGAACACTTCCTATCCACCCAAATTTTTGGAGAATAACAAAGAAGACTGTGAATGTGTATTTTGTGAGAATTTTCTTGGTTAATGATTCTAGTGACACGATTTAGGGTTCTGTCTATGGTTTTGATGATCATGTCACTTACTTGCCGACAGCAAAATTTTACATTTCCCTCTTTGCACATCTTATTTCCTAGACCTTTAGTAATACTATTACTCTCCTTCTAGTTCAGAGCAGTACCTAAGTGGATGAAGGACACAAACATTTATATCCTAGATATATAAATGGATAGATTATGCTTTATTTCTCCCCAAAGAGAAATTTTATATATAAACATTGTAACAGTAAAAAAACAAAAACACCCAAACATACATAAGAACTACTGCTTTATGAAATTTACAACTACTGTTGCCAAAAAAAGGCTTGTTGGTGCAGTAAAATGAGGTCAGACCTGCTCAGATTGTGCTGCAGGTTTTTTATTTAAGGTCATTAACATTTGAATAGAGCAAGTCTAGTTTGTAGTGTTCATGAATGGAACTGATATGCTGATAAAAGTTTGTTTCTTTGTTTGACGTCACCAACATTCAGAATTATTCATCATTATGATGTTAGTACAGAGTGAATAAGTTTTGTTGCTGAGTCATCCAAGATGCTGTAACTTATATTCCTGCGTAGTAACATGAACAAATTCAGTCTGCATTTTAATGTTGGGATTGCAGATTTAATTTTAATTGTGCTCTGCTCCCTTTTTTTCCATTGTTCACTTACATAAATGTCCTGTCCACCTCTTGCTTTTTTCACTCTGATGTACCTGTACTGGCCATAACCTGCCATGAGCTGTGAGATGTTACAGTACAACTTATATAAAAGCACTTAAACAGATTGTATGAAGTCAGACCAGATCTGAATCCTATCCACCTTGTTCTTATCCTCATGCCGGATCGTTGCCTCTTCTATCCTTGGACAAGCTTGCATCTTTTATCCTCACTCCAGATCTTCACCTTTCCATCTTTGGACTAGCAGCTCCTCAAGTAAGGTGTCACAGAGCTCTAATGTCCGTTTATAGTGCCAACTATAATAGCGAGGATAATGTAAATAGTATGGTGGAAAATTTTAATTCTAAAGCAAGAGCTGCTGTTGACATAATTGCACCTGAAAAGACAATTAAAAATCTTCTAGCATTGTTATTCCATGGAAGACCCAAAAAGTGTCTGATTTAAAAAGAACATGTCGTAGAGCTGAGTGTAAATGGAGAAAAACTAAACTAACTATCCATTATGAGATATTGAAGGTTAAAATAACAGAATACAATAACACAGTCCGTCTTGAGAGGCGCTGCTATTTCTCTAAGATTATAAATAACAATGCTAGTAATCCCAGAGTCTTATTTTCTACAATTGATCGTCTGTTAAACCCAGGTAACACAAAGGAATGCCCCCAAAATACTTCCAGTGAAACCTGTGAGAACATTGATGTATTTTTCAATCAGAAAATTAATGATATTAGAAATAACATAGTACATCTCCCCAACACTGCAGATCCTCCTAAGCCCCAGTACTCCATTATAAACAAATTAAATTCTTTCACCAGGATAGATTTACCTGATTTACATAGAATAATCTCTCAACTGAAACCCTCCACCTGCATCCTTGACCCAATACCAACAAGGTTTTTCAAGGAAGTATCAGGCGTGCTAATTGATAATATTCTTGACATAGTAAATTCGTCATTAAATATGGGGGTCTTCCCAGACTGTCTTAAGACTGCTGTAGTTAAACCCCTACTCAAGAAAAATAATCTTGACCCCTCTGCTTTTGAAAATTTTAGACCCATCTCTAACCTGCCTTTCTTAAGTAAAATTTTAGAGAAGGCAGTCATTATGCAGTTAAATGACCACCTCAATAAACATGCTATTCTTGATAAATTTCAGTCAGGTTTTAGAACAAATCACAGCACAGAAACTGCACTCGTTAAAGTAGTAAATGACTTGCGGATCAATGCAGACAGAGGCCATTTATGTGTTCTCATCCTCCTCGATCTGAGTGCCGCATTTGACACCATTGATCACAATATTCTTAGAAATCACCTTAGTCAATGGGTGGGCCTCTCTGGCAGTGTCTTAAATTGGTTTGAATCCTACCTGGCAGGGAGAAAACTCTTTGTTAGTTGTGGTAATCACAACTCAAAGGCACATGATATTCTATATGGTGTTCCACAAGGCTTTATCCTGGGTCCGCTGCTCTTCTCAATCTATATGCTTCCGTTAGGTCAGATTATCTCAGGGCACAACGTGAGTTACCACAGCTATGCTGATGACACACAGCTGTACTTATCAATAGCACCTGATGACACCGACTCTCTCGATTCACTAACAAAATGTCTTACTGGTATTTCTGAATGGATGATTAGTAATTTTCTCAAGCTAAATAAAGAGAAAACTGAAATTTTAGTGATTGGCAATAATGGATTCAATGGGGTTATCAGAAATAAACTTGATGCATTAGGATTAAAAGTTAAGACGGAAGTAAAAAACTTAGGGGTAACTGTTGACTGTAACCTGAATTTTAAATCGCATATTCATCAGACCACTAGGACAGCATTTTTTCACTTAAGAAACATAGCAAAAGTTAGACCTCTTATATCATTGAAAGATGCTGACAAATTAATTCACGCTTTTGTTTTCAGTCGCCTAGATTACTGTAACGCACTCCTCTCAGGACTACCCAAAAAAGACACAAATCACTTGCAACGAGTGCAGAATGCAGCTGCTAGAATCCTAACTAGGAAAAGAAAATCCGAACACATTTCTCCAGTCTTGATGTCACTACACTGGTTACCTGTGTCATTCAAAATTGACTTTAAAATTCTGCTTATGGTTTATAAAGCCTTAAATAATCTCACTCCATCTTATATATCGGAATGTCTGACACCCTATATTCCAAACCATAGATCCTGAAATGAGTGTCTCCTTACAATTCCAAAAGCTAAACTTAAAAGAAGTGGTGAGGCGGCCTTCTGTTGTTATGCACCTAAAATCTGAAATAGCCTGCCAATAGGAATTCGCCAGGCTAATACAGTGGAGCACTTTAAAACACTGCCGAAAACACATTACTTTAACGTGGCCTTCTCATAGTTTCACTTTAACTTAATCCTGGTACTCTGTATGTTCAATTCATCATAATAACTATTCATGGTGGCTCTAAAATCCGTACTAACCCCTACTCTCTCTTCTGTTTCTTTTTCCGGTTTCTTTGTGGTGGCGGCCTGCGCCACCACCACCTACTCAAAGCATCATGATGCTCCAACATTGATGGACTAAAAGCCAGAAGTCTACGTGACCATCATCATCAAGTCCTTCCGTGAGAACCCTAAATACAAAGAGGACTGTTTCATTTATGTTAGGTAGAATGCCCGGAGGGGACTGGGCGGTCTCACGGTCTGGAATCCCTGAAGATTTTATTTTTTTCTAGCCGTCTGGATTTTTTTTTTGTTTTTTCTGTCCACCCTGGCCATCGAACCTTACTCTTATTCTATGTTAATTAATGTTGACTTATTTTATTTTCTTACTGTGTCTTTTATTCTTCTATTCTTTATTATGTAAAGCACTTTGAGCTACATTTTTTTGTATGAAAATGTGCTATATAAATAAATGTTGTTGTTGTTGCTGTAATGATCACAGTGCTACCAGGTGAATACAAGAATATTTAATATATCCTCTGCTATGTTCCTCAGAGTCTCTTACATTCTCAGATATTATAGACATCAATCAAATCAAATTGGTTTTATTTATAAAGCACACTTATCACAACAGAAGTCGACCAAAGTGCTGTACAGCTTTCATAAATATATGTAAACAAATGCACCAAAATAAATACTCACATACAAGTTTAAAAAGCTAAGAGAAAAAGGTGGAAGTTTAAAGTGATCAAAGTTGGTGCTGACCTAATATAAAAAGGTAGGCTATTTCAAAGCTTAGTGGCAGCGACTGCAAAAGCACGGACCCCTCTAAGCTTAAGTCAAGAAGATGATAGAACCAATAACTTCTGGTCATAGGACCTCAGTGATCGTGAAGGAGAGTAAGGGTTTAAGAGGTCAGTAAGAGAAAAGGGGGCTGAACCATTCAGTGGCTTAAAAACAAAAAATAAAATTTTAAACTCAATCCTATAGCAAATTGAAGTTATTGAAGATAAACTAAGACTGGTGTGATGTGGTCCTGTTTTCATGTGCCTGTTAGAAGCCTGGTAGCAGCATTCTGGACTAGCTGAAAACAAGCCTTGGTGTGTGTGTGTGTGTTTGAGAGAGTATGTGCGCCCTGCCCAGGGTTTGTTTCCTGCCTTACGCCCTGTGTTGCGTTTGTGACGCTTGTGACCCTGTAGTTAGGATATAGCGGGTTGGATAATGGATGCAATTTGAGGGTATTATCAAAAATCACACTAAGGGCTTACAGTAGGTTGTCAAAAGGCCAAGATTAATCTCTGGACCACAAGTAAGATCAGAAGGTCCAAAACACCTAGGTAGCAATCAGATCCTTTAAACTCATCCTGAAATATTTCTCAAGTTCACAGCTTGTCCGGAAGGCAATTGAAACGAGCTGACACCAAGGTCTGCGTCGAGAGTGGCATCTCTTCAATTTAATTTAAAAATTAATTCAAAAATTTACAGTAACAAATCTTAACTTTAATAATTAATTAACACTAAAACATAAATAATTGAAAAAAAAAAGAGAGAGAGTGTTGGTAAAGGCTAAAGGTTGTTCTGCAAAATATTAGTGTGGGAACTGTATATTGATGAAAATAGCATACTGTATTTTCTTCTACAATTCTTTTTCTCGTGTTGAAAAGTAATTTTGATTGCTTTGAAATATACATATCAGAGAGCAAAATTTCCATGTATGATTTAGTATTCAGTAAAATGAAAGCACTGGTCAGCAGTCCAAATACTTTTGTAAGGCATTGTATGGACAAGTATTCAGACCTCCTTCAATTTTTTACTCTTTGTTATATTGCAGCCATTTGCTAAAATCATTTAAATTAATTTTTTCCCTCATTAATGTACACACCAAGGTTATTATAGTTAACTAAAACTAAAATCAAAACTGAAACTATTATTAAAAAAACATTTTCGTAAACTGAAATAAAATAATTAACAAAGCCAAAATTAAAAACTAAAACTAAACGAAACTATTAAAGTAGCTGGAAAGACTAACTGAAATAAAATAATAATTTACTAAAATATTTTTAGTTTTAGTTTTTGAATTAATATTCTTGCCATTAGTCTTTAACCCTTGTAAGTTTTGCAATCCTACTCTGGATAAACAGGTTTAGATAATGTATATATTGTTCTTAATCTCAGACGCTGTCTCTGTCGTTTTGTGCCTGCCCGTACTCTTATTTCCTGCTCCTGCTCTGCTCTGCTCATTATGGGTTTACTGTTCTTATGGTGGGCTATTCAAGACTCACCACCCCTAACCTTGACACTACATGCTTGTTGTTCTTTGTTTCCCTCAATACAGCTAGGTGGGTTCTGCACACTGACTCAAGCCTAAGAGTCCTGTTCTTCCTAAGCCCTTGTGATTTTCATGAGAAAATATTTTAAAAATTATAAAGTTGTGTAAAATTGTTCATATTCAGTGTCTAGTTTTGATTATGTTTGTTTTTATTAGACAAAAACAAAACCAGATAGTAAACTAGGCAGTGTAGTAAGCTTCCACTAACATTAAACTCATATCCAAATCTGTTAAGTGTGCAGTTCTGTCTGATTGTGACACAAAAGTAACTCCATAGGAGCTCCATGCCATAATTACTAAAACTAAAACTGAAACTAATATATATAAAAATAAAATAGAAATACCTTTGTGAAATAAAAACTAAACTAAAACTAAAAATACACAATGAAGGAAAACTAAAACTAAACTGAATTTCCAAGTAAGGTCAGAAAAAATATAGAAATAAAAACTAATATAAAAAGGCAAAACTATAATAACCTTGGTACACACAGCACCCCATATTGACAGACAAAAAAACGAATTTTTGAAATTGTTGCATTGTTGTTGTTGTTGTTGATTTATTAAAAACGAAAAACTGAAATATCACATGGTCCTAAGTATTCAGACCCTTTGCTCAGTATTTAGTAGAAGCACCCTTTTGAGCTAATACAACCATGAGTCTTCTTGGGAAAGATGCAACAAGTTTTTCACACCTGGATTTGGGGATCCTCTGCCATTCCTCCTTGTAGATCCTCTCCAGTTCTGTCAGGTTGGATGGTAAACGTTGGTGGACAGCCATTTTTAGGTCTCTCCAGAGATGCTCAATTGGGTTTAAGTCAGGGCTCTGGCTGGGCCATTCAAGAACAGTCACAGAGTTGTTGTGAAGCCACTCCTTCATTATTTTAGCTGTGTGCTTAGGGTCATTGTCTTGTTGGAAGGTAAACCTTCGGCCCAGTCTGAGGTCCTTAGCACTCTGGAGAAGGTTTTTGTCCAGGATATCCCTGTACTTGGCCGCATTCATCTTTCCCTCGATTGCAACCAGTCGTCCTGTCCCTGCAGCTGAAAAACACCCCCACAGCATGATGCTTCCACCGCCATGCTCCACTGTGGGGATTGTATCGGACAAGTGATGAGCAGTGCCTGGTTGTCTCCACACATACCGCTTAGAATTAAGGCCAAAAAGTTCTATCTTGGTCTCATCAGACACCTGAAGGACTCTGAGATGGTGACAAATAAGAGACCCCAGTGCCGAAACACAGGTGAAACGTCTGTGGAGGGTTGTTTGTCCACCTGCGAGGCAATGGCAGCAACTTCGAGTTTGCAGCCTTGCTGCATAACATTTCTGTCAGCCAAGGGTTGATGCAGTGAACACTCTAATCTGGCCACTGACCTGGCCCATTGTTTTTTCTCTGTCTCCTCCCCTTTACGATGACCCAATCCCACCTGCTGATCCACAGCTGCTGGACCGACCTGACAAGGAGGTTTATCTGTTCCTGAAATTAAGAAGGAAGTCAAGGTAGGACGACTGATAACGCCACTGCTTGTATGCTGTGTCTGTATGTATTGAAGTGGTAGCGCCAATGTTAATAAATACCCTGGCTGTTCCTGGTTTGATCTGAATAAAGCTGGATTTCCTGAAACCACCGGACTCAGCCTCATCTTTCAGGTGCAAGATAATAAATCACTATAAATACAAATTAAAGTATTGTTAACATGAAAAATAAGATAAAGAATATACAACGAGAAACATAACAGTGAAACCAACACATTGATGCAGAATTCTGAAACAAAATCAGTCCAAGTTATTTTGTGAAGAGGCAATGTCAAGAAGAAAAAGAAGGGCAAAGAACACTTGCATGTTTGGCCAATATGTTTTGAAAATAATACTGTTTTCCTCAAGGCATCAGCTACCAAAAATGGAGGCTCTCTTTTGAAAGATAAGTCCACAATCTTAAACTTTATACATTTTTCACATGAGGTAATGGACCAACATAACAGGCTGCAACATGAGGTATTTAATGTGTGGACTATAGGAGATGATCATACGTCATCTGTGAACACAAATTATGAACAGAAAAATGAAAGTAACAAAAGAAAAGAACGCTTTCGTAATCAAGCCAGTGAACACCCAAATGAAATAACCAATCAACACACAAGTTGAAAATAATAAAAACTTCAGCCTTCTGGCCTTCCTGTTTACCCCTTGTTTAGTTCACATTTAGTCTCTTTAACTGTTAGCAATGGCTTCCTCCCAACTCCAAAACTTCTGTATACTGGCTGCAAGGGCCTTTTAAGCCTAAATCAGGAAACCCTCCGGGTATCCCTTTAGAAACACTTCCAGCCAGTGCTTAAAGGTCTTTAGGTACCCATGAGGAGCTTGCCCTCACAGCACTAATTTTCCCTGCAGACTCGCCATATCATAGACTGTGATTTAGACTATCTCTCTTTTCCCAATACCCTGAGAATTTAACCCCTGGATAAATCTAATGACCAATGGGACATTAGCAAGAAGATACAATCTGTTGTTACCTCCCTCACTTTCATAAATGATACAACGTTCTCAGACTTAACATGAAGTAAACCTCATACGATAATTTTTGTGATAAGCTTGTCATTCTCTTTAATTTAAAATGGTTATTAGTTAAATTAATCCTTCCAGTCCTCTAATCTAATCATCATTTTGCATGCAGACTCTTCAATCAGAATAGCAGTTGAGAATCGACAAAATGAAGGGAATAACAATGCCTAACTATACATGAAAGTGCAGTGAATTTAATCCATTATGTTATATTTAATCTATTGTTTAGCATTCTGAGTATTTTCTAAATAACTTTAACTAATTGAGGTGGTGGTGACCCAGACTTCAGGAAACTCTACTACAATAAAAACTGAAAAATTGTATTCAAGTTGTTTCCTTACTTTGCAATAGAGTTTTTTTTTTTCCTTTTATTCTCCTAACCTAAATTAAACTACTTGTATACTTATCTTTACTAAAGAAATTTATCCTGTTGTCATTTTAATTGACAGTAGTATACCTAACCTTTTGTTTCAAGTGTATTTTGTTCAAAATGTAATGTTAACTTGACATGGTATCGTTTCTGTTAGAATTAACAAATGGATGCAGCACCAGAAGAGGTATTAAACATGGAAACAAACATAATTATGGCAGGTTTATGTTTCTATTTTCTGGCTTATTTTTTGATATTTGCCTACCTAAGCAGCTAAGTAAGATATGCCCAACATCAGCATTCATAACAGATAAATGAAAAACCTGCAAGGCATTGCTGCCTGTTGTACCTCCAACAGTTCCAAAATACCAGCTGCAAGGTTGTCATCCTGGAGCTACTCTTCACAGATGTTTTGTCCCATGTGTCTACATGCGGGAATAACAGGCACACCAAAGAAAATCTGGGGAGCCAACAAGGTCGCCCAATTTAATTATCAGAAAGTTCAAACAAAAGAAAAACGCACCTATTGCCCTTGTCTTCGGAATTCCAATAACAAAAGTAAGGCTTAACTTCTAGCGGTGGATTAGGGTCAATTTGGTCAGGAGCTCCATCTAGTGGGTCGCTTTTGCCAAAAAGATGACTCCTTCCTGGAAGCTGGAGTTCTTCTGGTCGGAGAACCAAAAGGGGCACAGTTAGGTGGCTTCTCTGTGCTGCAGGGAGAGAAAGAGAAGACATCACTAGCTATAGCACTCCCTTTCGTCCTGGTATGTTATTACATACATCGACAGAACCCATAAGTAGATCCTCTGACATGCATGCGTGGCATGCTTTAATTCAGGAACATCTCAGGATGATAGGGAGTGGTCAGGGACACCTCCATGCCACTCCCTGAAGCTGGATTTAGATCCTCATGATCTCACTAGATGGTATCTTAAGTCCCCTGGCACTTGTCTTTTCTTCACAGCCACAGCTGAAAACTGCATTTCTCAGTCTCCTGATCAAGATCTTTCATTGCCTTGTGGAGCTTTGAGGAAGTCCTTTAAGAAGTCCTGTAAGTGTCCTTTAAAAAGGACAAATTCTCTGCCCAAGCTTATAATTGATTGGTCTATGGGTACTGGTATTCTTTCACCTCCCACTCAAAAGTAGATTAAGTCCATTCTGCTACCTCAGTAGACTGAGAGGCAGGAAGACTCATGCAAGACCTTCATCAGTGCCAAGATACCAGATATAGGGGTGTCAGCTGGGACCCACCCTTCACAGATGTTTCGCCCCTTTAACCCTGTCTCAGAATGGCAGGGCTGTGATCAGAGACATTTCCCTGCCACTCCCTGAAGTTGGATTTAGATCCTCATGAACTTATTTGACTCACTGGATGGTATCTTAACCCCCCCCAACTCTAGACTTTCTGTTACTGCCACAGCCAAAATCTACCTTTCTTAGCTTCTTCAGCAAGACCTTTCATTGCCTTCTGTAGATTTGAGGAAGTCATCCCAGTGTCTTTTAGGAAGTGCTGATTTCCACTGAAAGATGTGCTCTTCAGCTTTACATAAATATTTTAAAAATACAAAGCAAAGGTGTGTTTGAATTGGTTAGGGCAGTTTCACAATCATGGCCTGAACACTGTTTAGATAAATTGTGCATTGCCTCCCTGTTTCTTCAAGGATCCTATATACTGTATACAGTATAGACTAATATGTGCAGAACTCATTCCTATCTGTAGGCGCTTATGGTGTCACCAAGTGTTCTATACAAGAAACTAATAATTTTTCTTATGATCTGCTAAATGTTACTTAGAAACCTAGTAGAGCACAATCTTTTATGTATATAAGTCTTTTATTAGAGATAGTTTCATAGGAACTACCAGGTAAAAATCTCATGTCACGGCCTCCTGGGCCTGAGAGAGGACATTGCCACCCCCAAACCCCTGACATCTGCTAGAAGAAATGTATACACATGTTAAATAAAAGCATTTGGATATTTACAGGGCATCACCCAAAATCTAATTATTACATTACTCTAGCTAAAAAGATTACAATATGCAAGCTTTTGAGGCAACTCAGGTCCCTTCTTCAGGCAAGATGTAATCTTTTAGTTAGCCAATAAAAGGTGTCATTTTGCTTGACTTTTCACTACATTCATAATGGTTAACACGGTACAACACCCTAGTATTACTCTAGCTGAGTAGATAGCACATAATGCATAATTTACTCAATAATTATTTACATTGAGAATAGCATGCTTTACATTAAAATATGACAAATGGGGAAAAACATAATAGTCTATACATGCTTTGCATTCAATAATTAAACAGAAATACAGTAAAGCTCATTGATAAAATGCTGCAATAACACCAACTGGAAAGTAACACATTATTGTTTTTCTGCCTTCTTTCTCCATAACTGATCAAAAAGATCACAGTCGCTAGATTATCTGAATGAATAGTGCGGTACTACAATTTGCGTACATACAACGTACATCACCGTGGCTGCTGAAGCTTACAAACTGTGCTGTAAACATTTGGTGCTGCACTGGTAGTGAGGTGTGAACCATTCTGTAGAGCTACAACAATGACATCAAAATCATCAAAATTATCTCTGTTTAATATCTTAAATATGAAGAGATAGCCACAGCCACTTCCCCTTAAAGATATGGTGAGAAGCTCAGTCATCCGGGAGGGGCTCAGAGTAGAGCCGCTGCTCCTCTGCATCGAGAGGAGTCAGATGAGGTGGCTCGGGCACCTGATCAGAATGCCTTCTGGACGCCTCCCTGGTGAGGTGTTTCGGGCACATCTAGGAGGCCCCAGGGAAGACCCAGGACATGCTGGAGGGATTATATCTCCCGGCTGGCCTGGGAATGCCTCGGGATTCCCCCGGAAGAGCTAGAAGAAGTGGCCGGGGAGAGAGAAGTCTGGGCATCTCTGCTCAAGCTGCTGCCCCCGCAACCCAATCTCAGGTAAGCGGAAGAGGATGGATGGATAGCCACAGCCACAAAAACAAAGCTCCAAATGGCAAACCATTTGGAAGGTACACCAGAGACTAGAACTACATTGACTATAGAGACCTACATGATATACAGTAAATCATTGGTGAACAGCACATTTAATATTATGATATATTAAATGAAGTCAAACTGATAAACAGACTTTTATCAAGCAGATAAACATCTAAGCCAACTTTTACTAGTTTTGTTATTAAGTATTTATTAATCAACTCTTACAAATCCTTGAATATCAAATTAGTCTGAACTGACATCCTTGAATAAAGAAAAAAGATAAAGGTTATTCACAAGTTTCCACCGCAGCTTGTAAGATTAATGAACAGACAGTCATATGAATTTTCATATGAAGTCATATGAAAATGTGAATTTCCCCTTGGGATTAATAAAATCTCTATCTATCTATCTATCTATCTATCTATCTATCTATCTATCTATCTATCTATCTATCTATCTATAATAAGAAATAAACCTGGCTTAACATTAACTGTAACTTATTCAGCCGTATTAAACATGCTTCCTATATAACAAATATTCTCTGAAATTTATCGTGTAAGGAAGACAGAAATCTTAAGATAAGGTTGTAACACTCAATAATCATGGCACAGGATAGTTGCAAGTTAAAATTTCAGTTCACTTTGTGTTCTTGACAATAATGGTCCTAGAAACCTTTTCACGCATGTGTGAATAGGGGACATCTTAAAGAATCTGATGACTCTTCCACCCAGACTGAGAAAGGGTGCTGTAACTGACTTAATGTTCCTTTTTACCCATAGTTTTGTGGTTCGTTCCAAAGAGGATCAGTTACCCAGGTCTGCTTATGCTTCTTAGCTCCATCCCTTCTGACCTGACACCATCTAAACCATTGTGAAACTGGAAGTCTTCATTTACTTTGGAACCAGCCCTGAAGGAAGTCAGAATACTTTCAACAGCCAGATTGAAATTCTAATTGTTCTATACCCTAATGTGCCTGTTTATTTTTGTAGTTTTTTTCCACCAAATATGTGAGGTTCTTCAGCTGAAGCCCCAACACTCTTTGGTTGTAACAGCATAAACATTTATTTATAGCACACTTTCATATAAAGAATGTAGCTCAAAGTGTTTTACAAGATGTCAAAAAGAAAGTTACAAGAAAAGAAAAAACAAATAAGATTAGATAAAAATATTAATGAATAAATAACAAAGAAAAAGCAAATAAATAACGATTTTATAAAACATAGTTTAAGAGCCATTTGCTAGTTATTTACATTATATTAAATGCTTGCCTAAATATTGGTGCATAGTCTATGGGAGGTTCTTATAACCCCCACAAGTTGAATTGAATTGGTATATTCTAACTACTTTTTGCCCCTCTGACTATAGAATAGTCTCAGATAGGGACCTGCCTTGCTGTGTCTAAGGAATGGAAGGCACACAGTTTTAAACCGTGCCTTACGTGTTCAATAGTAGGAAAGTAAAAATGCTCTATTAAATGTGCAGTGCCATACGATAGAATGAATTGAATACGAAATATATCATCTTTAAGTATAGAAAAACTGAAGTTTGACAAGAAAAGATACGTTTATAGATGAAACAATTTTTCTCATTTTTTTTGCTTTTAATCTATGTGTGTAACAAACTTTTTTCTTTATGCTTGTGTGGATTATTTGCTTTCAATTTTCACTAAATCTTTTAAAACCAACTTATACTGAGAGATTTCTTTTGGCACGCATTTTACCTGTGCTTGATCCTACCTTATGCACCTGCAGCTACATATAGAATTAGATGAAGTGTAGGACCGTTATATACAATATCATAATGTAAGTCTCTAGAGAAGAGTCCAGTAATAAGGTCAGATGGCCAGCAGGACAGAAAAAAAACACCAACTGCCAGATCTGCAAGTACTGCAGCAGGAAGCAGAACATCTTGAGGTTAAATGTGGTCTACAGGATCTGCAAGATGTACCTTTGCCTTAATGCTGGGTGCAACTGCTTCATCAAATACCATGAAACAGTTGCCTAAGTGAATGGACTGGGCTGGACTTTGATATGTGTATGAAATCTGAAAGAAAACAAAAAAAAATATTCATTTAAGTTCAAATGTGTTTTTCTTATATTTTTTATATATACACTTTTTGGAAAAATGTTTACCCTAGACTGGCGAGGAAACATATATGGTAACTTTTTTGAATTTAATATGCAACATAAAAATGAAAACATTTAAATATGTCACAAAGTCTTGTAATAATCTCCAGTAACACTCAAGGGTTGAAATATTTAATATCCAAGTATTTCCATTAGTGCCCTATAAAGGGTTAAAGAAAGGCAGGTTTGTGCATTTAATTTGAACAAGAAGAAGGGGAGAGAGAGTGACTGCCTTTTATTACACTTTTTCAAAGAGAGTGCTCTATGTTCCCTCCAGTTGTCGTTTGTTTGCAAAAATGAAGCTTTTACTTCAGTTGCTGACTGAGTCACATATAAGGAGCCTTTCTCTATCTGCTGACAATTGAAAGTGCTTTAAGAGGAGTCTTGGACACTTTCATGGAGCTTGCTACCTGCTGTTGTTTATATGGTAAATATTTCAAAAAGACACCTCTCTCTTTCAGGCAAGACATCTTTTTCTTTTCATTTTTCTATTGAGAATATATAATTAGTAACTAAGGAAATGGACCACCTTTATCGTCTTGTTGAATGAACACTTTGTGAACCCACCCAGGGTGTAGAATTCTTTGTATAGCATATATTTGCTGCTACTGGTTTTTATACAAATAAATATTATTTTTAAATAAAAGCCTGAAGCCAGTCTCTGTCTGATTGCTACTAGCTTTGCTAAGTGCTGGATTTATAATTCCTTGCCGAGCTGTGGTTTCTTAAAGGCACAAGGTGACACCTTTTTTGTAAAGCCCTTTTCCAGTGATAAACTGGGTTGAAGAAAAGGAGTGGAAAGTAAGAGTCAGCCCCCAGTCAGCCGTCCAGTCTGCCATTAAAGGTCCACAGAGCTGAATACAATGAGTGCAATATAGACAGTGACACGCATAAGAGGTTACATGTAATATTTGTGTAGCTGGATTTGATGTTACCTTCTTTCCCCTTTAAGAAAATAACCAAAGAGATTAGATGGAACTATTCGTATTAGGTGCATGTCACAGGTGCTCTGATAATACAATAAAATATCTGACTTGAAGCCTCTTCACACATTTATTAAACATTAAAACATTATATAATAGCTTTGTTAGGTTATCTTGTCAGATTACATACATGTTATGTGAATGAATGTAACATTAAAGTTATAAACAGAAAAGCAAGATGTTCACTGATGGTTCAGCTGGGACTTGTGTGTTTGTGTGCATGAAAAGGCCTCAACACAAAGCAAAATGTATAATCAGATACAATATATTCCATCTTGACCAGGTAGAAACTAATATGCTATGAGAACATTTCACGTCATGAGCTGAGCAGACCTACATCTACGTAGGTGTATATGCCTGACAGGTAACTGGACTGAGCTAAATGGGAAAACAACAGTTTAGCCAATCAGAAAGTTGTCAAAACATCATACAGTACTATCCAGTTAGATGTATGTTTAACAAACTAGGTGGCTCTGCCCCCTGCTTTCCTCGCTTGCCAACCCCTGTGAGGTTGCTATGCGCTAGCCACTTTGTGGCTCTGCTGCTTACGTACAGTATGTGGAAGCAGATGTACAATTTAAACGGATTTTTATATTCATGGGAATTGTTACATATGCATAATAGACCTATCTATTTTACATTACAACGAGTAATTAACCATAGTTAAAAATAGTAAAACGTAATAAATTGCAAGAAAATTATGTTTTATGTTGCGTTAGGGGTATTCGTTGCGTTATGCATTTTTGTTTTGTTGGGCTTTGATATTAACACGCAAGTACTTTTTACAATTACACTTTTACTGTAAAACTTCAGTAAAAACAATATTTAGAATTAACTTTTCATCAATATTCCATTGAATTTTGACTCCATGTTTGGAGTTACATCGTGACAACGCAATGTATAATTGCCCGTGAGTGAATATCTTTTCTTTCTCTTTAATACTGTAAATAAACTGATTCTTTCAAATGTTTGTCCCTGTGATTTAATTGTTATAGCAAAAGCTATTATGACAAGAAACTATAAACGTTTTAATATCAATGGCATATCAAGATCTCTTTTGTTGTCTAATGTTATCCGTGGAAGATGTACTACATTACCTTCTTGTCGCCTGTTAAAATTTTACGTCAGAATTGTTTGACCAATTTTGAATACAACTAATTTTGTCCTATTGCATAGACCATCACTCAGACATAAATTATGCAATAACATTACAATACATCCTTCTTTGAACAGTAATTCGGCTGGTGGAAGACCGGATGGTGTTAACAGTTGTAGATATTCTATGGGATATTGTAAGTTGATGTTTTCATCTTCCGCAACATCACCATCAACTGTTTCAGCATAGTCTACTGATACGCATTTAACCAATTTGCTATGTAACCGATTGACAATTTTCGTTAATTCATTTGACTTCATCATTTCTCTGTGGTAGAATTTCCCATGTACTCATTTCTTCTGTTGATAACACTTTGGGATGAAATTCTTTAATAAGATTTGGACATAATTGGTCTTCTTTTATTGGGATCTTAAAATGAGGAAAACATAAAAAATTATGAGAGCTGAGAGCGCAGGAAGTGTGTCTGACAAAAGCATTCACACGAATGATAGGTGAGAGGACCGTGGGCATGAGCCATTAACCGTAAATGGCTGAGAGGAAGACAGGATTTGAAAAAATCTCTTGGCAATAGTCTCATCTTGCAGGACTTGAAAAAATGTCTTGGCAATAGTCTCGTCTCAAGATTTTCTTTTATAATAGAGACATATGTAATATTGATTAAAAGGAGTGATATCTGACTTAATCAAAGGAATTTTCTCACCCATGGAAAAACAAAAATAAGAAACATGTGCAATCTGAGTCATGCCTGGGACAAGACCTTCGACTTCTTTGAGTAAGCATGCAAAGCCAAATAAGCCAGAATCACTGCTGTTTGTCAACCGGCTGAACTCATTTAATTATTTGTGAATTACTTTTGGAAGTGACAGCTGTGATGGACGTCCAGCAGCTCATCCCGGCCGACACACCCAGAACGCTAGATGGCGTCTTCCCTGCAGCCTAGAGGTGCTTCGTATTCCCACAGGGCACCATGGGAGATGGACTTTGGCTTCACAACCCTGCAGGGTACCGTGGGTGCCACTGTGTGACGCTGCAGGGAGATGCAGGGATTTTCATTTCAAGTATAGCCCAGAAGTACTCCCAAGTCACATGGATGAAAGAACAGAAGTACTTCTGGGCTGAAGAAAAATATAATTCTCCATCTGATCTGGAAGTGCTGACAGGTCACGTGAACAGAAGAGGAGAAGCACTTCCAGGTCAAGGACTATATAAAGGACTGGTGGAGACCCAGCAAGAGAGCCGGAGTTGGGAGGGAGTGTGATGGAGCTGCTGGGAGGAGAGAATTGTATTGTGATTATTGATTATGGTTCATTGTGGTGGTTGTGGTGCTTTGGTGCTTAACACTGAAAGAAGAAGAAATTAAATTACTTCTTAGTGATTTTATCCCGTATCTTGTGTGCTGGCTGTTGGGATAAAGGTGAGCAACAGTGCCACCAAGCGTCCACTTTGTGACACAGCCTATATCAGTAAATTTACTGATAAACCTATCAATTCGTATCCTTCAGTGTCATATCCTTAATTAGTAATCTAGGGTGGGTGTCATTGCAGGCTTGAGTGACATTCTTCTTCACTAGGAGTTAATCAGGGTGCAAGTCAACCCCCGCACATAGCAAGTACATATATGAAATACATATTAAAGTTATGCATTATAACATTAAATAAGGGTTAGTCAGTCAGTCATTGTCTACCCCGCTATATCCTAACACAGGGTCACGGGGGTCTACTGGAGCAAATCCCAGCCAGCACAGGGTGCAAGGCAGTAACAAACCCTGGGCAGGGCGCCAGCCCCCTGCAGTTAAATAAGGGTAAATATCAGATTATATTCTGCACCTTTACTCATCAGACATGCATCTCTCCTGCCAATTAAATGTGAACAACCACAGTGACAACAACAACTACCATCACTCTAAATTATCCATTACTGAGTTTTCCCGAAAGAGATTTGTAGTTATTTCCAAGAATTTCACTTATTTAACAAGAAAATGAAATGTAACAGAATGCAATCTAATAAATAAACAAGAATATTTGTCTGTCCCGATGTTAATTTACTAATAATGGTGTTTTGAATTTGAACAATATTCTAATAATAAATGAATTGCCAAATAATAATAGAAACTGTTTCACTTTTTTCCAACCCGAGCAACAGCTGGGCCTCCCCACTAGTTTATTTCACATCCAAAGTAGTCAGTTATGTAGTTTTCATATTGTGTTTTGTGCCTGAAGCTCTGCTATCACGTGACACAGCAGTGATACTGAGTGCTGCACTGTCATGCAGCGCTGTATTTCCTGGTGCTGATGTGACTTATATATTTGGTAAACTTCCTTGTGAGGAGCATCACAGACAGCAGTTTCTTGGCCATCTTCCTTCTGAATTGAAACTGCAATTGATGCTTTAGGTCCCATAGATTAGTTTCAAGAATCACCTTCAACAACTCATCAAGTCCAATTTTGGGTCTATGCAACACTCAGTACAGTGCTAACTCAGACCATAGGTCTTCCCTTCATCCCGCTTCTAGCACTAATGTAGCATTGTGTGGTGCTTGTCAGTGCCAATTCAATGGAGTTTTGTTTCACAGAAATTACTGTTTATAGAATAGTATGGTTTCAAGTCCAGAGTTTGGTGACAGCTTACCTTCTGACTATGCTACATTTTTCCATCTAGATTTTGGCTCACCTTCTCATTGCTGAGTTCAAACTGTTCTCATTTTGGCATTATTCACAATGTTTTACTCACTGACTGATACCTCGAAACAACTGTAGTCTTTGCTCTGCAGATGACCCTAGTATTTCGAAGCTGAGTGCAGAGCTGTAATGTCGGATGTACTTATCGCTTTCTGCAAATTTGTATACAGTCCTTCCATTTTGTTTTATATCTTGGTTAGATCCAGTTTACTCTTTTCTTTCAAAACAGTAGTGGACACCTTTGTATGAAGTCTTCAGTTTCTTGGGAATGTTTCATGTGGAATAACTTTAATTTCACATAACAACACTACACTGATGTATTTCTTAAGAAATCTGTTTTGTTTTTGTTCATTTTTAAACCCTGAATTGAACTGTGCTAACTCAATTGAAAAAATTTCTCCAATTAGCCATTAAACATGATTCATTAAATGCCAGCTAAGAGTTTACCATTAGGACACTGGAACAATGGTTACTGAAAATGGGCTTTGCAGCCATATGTGAATAATAAATTAAGAACCAGTCATTTCAACCAGTAATAGCCATCTGCAACATTAGTAATGTATAGGCTATATTTTAAATAAATGTAATCATGTCTTGTTTTAAAAAGTATTACTTTCTATTGAAATTTCTGGGTGATTATACTTGAAACATACTGCATATATTTTTAGTAATTGTGCATATACATTTACTTGCTGCATCCTATGTACTGTATACTTTTTATGTGTGTCTATGTATGTGTTGACACTTTATTATTGTCCACTTTTCTGAGCAAGTGAGAACTTCTTTGAATTATGCACACATGGAAATAAATGTGAACGTGAACATTTGCGTACCTTAGTGCTGATATCTTAAGATGCTTTATAAGCAAATTAGACTGCTTCTTTGGGGAACAACTACATTTTTGTCACAGTGCATATGTTGATCATCATTGCCATCATTATCACTTTCTTTTTATAGAAGACCCAAAGAGTGTCTGATTTAAAGAGAACATGCCGGAGAACTGAGCGTAAATGGAGAAAAACTAAACTAACTATCCACTATGAGATACTGAAGGTTAAAATAACAGAATACAGCAACATAGTCTGTCTTGAGAGGCGCTGCTGTTTCTCTAGAATTATAAATAACAATGCTAGTAATCCCAGAGTCTTCTTCTCTACAATTAATCGTCTGCTAAATCCAGGTCACTCAATGGAATGCCTCCAAAATACTTCCAGTAAGACTTGTGAGGCTAGTGCTGTATTTTATATTAAACTATATAGTACATCTCCCCAACACAGATCCTCTTAAGCCCCAGTTCTCCATCCATCCATTATCCAACCCGTTATATCCTAACTACAGGGTCACGAGGGTCTGCTGGAGCCAATCCCAGCCAACACAGGGCGCAAGGCAGGAAACAAACCCCGGGCAGGGCGCCAGCCCACCGCAGTCAGTACTACATTATAAACAAATTAAATTCTTTCACCAGGATAGATTTACCTGATTTATATTAAATTTCTCAACTGAGACTCTCCACCTGTGCCCTTCACCCAATACCAAAAAGTTTTTTCAAAGAAGTATTCGGCGTGCTAATTGATAGTATTCTGGACATAGTAAACTTGTCATTAGATACGGGGGTCTTCCCAGACTGTCTTAAGACTGCTGTAGTTAAACCCCTACTCAAGAAAAATAATCTTGACTCCTCTGCTTTTGAAAATTTTAGACCCATCTCTAAATTGCCTTTCTTAAGTAAAAGTCTAGAGAAGACAGTCATTATGCAGCTAAATGACCACCTCAATAAACATGCTATTCTTGATAAGTTTCATTCGGGTTTCAAAACAAATCACAGTACAGAAACTGCACTCATTAAAGTAGTAAATGACATGTGGGTAAATTCAGACAGAGGCCGTTTATCTGTTCTCATCCTCTTAGATTTGAGTGCCACATTAGATACACTTGATCATAATATTCTTAGAAATTGCCTTAGGCAATGAGTGGGCCTCTCTGGAAGTGTCTTAAATTGGTTTGAATTCTTCCTGGCAGGTAGAAAATTCTTGTTAGTAGTGGTAATTATACTTCAAAGACACATGATATTCTATATGGTGTTCCACAAGGCTCTATCCTGGGTCTGCTGTTCTTTTTGATTTACATGCTTTCATTAGGTCAGATTATCTCGGGGCATAACGTGAGTTACCACAGCTATGCTGATGACACGCAACTGTACTTATCAATAGCACTTGATGAACCTGACTCTGTTGCTTCACTAACACAATGTCTTACTTGTGTTTCTGAATGGATGAGTAGTAATTTTCTCAACTAAATAAAGAGAAAACTGAAATTTTAGTGATTAGCAATAATGGATATAATGAGGTTATTAAAAATAAAGTTGATGCATTAGGATTAAAAGTCAAGAAGGAGGTAAAGAATTTAGGGGTAACTGTTGACTGTGACCTGAATTTTAAATCACATATTAATCAGATCACTAGGACAGCATTTTTTCACTTAAGAAATATAGCAAAAATTAGACCTCTTATATCATTGAAAGATGCTGAGAAATTAAGTCATGCTTTTGTTTTCAGTCAATTAGATTACTGTAACGCACTCCTCTCAGGACTACCCAGAAAAGACATAAATCGATTGCAACTAGTGCAGAATGCAGCTGCTAGAATCTTAACTAGGAAAAGAAAATCCAAGCACATTTTTCCAGTTTTGATGTCACTACAGTGGTTACTTGTGTCATTCAGAATTGATTTAAAATACTGCGTCTGGTTTATAAAGCCTTAAATAATCTCGCTCCATCTTATATTTCGGAATGTCTGACACCTTATACTCCCAATTGTAACCTTAGATCTTCAAATCAGTGTCTGCTTAGAATTCCAAGAGCTAAACTTAAAAGAAATGGTGAGGCGGCCTTCTGCTGTTATGCACCTAAAATCTGGAATAGCTTTCCAATTGGAATTCGCCAGGCTAATACAGTGGATCACTTTAAAACACTGCTGAAAACACATTACTTTAACATGGCTTTCTCATAACTTCATTTTAGTTTAATCATGATGCTCTGTATATTCAATTAATTTCAATATTATTCATGGTGGCTCCAAAATCCGTACTAACCCCTACTCTCTCTTCTGTTCTTTTTCCGGTTTTCTGTGGTAGCGATCTACGCCACCACCACCTAATCAAAGCACCGTGATGTCCTTACATTGATGGATTAAAGACCAGGGGCCTCAAGCATAACACCGTGCGTAGAATTCACACTATAACATGACGTAAGCATAAAAGCCGATTTGTGCTTACGCACAGAAAAATCCAGATGCAGGAATCTGTGTGTACTTCAACTTCAATGTTCTTCTGCTACATAAATCTTGGTCAGTGTGAAAAGTAACGCACATGCACGCGCCTGCTGTCCCATCCCAATTCCTCTCAGAATTACGCCTCTTTGAATATGCAAATCAATATAAATAGCCCTTAAACTCAGCGTTCTGTGAAAAGACAATGGGAAAAGCACGGGGGGAAATATAAGAATTTCAACGAATACCAAGTGAAAGCAAAGGAAAAACATACTATTTGTTGATTTAAACAGTGGTATAATCAACAAAAGAAAGTTGATCGAGTGACATAGCGTGTCTGAGAAACTCGAAGTCGCATAGTGCCAAAATAAAAAAGAAGTCACATATCAAAGTCGCCATTTAAAGGCGAGTTGTAGCCCACCATCTGAGTGTTATATGAAAGCTTATTAGGGTACAGACCAAAAAAAAAAAAATAGGCACGAAAAAAAAGCACGAAATGTCAACTTTATTCTCGAAATTTCAACTTTAATCACGTAGTTTATTTTGTCATTAAAGTAGAACATCATAAACTTCATCTTAAAATCATTTAATTTACTAGTTTCTCAAATCCCACCGTAACTAAAGTAGCATGTTAAATGCTTTGTTTTGTATTTGATCTTCTATGTGCTCTATGTGTGTGAAACACTATGTGCTTCCATTCTTTCTCTTTCTCCGACAGGACACAGAATCCATTACATTCGTGATATTACAGCTCTCTGAATAATTAAAATACTGAGATGTATACATGATATCATTTTCATGATGATTGGAGTGAAAGCATGTTATTAAACATGGGAACACGATGGCACACAAGATGCTGCTGTGCCATGCGCGACCTTTGATGAAATAATTTATTGTAGCAGTACTGTCTCTTTCAAACGTACTAACCTCCAATTCCTGTCCTTACTTTTATTTCCCCAAATACCCAATCGCCACACAATCAGCTCTGTAATAGACGTTAAACCATCTGTAAGCTTACAACGACGATTCTTCAAAACTTTTAAGGAACATTGAAATATCTTCATAGTATATGTTTAATTATTCTATCTGTCTGTCCTTCCAGTGTTGCGCCAGCCTCAGCAAATATACAGCGCGAGGCAGGAACAATATGTGAACTTGCTAGCACTGCGGCACCATGTCCTCACATGTTTAATTATTAACAATACAGATTATTTAAATGAAGTTAAAGTTTTATCTGTATAACATAATCAACATATTTTGCTGCGTTTCATCTTAAAAATGATATTGTCATCATATGTAAAGACGTGCTTTATAAAGTGGTGCAAGTTGTGCAATATTATAACTGTAGTGCAAGTTTACAGTGGGGTAATTGTACTTAAAAGTACAAACAGTTCTACAAGGAGCAATTGATTGAGTGCGTTTATAGTTCTTGGGATGAAACTGTTTCTGAACTGCAAGGTCCGTTCAGGAAAGGCTTTAATACTTTTTGCCATGGCTGAGGCAGCGTGTGCTTGATGCTGTATACCAATAATTCTCTTTCCAATCAGCTGCTGCTGTGATTCCCCACTCAGATACAGTGATATAAATACTCCGAGTGGTGCAGTGAGAGACTTATGGAAAATGATGATCCGCTGTGGCAACTCCTAACGGGAGCAGCTGAAAGAAGAAGAAGAAGAAGAAGGTGCAGTGAGAGTAACAACGCTAAAGCAGTTATGGTATTTGGAATACTAGGGCTATTGCCTGGACCATTATATTGTTACAGGTAATTTACAATCAGATGCATTACACTAATAAACAATATGCGATTAATTTCAGTGTATTTATAAAGCCGCGTCAGGAAAATAAAGGATAACCACACAGGAACAGTAGCACTGCTTTGACACTGGGTGCCGCCAGTCTGCAAAAGCGGAGCGGAGAACTTGCGTACGACAGGGTATGAGGTACCGTGGAAATGTGCGTGGCTTTACGCCTAGTTTAGGTTTTATACATCGTGATTTGAACGTGGAAACGTTCTTACGCAACATTTCTGTGCGTACGCACCATTTATACATGAGGCCCCAGAAGTCCATGTGATCTCCATCATCAAGTCCTTCCATGAGAACCCTGAATACAAAGAGGACTGATTGAGATTATTTATGTTAGGTAGAATGCCTAGAGGGGGCTGGGCGGTCTCGTGGCTTGAACCCCTGCAGATTTTATGTTTTTCTCTCTGGAATTTTTTTGTTTTTTCTGTCCTTCCTGGCCATCGGACCTTATTTTTATTCTATGTTAATTAGTGTTCTCCTATTTTAATTCTTATTTTGTCTTTTTTTCTCTTTCTTCATCATGTAAAGCACTTTGAGCTACATTATTTATATGAAAATGTGCTATATAAATAAATGTTGTTGTTGTTGTTCTTATTTTTGTCTATGCTATATGCTCCAGTTCTCATTTATAATTTAATTTTTTTTTTACCTTGCAATAGACCTATGACTCTTTTTTTAAACTTTTACAAAGCTACAGCATTCATTTTTACCAAGGAGAATAAGAAGTGCTGTGTAGAATGTCCTATAATGCACGTATGGAGGAAAAATCTAATTTTAGTCAGTCTTTTGGTTCAGTAGCATTTGTTAGTTGACAGATGTTTAACTGTTTTTATCAGATTATGTAATACATCTAACATGAAAGGTACCCACTAACATCATAGGCTCTTTCCTCAAAGGAAAAAATGCCAGAACTAGCTATATAACTGTCATCTGTAATCTCGTACCTGTCTCACTGTCCATGCTGCTCCCTGTGTGTTCCACCCTAGGGACCTCTATGGCAGGCTGCCTCACTGTGCTTACTTTCAAACCCTCACTTCAATCTAGTTTACTACCAATAAAGGGCTTCTCAAGGGTTCCCCCTTATTCTGTTTAAGGCACTGTGATTACACTGTTCTGTCTGTAGAAGATATGGAATGTTTGGTTAATTTTATTTTTTTCCATGACAGGGACAGTGTGGCTTTTTATTGACATGGACCAGAAGACAAAAGGTAGTAAGAAAACGTGTCAAATTCATGACAGGGGAGTCAAAACAATCTTTCAAATTAATCCTAAATGCGAACTAAAAATCAATATCCTTAAAAAAAGCTACATTTTTCACCATCAGAAAAACACCAAAAAGAAATAACACATTGAAAGCACTCAGTGTCCAGATCTTGGATAATTAAAAGACAAAAAAGCAGACCTTTAAATGGTCACTCCGGTGAAATCACACACAGCATGCCTTCCAATGTCTTCTGGGTAAAATCCACATGGAAACTGCAATGCTACATAACAGAAAATTAACGTGATCGATAAGGCGTCGTGAAATAATGATAAGAAATTGTAACTTTTCTTAGGATCGTTTAAACACAAAACTAACACCATTAAAAATTTTCCTGGGGTAATAAAAAATTAGATGTATAGTTTGTTCCTAAAGAAGATGCAGAAAAGCTGTAGTTGGGTTGTTTTGATGGTTCATGTTCCTTGATGGCCTATTGGAACTGGTTCTAGGTTACTGCCTTGGCTAACCAGTAGGGAAGAAGAGAGGTAGTGTGTTTAGTAGCAGAACTGGATGGAGAGGTACTTGAGGCTCTGGAAGACATACCTACAGAGGGCTTAATGAAACTGGGAGCTGTGTTAACTGCTGTAGACCGCAGAATCTGTCACATTTAGTTCCCCATGGGCCTACAGCAGCATCTTCACTCCTGAGTCCCTGAGAACTTTGAGAGCCTAGGGGAAATAAACAGCTGAGATTCAGTCACTAGAAAGGCAGATGGCACTAGTAAGGCAGGTTTAGGCGGATTTGGCCCAGGATGCATTTTTGAGGGGTCAAATCCCTCTGCCAGCATGTACACCTTATTTGTCTGACCACACAGGAGCAGGTTCTGACAGAGATGACAGAAAGTGAAACTTTGCTTATAGGGTGGCTAGCCAGTACTAGATCATCAATAACAAGGTTGGCACTGCCACCAAAAGATCCTTGGTTGCAACAAGCCCACGTCTCAGATGAGGGCGCCCAGTCCCATCCCTCTTGCCATAGCCATTGCTACAATGCCACAAGGACTGCACCTCCATCTAGGACAGGGCTGCCTGTCTGATGGAATTTCTTTTCTGCTGGAAAAACATCAGTAACTGCTAATGAAGAAGATCAACTGAGAAAAACGCATGGGTTCATCATTGGTAGGGCGACACCAAGGCCACCAGGAAAGTAGCCAGTTACAACCCAGCACTGCTGCCCGTAACAGTAGGATGCCTCGGACGCAGGGACTATTGCCTACTGCGACCACATTGTAAAGGCTCTCGTAGACAAGGGGGCTACAGCCATGATTGTGTGTCATCAAAAATACTTCCATCAGGGGTGGAGCAGACCTTAACAATGACAACTTTAACCACCACAACCAGAGAGACTGCGCCCATGTTGGGAGAAGCACTGGTGACTCTACACATTATAGATCAACAAGGATGCAGAAAGTGGATTCCTATCGTACAAGACACCTGTATTTAGTTAGGACTTTTTGCAAAATACTGGTGCACGGCTGGATTTTAATAAGGGTACCTTACAATTTTCTGGAGGGCCCATGCGTCTGTTACTATGATTCCAGAAGTGGCTGGAAACACCCAGCCATCAGTCTTTCAGCACTGGGAAGGGATTTCACAGAATTGGTATTTCACAGTGATGGCCTTTGGATTGTGTAATGCCCATCCCACCATCAAGTGGTTAATGGACAAGGTGCTGGCTGGCATATCCTGTTCTCAGTGCCTCATGTATTTAGATGACCTGTTGGTTTATGAATTTAAAAATGCCTTTGACTTGTTACAAGCCATTCTTTAAAGGATAAGAGAGGTAAATTTAAAATTTCATGCAAAATAGTGTTGCCTTTTATATTAACCACATAAGTGGGCAAGGAACCAGCATTTAGAGAGGATGGGGGCTGCAGTCAAAGACTGGCTCTCTCCACAGTAACAGAATCAATTTTTGGAATACATTAGCCTGGCCTAATACAATCAGAAGTTTTTTCTCACCTGTGAGACAGCAGCAACTTCCCTTCGTCACCTATAGCACCAAGCCAGTGCTTTCCAATGGGGCATGGAGGAACAATGGCATTTCTGAAGCTGAAGACAGCTCTGTGCCAGACCACTGTGCTAGCTCCACCTGATCCAGACTTGTCTTTTATACTTCACACAGATGCCAATAATGTTGGAATAGGTGGATTATTGTTGTAGTGTCTCCTGGATGGAAAACATGTGGTGGCATACTACAGTTGCACCCCAAAGCTGGTCCGAACATAATTACTGAGCTACAAGGAAAGAGGTTTTGGTGGTAGTGCAAGATATTAGACATTTTCTGCATTATTTTTGTAGTCTGCTCTTTAGTGTCTGCAGCAATCATGGTTGTTATCTTTTCATGAACCAGGTGGCCCACTATCTCAAGCAGTTTCAGGCCTTCCAAATCTCACTGGAACCCCAAGAAGACAACACACACCACAATGCAGATACCCAGTTCCAGAGACCTTGTACAGAGCTTCACTGCCAGTACTACATATGAATGGAAGAACAGGAGAAAGAGAAGGCTGAGCCTTGAAAATGAAAGAGGGTGGTCCAAACACCAGGAGATGGATCTAAAGCTGAGCAAGATTTGAAAGCTCAACAGACATGTAAGGAGGTGGCACTGGTGACTGCTTCAGTACAAGAGGGACAGTCTGACTGTCAAGGAAGAAGTCTTGAAACAGAGATAATGCGAGCCAGTGATTGGTGAAGGGACATAGCAAATTGTAGTATCAAAGGTGTTGCAGGGAGAGGTTCTGCAACAAGTGTACAGAGCCTCAGGGGCAAAACACATCTGAGCGACAAAAACTTTAAAATGGCTCTGCCAGCACTTTTACTGGGGAGACTGTTGCAGGAGACGTAGAGAACCTCCGTTGTCAGTGTGTCCCATGGGACAATCTATAGTGTTACTGCAGTATCGCGTGGGAAAACCCATGGAACAAGTCGGGAAAGATATACTAGGTCCCTTTCCTAAATCTAGCTGAGGAAACCAATTTGTGCTGGTAGCCATGTATTATTTCACAAAGTGGCCAAAGACGTATGCTTTGTGGAATCAAGAGGCTAAAACCATGGCAGAGGCATTAATTGAGGGCATCATTAGTCATTTTAGAGTCCATGCCAAATTCATTCAGATCAGGAGCACAATTGACTTCCAGTCAAAGCAAAGTGTTCCAGTCCATGTGTGCCCAGTTGGGGATCAAGAAAATAACACGCCCCTGAACATGCAGAGTGATGGGCTGGCACAGGGATTTATTCACACCCTTACCATGCAGATGGCTGTTGTGACTGATAAAGATCAGCGTGACTGGGATCAGCATCTTCCCTTGATTTTAATGGCATGTCACTCCGCTGTACAGGAGTCCACTGGTTGTACACCTGCATTGCTAATGCAGGGATATGAGTTAAGAAAGGCCACTGTGATGGAGCTAGGTTTTGTGGTAAAGTGAGGTCTGTGGCTCTTTGGCATTTTTAATAATTAATCACTGAATTTGCATCTGTGGGTAGGTGGGGCATGGTAGCATGGTGAGCTGTTCCTGTGCCAGGTGTAGGATCGTCCACAACCCTAATTGACACCGGGAACTGCTACCCAGTTGTGCTATGTTCCCATTTTAAAAAGGAAGCGCAAGTATGAGAGAGGAGAATCAAGAATCGACGGAGGTTAAAGAGAGAAGGCAGGAGGTGGAAGGAGTCAGTATGAGCAAGCAGAAGGGAACAGGCTCTAGGGAGAGAAGGCAGGCAGCTGAGTAGGAGAGCCCCGTGAGTGGCACGAGAGATTGATGCCCAGAGCGCTGAAAAAGTGATCGCTCTGGCTGAGTAACTCAGGGAGCAATGTGCACTAAAAGGAGCGACTCGCCGTGGAAGACCGGAAAGGCAGCAAGGGTCAAGATGTCTTGGGTGGAGAGCTCCATTGTAAGCACCATGGCCGTTGGGGTCCCAAGCCTAGGTTCAGTGCGGGACTTCAGACAAAAAGCAAATTACCTGTTTATTACCTTAAAAGTTTAAAGAATCTCCTGTACATATGAGGTAGCCAACATAGATGGTGAATAAGAAGTAATTAAAACAGAAGGCAAGTGTTTAATCGACCCATACAGAACTGCTCTTCCTAGTCAGAAATAGTGCAGATGGACTATAGTACTTGACCAAATATGTATTAATGCTGCAAATAAAATAAACATAATATGCAATGTCACTTCTTAAAAAACTCCAACATACTGAATATTAACAGTATATCACATGTAATTTACTATGTACTGTGTAACATTGTAACTGTTCAAGGTACGGTGCAGGAAGGACTGACACACAGACACAAGTGCCTGTTTAATAATACTGTATATTCCTTCTTTAAGGAAGGACCCATCAACTCCTGCTGCTGGCCTTTGGAGGTGCCACTCCTATTCCTATTCACGGGAAATTGCTATCCTCATTAGCCTTAATACCATGCTGGGCATCTTCTTTTCTTAGCCTGGTCCAACCTGCCACTGTGTTCATTGTGCTTTCTTATAAACCTCCTCTTCACCCCCTACTGTAGAGTCTGTAGAGCCCCTGTGGAGTTCCCCTTGCCTGCAGGTCAAGTCGGTACAGCATTAAAAAAATAGTACAAAAAATGAATGTAACTAAAACATAACAGTCTTTTAGGATACACACTAATATATTTATATGCTATGAATAAAATACATTTAGAACAGCCATCTATACATAAGATGTGAGAAACAAAAATAACTGGACTGAGCTTGGAGCTTTTCTGGAAAACCGTCTGGAGTTCGGCCGGCCGTGAATCATAGAACTATATCCCCTCCTACACGCCCTCTCAAACCGCTGACCGGCTAGGTATATCCTATGAATAGCCCATTCAGTATCTGCACAACAATTGCTACATGAGTTGCCACAATAATGTCGGGAGAAAAAAATCAAACGGCGAATCAACATCAAATTTCTTGCGAAATTGAACAAAATGGCCACAGAAACTTATGAAATGATAAGTGTATGGTGATAACAGTTTGTCTCGCACACAAGTTTTTCAGTGTCACAAACCCAATTTAGCTCACTGTGACTTTTACTTGTTCCCAAAAATCAAAAGTGACCTGAAGGGAACACATTTTTCTTTAATGGATGAAATGAAGACAAAAATGGCAAGCCTCAAACAAGACTTCCTGCACTGTTTCATTCAATAGAAGATACTTATGGAGTGGTGTAGAAATCAGGAGGGGGAGTATATAGAAGGTGACAATGTTTAGAATGCTGTAATTCATCAATAAATATTTCTTTTACCAATCTGGTTATTTTTGTGTCTCACCTCGTATACTGTATAATAAGCTATAAAAACTAGGCCAGCGTCTCTTCTGCCTGCATCCACTTTACATGCAGAACTAAGAAGGAAGCAGAAAGATTAACTGTAAATATTCACATCATAGATTAAACAAAGAGGCATAACAACGGCAGTTCAACAAAGTTTTTTTTTCAAGCTCTGGGCTTATGGCAATGCACAATTGAGAGCTGTTGTGAGAATAATTATAACTTTTAACTCATTGTCATTCATTTTAAACAAGTTTTATCATTCTACTAAGTAAGGCTAATGCTTGAACTGAAGAGAAAACATACAGACACTCAGGTGATGCCATTGTGTCAGTCAACGGCCAATAATGAAAAATAAAGAAATCATTTTAAAATTTTGTTGTAACACAATGAAATACAAGAAAAAGAAATGTGAAGTGAAATTAATAAAGCCTAACAGGGACTCACTGCATATGCAGCATTTTAAATTTGATAACATATAGCCCTGATTGAACGCTTGTGAGGAGATAAAGCTCTGCATGTTATGCCTGCCTAATCTAGGGAACACTCAAGGCAATTTATAGTTGCTAGTTAAAATAATTTGCCTTTTTTTAAGGGTGTGTAGGGAAAACTGAAATACAGCATACAAAGGAAACCCACAAAATCACAGTGTGAATATTAAAACTCCACTCAAACAGAAGCCAGGTCGAAAAAACTTCCTGGCACTCTGTAGCAGCAGTGAGTCTAATTAGTCACAATGTAAATGTAAAGCCTGCCTAATCAAATTCTTTAACAGGAGCTTACCTTGGTCCTACCAACCACAAGGCAGTAAAAAGTCCTGAGCAGACATCTAGTCCATCACAGGGTCCTCTATTTCCTATATCCGTACTCACACTCCCCAAGGACAAACTGCCATATAAATTGATCACACATTTCAGTGCAGGTTGAAAGAAAACTAGAGCAGCCAGAGTTTTTTTCCTGAATAGTACTTTCTCTTATATGGCTGTTTTTTATTTTTAAATTTGTATTATTATTTTCATATTTTATATTATTTTTCTTATGCTACTCTAAGATTTAGTGTACTTTTTCTTCTTCTTTCGGCTGCGCCTGTTAGGGGTTGCCACAGCAGATCATCTTCTTCCATATCTTCCTGTCCTCTGCATCTTATTCTGTTATACCCATCACCTGCATGTCCTCTTTTACCACATCCATAAACCTTCGCTTAGGCCTTCCTCTTTTTCTCTTCCCTGGCAGCTCTATCCTTAGCATCCTTCTCGCAATATACCCAGCATCTCTCCTCTGCACATGTCCAAACCAACGCAATCTCACCTATCTGACTTTGTCTCCCAACCGTCCAACTTGAGCTGACCCTCTAATATACTCATTTCTAATCCTATCCATCCTCAACACACCCAATGCAAATCTTAGCATCTTTAACTCTGCCACCTCTAGCTCTGTCTTCTGCTTTCTGGTGTTCAACCCATATAACATAGCTGGTCTCACTACCGTCCTGTAGACCTTCCCTTTGACTCTTGCTGATACCCGTCTGTCACAAATTACTCCCGACACTCTTCTCCACCCATTCTACCATGCCCGCACTCTCTTTTTCACCACTCTTTCACAGTCCCCATTACTCTGTACTGTTGATCCCAAGTATTTAAACTCATCCACCTTTGCCAACTCTACTCCCTGCATCCTCACCATTCCACTGACCTCCCTCTCATTTACACACATGTATTCTGTCTTGTTCCTACTGACCTTCATTCCTCTCCTCTCTAGAGCATATCTCCACCTCTCCAGGGTCTCCTCAACCTGCTCCCTACTATCGCTATAGATCACAATGTCATCAGCAAACATCATAGTCCATGGGGACTCCTGTCTAATCTCGTCTGTCAACCTGTCCATCACCATTGCAAATAAGAAAGGGCTCAGAGCTGATCCCTGATGTAATCCCACCTCCAACTTGAATGTATCCGTCACTCCTACCGCAGACCTCACCACACAATGCAACTCCTTCTGGCCTTCTCTAAACTCTTCCATCAACTTCCTCAGAGCAAACATTGCATCTGTGGTGCTCTTTCTTGGCATGAAGCCATACTGCTGTTCACTAATCATCACTTCACTTCTTAACCTAGCTTCCACTACTCTTTCCCATATCTTCATGCTGTGGCTCATCAATTTTATTCCCCTGTAGTTACTGCAGTCCTGCACATCCCCCTTATTCTTAAATATCAGCACCAGTACACTTCACTCCTCAGGCATCCTCTCACTTTCCAAGATTCCATTAAACAATCTGGTTAAAAACTTCACTGTCATCTCTCCTAGACACCTCCATGCTTCCATAGGTATGTCATCTGGACCAACGGCCTTTCCATTTTTCATCCTCTTCAAAGCTGTCTTTACTTCCTCCTTGATAATCCGTTGCACTTCCTGATTCACTATCTCCACATCATCCAACCACTTCTCTCTCTCGTTCTCTTCATTCATCAGCCTCTCAAAGTACTCTTTCCATCTGCTCAATGCACTCTCCTCGCTTGTGAGTATGTTTCCATCTTTATCCTTTATCACCCGAACGTGCTGCACATCTTTCCCAGTTCAGTCCCTCTGTCTAGCCAATTGTACAGGTCCTTTTCTCCCTCCTTGGTGTCCAACCTCTCATACAACTCATCATACGCCTTTTCTTTAGCCTTCACCACCTCTCTCTTCATCTTGCGCCTTATCTCCTTATACTCTTGTCTACTTTCTGCAACTCTCTGACTATCCTACTTCTTCTTTATCAACCTCTTACTCTGTATAGTCTCACTGTACTTCCCCAACCCACCTCCAGCTTTTCTTTTTGTCCTTCCTCTGCCCAGATGTCACGCCAAGCACCCTTCTACCTGTCACCCTTACATAATACTTCTGCTGTAGTTGACCAGCTATTTGGCAACTCTTTACTGCCACCCAGTACTTTCTTACCTCCTCCCTGAACTCAACCTTACAATCTTCCTTTTACAAATTCCACCATTTGATCCTTGGCTCTGCCCTCACTCTCCTCCTCTTCTTGATCTCCAACGTCATCCTACAGACCACCACCCTATACTGCCTAACTATTCTTTCCCCTGCAACCACTTTACCTCTCTCTCTCATTCTTTCCTAGGGCATGGAAGCAGACAATGGCTTACAGTGAGATGAACCGCTTCGTTGAAGAACTCGAGGCTCTCGACATCCAGATCCAGAAACACCTGTCCAGACGGAGACACCTGAGGGATATGAAGGCTCGTCTGCTGGAAAAATCCACCCCGACATCTGAAATCGTCACATCAAATCATGGTTCAGTAACATCGACTCCACACTGTGCCACTAACTTTCAAGGCCAAGTGAGCTTTACCCCTGCACCTTGTCGTCAAAGCGACAACGTCAATGATGAAGAACTTGGCCTGTTTCAGCTATGCAGGCGGGGGTTAAAGGCCAGAACACCTCCATTGGCGTCTGCAAGCATCTCCACCCAGAACCGGTTCGACCCTCTCCGCACCCTCAGTTTGCCTTCTATGTGATATACAGGGTGGTCCAGATCTAATTATGCAGATCCAGATAGTCTGGATGACTTTGATTTATGTGGGGACGATTCCAGTTCAGCACAAAGACAATTCTTCATGTCGTCAGTTCGCACACTTCTCAATGGTCCGGGATTTTTCAGGTGATTTTCTATGTAATAAACTTAATAAGTTACAGCGTAATGAAAATTGCATAATTAGATCTGGACCACCCTATATTTGTGATTGGAGATTCAATTGTACAAAAACTAAATATCTCTTGCCCTAATCAGAAAACTTTTGTCTCTTGTTTTCCCGGTGCTTGTGTCTGAGATGTTATGAGATGAGCGCCGACAGTCTTCGAGAGGCACAAGAAAAGGACAGTGGGATCCATTGTGATACACACTGGGGTAAACGACGTGAGACACCGACAGTCGGAGATTCTCAAGGCGGACTTCTCAGCACTTATTAAAGCCACAAAGGGGATGGCCCCGGCTGCAAGAATCTTCATCTCAGGTCCCCGACCTCTCGTTAGAAGATCAGAGTATTACAGTCATCTGCTGGCATTAAACATCTGGCTGAAAGTCTTCTGCGAGAGTCAAAACATCAGGTTCATACACAACTGGGACCTCTTCTGGGAGAGGCCACATTTCTTCAAGTGGGATGGTCTGCGTTCAAATAGATTCGGCGCCCTGGTCCTCTCTGAAAACATCGCTAAGGTGATTCGTCTCTCTTGACTCTCTATTTTTACTCCTAACCATTTCCATAATGCTTTGCTAGGGCATGATAATTTGGTAACAAAATCTTCCTGCAAAGTGCACTGCATTAATACTGTAATAACTAACCGCAATGCATGCAAAGAAACTAGGCAGTGCAGCATAAATACGAATAACTTAATTACAATTACACCTTTTGATGAAGAATATATTAAAACTATAAAAACAGGTTATAGATTAAATATAAAATATGCACAGAGTGGCGCTAATAAAAATAGCTTAATTTCTATCTCGAATACCCATGA
This sequence comes from Polypterus bichir lapradei, assembly GCA_026402145.1. Lineage (NCBI taxonomy): Eukaryota > Metazoa > Chordata > Cladistia > Polypteriformes > Polypteridae > Polypterus > Polypterus bichir. Next base: position 20,357,619 of record JANRMT010062815.1, read on the forward strand.
CACACATACAGTTCAGTTCTGCTTTTCCGAAACATTAAAATGGTTTTATTAAATGTTAGAGCATTAACCAACAAGACATTTTTCATCAACTATCTTATTAGTGATAGGAAAATTGATTTTATTGCACAAAGTGAAATGTGGCTTAGCTCTGATGGTGCGGCTGTTTTAATTGAATCTGCGCCTCTGAATTACAGCATTGCTCGTGTGGATCTCAAGGTAAGAAAGGTGGCAGCTTAGCAAACATTTTCTCGAGCCAATTAAAGTGTAAAGATGTCGGCTTTGGCAAATTCAAGTCCTTTCAGTATCTTGCTGTTGTTATTCATGGAGTTTCTCTGTTTCTAGTATTATCTGTGTATAGACCTCCTAAATACAATGTGTCTTTCTTTGAGGAATTCTCAGACTTGGTGTCAATTGTAATTACGAACTATGACACGTTTCTAATAGTCGGTGACTTTACCTTTCATATCGATAATCAGTGTGACCTAAAAGTAAAATAACTCATGAACCTCTAGGACTCTTTTGATTTAAGCCAGCACATTAGTCAGCCCACACAAAGCAGGTCATAGATTAGACTTAGTAATTACAAAAGGACTAAAAGTTGATGTGAAGCAGATCATTGATATTGGTCTATCAGACCATTTTCTCTTACTATTTAATATAGCAATAATGACAGAAAATATTCACGAGAAGCATATTGTTAAAAAACGCTTCTTTGATTCATCAGCAGCTTCAAAATTTACAAACATTCTAAGCAATGAGTCTGTTTGTAGTGCTTACTACAATAGTGAGAATAATGTAAATAGAAATGTGGAAAATTTTAATACTAAATTGAGAACTGCTGCTGACATAGTCGCACCTGAAAACATAGTTAAAAAACCTTCTAGCACTGTTACACCATGGAAGACCCAAAGAGTGTCTGATCTAAAGAGAACATGCTGGAGAGCTGTGTAAATGGAGAAAAACTGAACTTATTATCCACTATGAGATATTGACGATTAAAATAATAGAATACAACAACACAGTCCGTCTTGAGAGGCGGTGTTATTTCTCTAGAATTATAAATAATAATGCTAGTAATTCCAGAGTCTTAATTTTCTACAGTTGATCGTCTGCTAAATCCAGGTTACTCAAAGGAATGCCTCCAAAATACTTCCAGTGAAACTTGTGAGGCTTTTGCTGTAGTTTTTTTTTTTTTTTTCTTTTTATTAATTTTATTACAATCCAT
>JANRMT010062815.1:20358943-20399152 GCA_026402145.1 Polypterus bichir lapradei
TTTTTATTAATTTTATTACAATCCATACAAAGCAATCAAGTTTTTACAAAGAGAAAAATTAAGAACAGATCGATCCCCACCCCTGAGAGAGAGAGCAAGCCAAACGGCGTTAAATTTAAGGCTTGGAGACATACCTAAGTTAATAAATTCTCTGTGCCTTTTGAACTTATTTTAAAATATTACTGATTAGATCCTGCCATGTTTTGAAAAAAGTCTGTACGGATCCTCTGACTGAGTATTTGATTTTTTCCAACTTCAAATAATATAACACATCGGTTTCCCACTGACTTAAAAGAGGAGAGTTTGGGTTCTTCCAGTTTATGAAAATAAGTCTACGTGCCAAAAGTGTAGTGAATGCAATCACAATTTGTTTGTCTTCCTCCGCTTTAAACCCATCTGGAAGAACACCAAACACAGCTGTTAATGGGTTTGGAGGGATTGTAAGTCCAAGGCTATCTGAAAGGTAATTAAAAATGTTTGTCCAGAATAATGTTAATTTGGTGCAGGACCAGAACATGTGACCTAATGAGGCTGGGACTTGGTTACAACGTTCGCAGGTTGGATCATGCCCTGGGAACATTTTGGAGAGTTTTAGTCGAGACAGATGTGCTCGATATATAATTTTGAGTTGTATAATTGTATGCTTTGCGCATATGGAGCGCAAGTGAATTCTCTGCATTGCTACTTTCCACTCCTTTTCTGATATATTAATTGAAAGATCTTTTTCCCAGTGTCCTCTTGGATCTTTAAAAGGGAGTAGTAGTTTTTAATCAAAAAATTAATGATATTAGAAATAATACAGCACATCTCCCCAATACTGATCCTCTTAAACCTCAGTACTCTATTATAGACAAATTAAACTCTTTCACCAGGATAGATTTACCTGATTTATATAAAATTATTTCTCAACTGAGACCTTCCACCAGTGTTCTTGACCCAATACCAACAAATACTTTCAATTTTCAAAGAAGTATCGGGTGTGCTAATTGATAGTATTCTTGATATAGCAAACTCATTATTAGATACGGGGGTCTTCCCAGACAGTCTTAAGACTGCTGTACTTAAACCCCTGCTCAAGAAAAATATTCTTGACTCCTCTGCTTTTGAAAATTTTAGACCTATTTCTAACCTGCCTTTCTTAAGTAAAATTCTAGAGAAGGCAGTCGTTATGCAACTTAATGATCACCTCAATAAACATGCTATTCTTGATAAGTTTCAGTTGGGTTTCAGAACAAATCACAGCACAGAAATTGCACTCGTTAAAGTAGTTCATGACTTGCGGGTAAATGCAGACAGAGGCCGTTTATCTGTTCTCATCCTCTTAGATCTGAGTGCCGCATTTGATACCATTGATCACAATATTTTTAGAAATTGCCTTAGTCAATGTGTGGTACACTCTGGCAGTGTCTTAAATTGGTTTGAATCCTTCCTGGCAGGTAGAAAATTCTTTGTTACTTGTGTTAATTATACTTCAAAGACACATGATATTCTATATGGTGTTCCACAAGGCTCTATCCTGGGTCCGCTGCTCTTTTTGATTTACATGCTTTCATTAGGTCAGATGATCTCGGGCATGACGTGAGCTACCACAGCTATGCCGATGACACACAGCTGTATTTATCAATAGCACCTGATGACCCCGACACTCTTGATTCACTGACACAATGTCCCACTTGTGTTTCTGAATGGATGAGTAGTAATTTTCTCAAACTAAATAAAGATAAAACAGATATTTTAGTGATTGGCAATGATGGATATAATGAGGTGATTAGAAATAAACTTGATGCATTAGGATTAAAAGTCAAGATGGAGATAAAGAACGTAGGGGTAACTATTGACTCTAACCTGAATTTTAAATCACATATTAATCAGATTACTAGGACAGCATTTTTTAATTTAAGAAATATTGCAAAAGTTAGACCTCTTATAACATTGCAAGATGCTGAAAAATTAGTTCACGCTTTTGTTTTCAGTCGACTTGATTACTGTAATGCATTCCTCTCATGACTACCCAAAAAAGACATCAATCGATTGCAACTACTGGAGAATGCAGCTGCTAGAATCTTAACTCGGAAATGAAAATCCGAGCACATCACCCCAGTTTAAATGTCACTACAATGGTTACCTGTGTCATTTAGAATTGACTTTAAAATACTTATGATCTACAAAGCCTTAAATAATCTTGCTCTATCTTATATTTCGGAATGTCTTACACCTTACACTCCAAATCGTAACCTTAGATCTTTAAATGAGCGTCTACTTAGAATTCCAAGAGCTAAACTTAAAAGAACTGGTGAGGTGGCCTTCTGCTGTAATGCATCTAAAATCTGGAATAGGACGCCAATAGGAATTCACCAGGCTAGTGGAGCACTTTAAAACACTGCTGAAAACACATTACTTTAACATGGCTTTCTCATAGCTTCATCTTAGTTAAATCCTGATGCTCTGTATATTCAATTAATTATCATTATTATTCATGGTGGCTCCAAAATCCATACTAACCCCTTCTTTCTCTTCTGGTCTTTTTCCGGTTTTCTGTGGTGGCAATCTGCGCCACCACCACCTAATCAAAGCACCGTAATGTCCTTACATTGATGGATTAAAGGCCAAAAGTCCACATGACCATCATCATCTAATTCATCCATGAGAACCCTGAATACAGTGAGGACTGATTGAGGTCATTTATATTAGGTAGAATGCCTAGAGGAGGCCGGGCGGTCTCGTGGCTTGGAACCCCTGCAGATTTTATTTTTTATTCTCCAACCGTCTAGAGTTTTTTTTTTGTTTTTTCTGTCCTCCCTGTCCATCGGACCTTACTTTTATTCTATGTTAATTAGTGTTCCCTAATTTTAATTATTTATTTTGTCTTTTTTCTCTTTTTTCATCATGTAAAGCACGTTGAGCCTACATTGTTTGTATGAAAATGTGCTATATAAATAAATGTTGTTGTTGTCTTCAATCTCCTTCAGATTAACACTCCTGCATAGGTTGTAATCTAGCTGTGTGCATCTTCCTGCACTCTTGTCCTGTGTTGCACCCTCTTCTTAAAATGAGTATTCACCACAGCCATGTCCATCATTTTCACAAAATCCACTATAATCTGACCTTCTTCATTCCTCTCCTTGACACCATACCTACCCATCACTTCCTCATCCCTTCTGGACCCTTCCACCAACATATTCATTGCAATCCACTCCAATCACCACTCTCTATCCCTTGGGTACACTGTTCATCACTTCATCCAACTCACTCCAAAAATGTTGTTTCTCATCCATCACACACCCAACTTGTGGTGCATATGCACTAACAACATTCATCACCACACCTTCAATTTCCAGCTTAATAAACATCACTCTGACAGACACTCTTTTCACCTTCAAAACACTCTTGACATACTGTTCCTTCAGAATAAACCCTACCCCATTTCTACTCCTGTTCACACCATGATAGAACAATTTGAATCCACCTCTGATGGCTTTACTCCCCTTCCATTTAGTCTTTTGCACGCACAATATATCAACCATCACATCAGCAAACTCTCTTTCCTTACCAGTCATACTGCCAACATTGAAAGTTCCTACCCTTAGTTCCACTTTCTTTACCTTCCTCCTCTTCTTCGGACAACTGTTCCCCATTTTCCGCCAGCACCCTGTTGGCTAGAAGTACTGGTGGTGACCGTTGTTAACCTGGGTCTCAACCAATCCGGTATGAAAATCTGTATTGTTGTCTGCATATTGATCTGGCAAAATTTTACATTGGATGCCCTTCCTGACTTCTTCAGGAAGGGCATCCAAATCTTCCCCATTTATCCAGGCTTGGGACCGGCACAAAAAAACACACTGGTTTTTGCATCCCCTGTGGCTGGGTTACAACTTAGTAGTGTATTGTATAAATTAAAATGGCCACCATTCCTTGTACCCTGTAAGTTGAACCCCAGGAGGGGGACCATAATCGTTTTAAGCTCTCCAGAAAGAAGGACTGAGCAGTGATGCATTAAGTTTGTTTTAAGTTGCTTGTATTGCTATTTCTTTGGATTTTCTGGTTTTCTGAAACTTTTTACTTTGTTTCTTGGATTTGTGCCTTTGGATAAGATTATTGGGACTTGTTACCTTTGGATTTCCTTGCAGACATATCATTTTTTCTTTTTTGAACATTTTTAGTTATTTTTCTATATTTGTTAATAAATTCTACAATGAAAAAGGTACTTTTTGGAATTAATCTGTATAAACCAAAGTTTGATGGTTCTCTTTCATGTGAGTTATATTTTTTGGGACATTCTTTATAATTGAAAGTTTTTTTTATTATTATTTAATTTTATTTAAAGAAAATAACATTCTGTACAGTCAAGTCTAACTTATACAGCAAAGAAGGTAACCTTATATATAATCAAGGCAACAAAAACTTAAAGCAGAATTTGACCCCCACCCAAGAGAAAGAGAGGAGAGCCAAAAGCAAGAGCAAATGTTTAAAAAAAGAAAATGTCCTTTTCCCTGATATAAATGCTTATTCTAAAATGTTATTAATTAGATCTGGACATATTTTTAAAAAGTTAATCTGAGCAAGAATTAGATTTTTTCCAATTCCAAATAGTATAGAACATCAGTTACTTACTGACTTGTAACAGGGGGGTTGAGATTCTTCCATTTGAACAAGATAAGTTTCTGTGATAGTAGTGTGGTTCAGGCAAATACAATCAATTTGTCTTTCTCCACTTTAAGCTCATCTGGGAGTACACAAAACACAACTGTTAATGGCTAGGAGTGACTGTGACACCAAGTCTGTATAATAGGCATTCAAAGATTTGTGTCCAAAATTATGTTAATTTGGTACACTTCCATATAGCCCAGTGAGGCTGGAGCGAGATTGGAACATTCACAATTTGAATCATGCCCCAGATACATTTTGGACTATTTTTAACAAGATAAATGTGATCATTAAAAGATTTTAAGTTGAATTCTATACATGGCTGCCTTCCAATCCTTTTCTAAGATATTAAGTGAAAGATCCCTTCCCCACCATACCCTAGGATCTTTGAAAGAGAGATATGTTTTTATATATTATTGAGATGCTGTCTGAGTTTCAAGACTGATTAGTATTTTCTTTTGAAATAGACATGGGTGAGAGGTGTGGAAAATTGGGCAGATTCCTTTTAGCAAAGATTCTGATTTGAAAGTTGTGGAAAAATTGTGTTGATAGAAAGTTAAATTTGAAGCATAATTGTTCATAAAATGCAAAGCCATAATCTGTATTGAAATCTCTAAGTGTTTTAATCCCAAATGTTAAATACTGTGTTGGTTGAGAGGGTAGAAAAAGGTGATGATCATGTAAATGTGCAACACATAAGAGGTCCTCTGCCTTAAAGTTCTTCCTTGAATGGTTCCATATTCTGACTGAATGATATACAATTATCAGTATATTGATGAAATTTTGTATTTACTAGGGCAAAACTTGCACACCAGGCTTGAGTATATTCATCAATTTGTGTCAATGTCCAGGGGCCTCATGCATAACACCATGTGTAGAATTCACACTAAAATATGGTGTACGGACAAAAGTGAAAATGTTTGTATGCACAAACAAATTCAGATGCATAAATCTGTGTGTTTGCCAACTTCCATGTCCTTCTGCTACATAAATCCTGGTCAGCGTGAAAAGTAACGCATGTACACGTGCCTGCCGCAACACCCAAACTCCTCCCGGAATTACACCTCTTTGAATATGCAAATTAATATAAATAGTCCCTTATGTTTTGCGTTCTGTGAAAAGACAATGGCAAAAGCACGGGGGAAAAAGAAGAATTTTAGCAAACACCAAGTGGAGGCAAGGAAAAACGTAATACTTGTTGGTTTAAACAATGATATAAATAATAAAAGGAAGTTGTTTGAGTGACATAGAGTGTCGGAGAAGCTCGAAAGCTCAAGTTCACAAAGTCGCACTGTGCCCGAAATAAAAAAGTTGACAGATATCAAAGTCTCCATGAAAAGGCGAGTCGTAGCTGACCATCTGAGTGTCATATGAAAGCTTATTAGGGTATACAGAAAAGAAAAAAAATAGGGACACAGTGGGAAAAAAGCTCGAAATGTTAACTTTAATCTCAAAATTTCCACTTTAATCACCTAGTTTATTTTGTCATTAAAGTAGATCATCATAAACTTAACCGTAAAATCGTTTAATTTACTATTTTCTCAAATCCAATCGTAACTAAAATAGCACGTTAAATGCTTTGTTTTGTATGTGTTCTTCTATGTGCTCTATGTGTGTGAATCATTACGTGCTTCGTAAATGGGCTTTCTCTTCATCCGACAGGAAACATAATCCATTACATTCGTGAAATTACAGCTCTCTGAATAATTTAAATACTGAGATGTATACTTGATGTTATTTTCATGATGATAGGAATTAAAGCATGTTATTTAAAATGGGAACATGGTGGCGCAGTGATATTGATGAGCTGGCACCTCATTCAGAGATTGTTCCTGCCTCCCACAAGATGCTTGCTGCGCCGTGCGCTACCTTCGATGAAATAATTTATTGTAGCAGTACTACTTCTTTCAAAAAAACTAACCCCCAATTCATGTCCTTCCTTTTCTTTCTCAAAATACCCAATTGCCACACAATCAGCTCTGTAATAGATGCCATGTGTAAGCTGAATTCGCAGATTCTTCAAAACTTTTAAGGAACATTGAAATATCTCCATAGTACATGTTTAATTATTCTATCCATCTATCGTTCCAGTGTCGTGCCAGCCCCAGCAAGAATACAGCGCGAGGCAGGAACAACGGGGTGCCAGCTCCTTGCTAGTACTGCGTAATCATGTCCTCACATATTTAATTATTAAAAATATAGATTATTTAAATGATGTTAACATTTTATCTGTATAATGTAATCAACATATTTTGCTGCATTTCATCTTAAAAATGACATCGTCATCATATGTAAATACATGCTTTATAGATTGTGCAATATTATAATTGTATCGCAAGTTTACAGTGAGGTAATTGTACTTATAAGTACAAACAGTTCTACAAGGAGCACTTGATGTACTGATCGATTGCGTTTATAGTTCTTGGGATGAAATTGTTTCTGAACCGCTAGGTCAGTACAGGAAAGGCTCTGAAGCATTTGCCATATGAGAGCAGTTCAAATAGGCAGCATGACTGTGGCAGCATGTGCTAGATGCTGTATGCCAATAATTCTCTTTCCTATCAGCTGCTGTAGAGCTGTGAGTCCACACTCAGATACAGTGATATAAATACTCCGAGTGTTGCAGTGAGAGTAATATAGAAAAAGATGATCCGCTGTGGGAACCCTTAACGGGAGCAGCTGGAAAAAGAAGAAGGTGCAGTGAGAGTAACAACGCTAAATCAGCTATGGTATTTGGACTAGTTTGGTCATTACAATCAGATGCCTTAAACTAATAAACAATATGTGGTTAATTTCAGTGTATTTAATAAAGCCACGTCAGGGATGTGGATCTAAAAAAGAAAGGGAAACCACACTGGAACAAAAGCACTGCTGTGACACTGGGTGCCGCCAGTTTGCAAAGAACTTGCGTACATCAGGGTTTGAGCTAGTGTGGAAATGTGCATGGCTTTACGCCAAGTTTAGGTTTAATAAATTGCAATTTGAACATGGAAATGGGTGTGCTTAATATTTTTGTGCGTACACTCTGTTTATACATGAGGCCCCTGGTCTTTTGGAGGCCTTATACATCCTTGTCAAAATGTCTGAGACTTCATATTATAACAGCTAGCTATTACACAAAAAAATGAATAAGATTTAAACCTAGGATTCTTATTCCATTAGGCAACAGTTCTAAAAATGCTAGGCTAATTTTATTTAAATAAATGTTTGTAGTCTTGTATTTTGTTTATTTGTGTTTTCATCCTGTCATGTGAAAGTGAATAAATAACAAATGATTTAAATAGTAACATATTTAAAGAGAGTCTAAAACAGAAAGAGATAGGTGCAGTACAGAAAACGACTAAAGAGAAATGGTTATGAGCTCTGTATTAAAAGAATATGTATTCAAGAAAGAATGCATACAATTATTAAATAGTATCAATGTTGCCTTATTAAGATCCATTTTAAGTATTTGTTTACTATTGTATTGTTCCATTTTTATGTTTAGTTTACAAATGCAGAACATTTTTTTTACAAACAATTTAATATTGCATATGTGTCTGTAAGCCAAATTACTTATTTTCCAAATGTGTGCATCCATAGATTAGATTTGTTTCTTTGGTTCAGAAAATGAAGATGCCCTAAAATTAATAAGCTAAAACTAAATTAAAATCAACTGCTATGTGCCAAATTTCCTTCTAACAAATGGGTTTCAGAGCCAAATAACTGACAGAAAAAAACAGTCAAAGCTGACCAAATAACAACTAGGGCTAGATGAAAATTCTTGAAATCTTTCATGCTAGATTGCTTATCTGTTTCTCATTTGCTGTTGTGTACTATAATTGCTATTTTCCAACATTAAATCATCAAATATACTGTTGCTCTATACACCGATGGCTCCTTCCTTACACTCACCTGCCTTTGAACAAGCATGATCAGAATATATATCTGTGTTTTATAATAGCTATTTAATTATATAATTTAGCACTGGGGACTGGTTTTATGACAATTTATGACAGAAAACTATATTAACAGAAAATCTGGAAATGTCCATAAGCATAGAGGAGCTGTCTATAATGGTGGAAGTGGCCAAAGCTCTTAGGATCTGGAGAAACTAAATACAGTAATCCCTCGCTATATCGCGCTTCGACTTTCGCGGCTTCACTCTATTGCGGACTTCATATGTAAGCATATCTAAATATATAACGCGGATTTTTCGCTGCTTCGCGGGTTCTGCGGACAATGGGTCTTTTTAATTCCTGTACATGCTTCCTCAGTTGGTTTGCCCAGTTGATTTCATACAAGGGACGCTATTGGCAGATGGCTGAGAAGCTAACCAATTAGAGCACGCAGTTAAGTTCCTGTGTGCTGAATGGCTCAGCGACGGAGCGCTGAATTCGATTCCGCGGCGTTAACCAGGAAGTCTCGTCTCGCTCATTCAGCATCAACGTGTTTCGCTGTGTAAAGAGTTAACTTTTGTGCTCTTTTGTGTTTATCTTTGTGCATAGTCAAGCCCTTCATTATGGCTCCAAAACGATTTGCTCCTGCTACTGCTTCAGGGGCCGTGCCCAAGCGCCAACGGAAGATGTTAATGATTGCCGAAAAGGTAAACATTTTGGATATTTTGAAGGAAAGGAAAAGCTACATCGCTGTAGGACGCCATTACAGCATCAATGAGGCTACGATTCTTTTTATTTAAAAAGTAGGAAAGGAATATAAGATCTACGGCCGCAGTGTCCTTTTAACCAGGGTGCAAAACGAGTTGTAAGTGGATGTAATAAGGCAGTAGTCTGGATGGAATCTGCTTTAGGGATTTGGATTGGAGACTGCCGGAAGAAGAACAACGGCGGTGCTACACAGTCGCCTGAAGAGGCTCCTTTAGAAGAGCTGTAACGCTCTCCTTTGTTGTGCAGTAAAACTAAACTCATAGTTATCGGACAAGTCATCGTGTCATTGTTGGTGAGTAACCATAATTAATTTTGTACTTACAGTATTTAGTACATGTACGTACGTTTAGTGTCACTGTACACACATTTACTGTATACAATTTTTCTTGCATTGTACGTATTTATTGCTGGTGGCCTGTCTATCGTAATGGCTGTAACATATGTGATATTGAAGACGCTCGATATCTTTAAAATAATATTTAGGTTTTACTGTATATAAACAGTGTGTTTACATACATAATTTCAATGAATCTTACCTTATATCTAACAGAATACAAAGGGTTTATGCTGTATAACTGTGCGGGGAATATTTATAAACAGTGTGGGAGAGTTTATAAGGGCTTAAAATATATAAAAATAACCATACAAACATATGGTTTCTACTTTGCGGATTTTCACCTATCGCGGGGTTGTCTGGAACACAACCCCCGCGATCGAGGAGGGATTACTGTATCAAAATTAATATCCTCCAGTGTTTTATTGTAGACATACAGTACACTGCAATCCATCACAGGGCCCACATTTTGCATTGTGCTAACTGCCAGTGGTCAACCGCAAACCTGTGATATCTGAGTTATACAGGCCCTTTAGAAGTAACTCCTTACAGTGTAAGCAAATAAAAGGACTGACATTCTTGTCTGTACAAAGACTGCCTATAACAGAGCTTTCTGGTGACATCAGCTAAGCTCTAACTGAGCAGCACCACCTCTAAAAAAAATGCTCTGTCATCTTTTATATTTTCGTTTAATTTTTTAGTTGCTTTACTGATTATAAAATATGATTGTAAATTATTAGTTATTATATCTTTTCACTTGTGGCAGTCAAAGTTTGTTACCTGTCCTATTGCTCTTGCTGAACAAACAGTCCCTAGCCTAATGTTACTCAATTATGTTTACCTCTACTGTAAGTCACTTTGGATAAAAGCATCTGATAAACAAATAAATGTAAATGTAAATCCTGCTAAGTAACTGCAAAATGGAGCTGTGAGAAAATGAACTAAATTCCTTTAATTTCTGCCAATATTCTTTGCCGCATTTTTCCCACACTGTAATTGCACAATTTGTCATTGTGTGCTTTGATGAAACTTAATTGTGCCAAGAATAAAACAGAAGAGGAAAATCGGAAGAAAACCTGACTCATTAAATCTCTGTGTTCCTTTCCTTTGCATTAGAAATTGAAATTATTTGTTTGAAGGTTTAGATGATTTGTGGAATTAAGGAAAATATGTCAGTATTATAATGCAGAACTACATCAAAATACTGCAACTTATATTTTAACAGACATCAAAATAAAAAGATAATAAATAAGTTGTAAAAGGGAGCCTGATGGTGGAATAAATTGTAATATGTTTGACATCGGATGGAACGCTACTGGTAATAGTCCACAATACTGAAAGATGACCATCCTTTCTGAAGTTTTGCTGTAGGCAATCAATCACGAAAACAAGTCCCAGTACAGAATCTGAAAAACAGAGCAACATCAAAATAATACAGAAATAAAATAAATTAAATTGCACAGTGAGGCATAACTTACCAACACTACAAAGCACATTCAATGAACCATAAGGGTCTGCTTGTTTCTCCATCCTATGCAGGTCTGGTGCACTCCTTATGCAATGTTAGGCAGATGGCTGTGCCTCTTTGGAAACCACTTTAAAAACACATGGAACACAGCAGGGCAAGTATAGGCACATAAAAATAATCAATACACAAAACCAGTGAATACAAAGTTAAACAAGTAATAAACATACGCAACAATATTGACATAAAAAAAGAATCAAAAATAAGAAAAGACAAGAGCAAGGAATTCAAACACAAGCCAGCAACAAAATAGAATCTGAACAATGCAGTATATGCTTTATTATTGATTGTTAAGACTCACAATATCACTTTGCAGCAAACTGAGGCATTAAAGAGAAACTTCATATCTTTAGACGCCATTGCTAAAAGAAAATGTGGGAATTTAATTGTGTCTAGCCCCTTACTAAGGTTATATAGTTTAGATGTGATTTGTAACAAATTGCACTTCCTTTACTGCTGGTTAGGGACCTTGTGCCTAAATGGTGCATATGCACAAAAATGTTGCGTAAGCCTGTTTCCACATTCAAATCGCGATGTATAAAACCTAAACTTGGTGTAAAGCCACGCACATTTCCACGGTAGCTCATTCCCTGGTGTACGCAAGTTCTGCGCTTGGTCTTGCAAACAGGCTGTACCCAGCATCAAAGCAGTGCTACTGTTCATGTGTGGTTTCCATTTCTTTTTTAGATCCACATCCCTGACGTGGCTTTATAAATACACTGAAATTAACCGCATTTTGTTTATTAGTTTAATGCATCTGATTGTAATTAACCTGTAACAATATAATGGTCCACGGAATAGCCAAACTATTCCAAATACCATAGCTGCTTTAGCGTTGTTACTCTTACTGCACCTTCTTTTTCTTCTTTCAGCTGCTCCTGTTAGGAGTTGCCACAGCGGATCATTTTTTTCCATATTACTCTCACTGCACCACTCAGAGCAGCTGATCGGAAAGAGAATTATCGGTATATAGCACACACTGCCTCAGCCATGCTGTCTATTGAACCACTCTCACATGGCAAATGCTTCAAAACCTTTCCTGTATGAACCTCGTGGTTCAGAAACAGTTTCATCCCAAGAACTATAAATGCACTCAATCAGTCCATCAAGTGCTCCTTGTAGAACTGTTTGTACTTATTAGTACAATCACCTCACTGTAAACTTGCACTACAGTTATAATATTGCACAACCAGAGCCACTTTATAAAATGTGTATTTACATATGATGACAATATCATGTTTAAGATGAAATGCAGCAAAATATGTTTATTATATTATACAGATAAAACTTTAACTTCATTTAAATAATCTATATTGTTAATAATTAAACATGTGAGGACATGATGTCACTGCGCTAGCAAAGATCTGGTGCTCCGTTCACGGATTGTTCCTGCCTCGCGCTGTATGCTTGTTGGGACTGGCGTGACACTGGAAGGACAGAATAATTAAACATATACTATGAAGATATTTCAATGTTCCTTAAAAGTTTTGAAGAATCGGCGTTCTAAGCTTACAGATGGCTTAATGTCTATTACAGAGATGATTGTGTGGTGATTGGGTATTTGGAGAAAGAAAAGTAAGGACAGGAATTGGAGGTTAGTACGTTTGAAAGAGACAGTACTGCTGCAATAAATTATTTCATCGAAGGTCACGCACAATCACTGCGCCACTGTGTTCCCATGATTAATAACATGCTTTAACTCCTATCATCATGAAAATGATATCAGGTATACATCTCAGTATTTTAATTATTCAGAGAGCTGTAATATTACGAATGTAATGAATTCTGTGTCCTGTCGGAGGAAGAGAAAGCCCGGAAGCACGTAGTGTTTCACACACATAGAGCACATAGAAGATCAAATACAAAACAAAGCATTTAACGTGCTACTTTAGTTACGATGGGATTTGAGAAACTAGTAAATTAAACGCTTTTAAGATGAAGTTTATGATGTTCTACTCTAATGACAAAATAAACTACATGATTAAAGTGGAAATTTCAAGATTAAAGTTGACATTTCGTGCTTTTTTCCTATTGTGTGCCTATTTTTTTTCTCTGTACCTTAATAAGCTTTCATATGAAACTCAGACAGTGGGCTAAGACTCGTCTTTTCACATCGACTTTGATATCTGACAAATTTTTAATTTCGGGCACTGTGCAACTTTATGAACTTGAGCTTTCGAATTTCTCAGACATTGTATGTCACTCGATCAACTTCCTTTTGTTGTTTAAACCAACAAATAGTAAGTTTTTCTTTGCCTCCACTTGGTATTCGCTAAACTTTTATTTTTCCCCGTGCCTTTGCCATTGCCTTTTTACAGAACACTGAGCTTAAGGGCTATTTATATTGATTTGCATATTCAAAGAGGCGTAATTCTGGGAGGAGTTGGGGTGGGACAGCAAGTGTGTGCACTTGCGTTTCTTTTCACGCTGACCGGGATTTATGTAGCGGAAGAACGTGGAAGTGGGCAAACTCACAGATTTATGCATTTGGATTTTTTTGTGCATAAGCACATTTCCGCTTTTGCCACATGTCCACATGCCACGTTATACTGTGAATTCTACGCACGCCGTTATGCATGAGGCCCCTGATGTGCACAATTGTGAATAATTGGGATGATTTTTGGGAAAGACTGGATGTTTCAAGAAAGATGATCTTTATTCACTGCATGAAAAGAGCTGTATCCGGACAAATATGGTATAGGGAATCTCCGCCAAACTCTATGTTTGCCAGATGTATGAGGCAGAGTTCCTGGAAAGGTAGCATGCAAAAGGAAATTTTGTGAAACAACCAGATACCTTACGTATGTGGATGTATACAGGAATCAGTGGAAGTTTCAAGGAATCCTCACAGCTAGCAATGAGGTGTGATGGCTGTGAGGTGTAAGAGCCTTTCATATGTTAATGACTATCAAGTAGAGGTGTTGTCTTTGTTATTATAGCCGGGTGGGGGGATTATCCATGGGACAGCAGATACTTCATTATTGTATATAAAAACTGGATAAAACATCCTGTCTGTACAAATGTGTTTACTACATATGTTTAAAATTAGGATAGCTTCATTTGTGTTTTTGAGAAAATGTGTACATCGTTCAAAATAATTTAAATTCAATAGACATGATTACCTTTTTTAATGTGTGAAAATTACTTTTGTACATGTGTCTGACACTTCCTGGATTATAGTAGTCAAGAGGAATGCAACAAACGTTGTTTCAGAATATCATGAAAAAGTTTTATTGTGAAGGTTTACATTTACAGATAATGACAAAAAATTATGAAAATGCACAATAACAGTATAAACAAACAAGCATTTGTAATTACATTGGCCTAAGTCTCAACCATTGTGCATAGTGGAATTACGACCGAGACCTTCTCTGTAGTGTGACTTAACTGCACAGTTGAAGTACTAAGTACACCTCTGCGTGCAATACGCTCCACAGGGAGAAATGCTACAGCAGCATCAGTAGGTGTGCCCTGTAAACTCCAAACTTCCACAGGACTCCCAAAGAAATATCTGTCTGGGTGAGGGTGCAACCATGTTACCTTTGCAACAATATACTGAAAGGTACATGCTTTAGATTTTAAAGTGACCTTTCAATAATTCCAGGGCAGAAATCTGCATTTGGATCTAGGACTGGTTCCTCAAAGCTGGAGTTACCAGCACACCATTTAGCCAAAACACAAGCAGACCTTTCAGTTCTGCAACTGTTAACTGACAGAGTTACTCCAAGATTCTTAACTTTAGAGCAAGTCTTTGCCAAACAAGACACCTGTAAGACACAGTTGTAAGGATATATTTTATTGTACATTAATAACAGATTTTCTCTGTCAGATTCACCTAGCACAACTTCCTGAAATTGGGAGAGTGGCTCAATACTGTCTCCATCCTCTAGAATAAGTGTTTCAGATGAGATCTGGGAATTCCGTTTCAACAACATCATGTCAGTTGATCCAGACTCCATTACAAAAAAACATTTTTTTGTGGCGATAAAAATTGGCATGTGAAACAATTTCATTGCAGTGTTCACAAAATTGCCGGGCTCTCTTTCTTCTCAACAGATCCACAGATGACCTCAAGCGCCCTTCCATGATGACAGGCAACATGTCCAGTATGATATTTTCCCCCAGAATAAATACAAACAATTCATTGACTGGGGTGGACGGGGTGTCATGGAAAGCATCAAATGGGGAGGGTTGTATTTGTAAAGCGTCCACTCATTAACAGTTCCGTGCATTACGTCGGTGACGTAAGGCGGGTGCAGCCAATGACATTACTTTGTCCTTTCAATTGCGCGAAAAAACAACTTAAATTATCAGCATCGTGTACAGAAGTTATTCTTCTGAACTGTGACTTGGTGGAAGTACGAAATACTACTTGTGATGGCGTGCAAAAGAAACCTAAGCTTTTCTACTCCTGTGACTATGGGTCAGCAACCAGCATCAAGTCCACCGAGCATGAATGACTTGATGAAGCAGCTGATCTCTGGTCAGAACGCTTTGTCTCGTGAGCTTGAGGCTTTGCAAGAGAAGCAGGCTGCACATACTGCTCTTCTCGAAGAGGCTATCCAGCATCTTGATGCGCTTGAGCGCAAGTTCGGCGAGCAAAGACCGCAGGAAGAGTCAAGCTATGCGCTTAAAAGAGTCAAGAGGGTTCATAACGTGGGCATTGCAGTAAGTTGAGCTTTATGTTAGCCGACAATATAGTAGAAAATTATACCTCGGCAAGTTAGCCTAAGTTAGCGCTTGGCTACACATCTACTTTTGTTCCTTGCGTCTAGCTTATTTAACAGTTTGTCATGTCCGAATTATACGATGTTGTTTGAAAATTCTTTGTTTCCTATGCATGTATGCGTGTATCTACTAAAGCGTTTTTAATTCAATGTTACAGGAAGCTGTAAGGCGCCTCCATAATTCGGAAAACAGCCCGCATAAATATGATCCACAAACTGGGTAAGCAGTGTTTTTTATTTTTATATGCTATGTATGGGGTTTTATGTAATCATTTTAAATGTAATTAATGACACTACTCTCTTTCCACACAGAATAAGTTCACCTCATAACCAGGCAGTAATGACATATCTGCTGGAGGAACTGAAGACGACTTTTGCAGATGCAGACCCTGAATGTATAAAGGGTAATTTATACACTTAATATTTGTATATAAAGGGGAATTGTTATTATAATTATGTTCATGTCTCCTTTAGTGTTGTCCCTCTAATAATTTGAATTGGTTTTGTCACTTATATGAATTATTGAATATGAATTTTTTTATTCAGCATGCTGTAGGACTTACTATGAGACATTGCGGAGGAAATACTCTTTGTCTCAGCCAGGAAAGTTTGGTACATCTCTGGGTGTTTTTAGGGGTTAACATATGGTGTGTTTTGCAGTTGCTGGAGTCCAGGTCTAAAGTCATCCAGATGCAGAGAGAGAACTGGGGCAGACTGAAATTCTGGACCTGATGTCCGATGAAGAGGATGCCATCGTTGATGGAAGACCGGTGTGGGTTGTGAGGTCTCCACCTCACAGGTACCCACAATTGTCTGAGCTTTGCCAGCAGCTTCAGTCCAGATTGGAGGTGGATATGCGCTATGCTCTTACACCTGTCAGCGTGTAAGAGCTGATGGAATCGGGCCAGAAGAAGATTCATTTTTGGAACTTTAATAAGCACTGGAGCATGTGTTTGTTTCAGTTTGTTTCATTGCTTGTAATTTACTTGCACCATCATATTTGCACATTTTTTCTCCATATTTTCAGTTTTTTTCTTATTCTTATGTTGTATATTTATTAGTGTTTGGTTTTATTTTAATAAAAACATTTCTGACTCAATTTTATTTTTTAAACTGTGCGGGGGATGTATAGTACAGTGGGGGGTGGGGGTGGGGAGTGTATATGGTCCGTCTGCATACCTGCCCAATAACCAATCAAGTCACTAAGCTATGAGGGCTTGGGTTGGGCTAAATAAAAAGTGTGACCAATCAAATAATAACAGGAAAGTCACTGGGTAATGTCCCAATTGATGTCAGGGTTGTGGAAGTGTTTTTTTTTTGTTTTTTTTTTTAAATCAACCAATCAATGTTGAGATAACAGACCAATGTAGAACAGCAGAGGTGTAAAATGCAAATGGTTCTTGAGGTGTGAATGTCTCCTTGAAAGAGCCTTGAGTGGATTATTTGCCATGGCAACAAATGGCTGTACCATGGAAGAATCCCTCAGCAAGATACAGTACAGGCCAAAAGTTTGGACAAACCTCCTCATTCAATGTGTTTTCTTTATTTTCATGACCATTTACAGCACTCCATCACTCTCCTTCTTGGTCAAATAGCCCTTACACAGCCTGGAGGTGCGTTTGGGGTCATTGTCCTGTTGAAAAATAAATGATCGTCCAACTAACCTGACTTCTGCACAACACAACTGCTGGTCCCAACCCCATTGATAAAGCAAGAAATTCCACTAAATAACCCTGATAAGGCACACCTGTGAAGTGAAAACCATTTCAGGTGACTACCTGTTGAAGCTCATCGAGAGAAGGCCAAGAGTGTGCAAAGCAGTAATCAGAGCAAAGGGTGGCTATTTTGAAGAAACTAGAATATAAAACATGTTTTCAGTTATTTCACCTTTTTTTGTTAAGTACATAACTCCACATGTGTTCATTCATAGTTTTGATGCCTTCAGTCATGAAAATAAAGAAAACACATTGAATGAGGAGGTGAGGCCAAACTTTTGGCCTGTACTGTACATCCGAATTGGTATCAATCCGGAAGTATCCTAGGTTGGTGGAATTTGATGTATACGCTCAGTGGTACTTGTAGAAAAATCAGTGGTGTATACAGGAGTTTCCTAGTACAGATACACTTCTTTTCATGCAGTGATTCTAACAGGAAGGAATTTGTTGTTTTATCCCAAAATATGGCAGCACAAGTACTTGGCTGACTGATCAGAGCACAATCCAGACCACAGTCTTAAAACCTTGAATTATAGGCTGTTGTTTGTCCCACCTGTTACTGTCCTGTAGCTGCTACCCAGAATTCCTGTTGTGAAGAATCATACTTTTAGTCCTTAGGTAAAATTTAAATCACCTGATAACCAAAGAAAAAAAAGCATAGTTAAGCCAAGAGTTAAAATTGGATCCACCACTAGGGATAACCGTATTAGTAATTTAATTCAAATTAAAACAAAAACTACAACAACAGTATAGAAACATCTTTGCAGTTTAAAAGACTGCTTACTAAACATATACATCCTCCTGGAAATAAAGTTGCTTTGGTAAACAATATTTTATTAAGTACAAAATATAATTTGTGTCTTCTCACTGAAACCTGGCTTAGCAAATTTGACAAAACCTCTTGACTGAGGTGTCACCATTGGTTTTATATTCTGTCATAATTCATGAGATACTAGTTGAGGAGATGGCCTTGGTATAATTCTGTGTAATGAAGTGCACACCGTTTCTAAAAATTTTGGCAAATTTACATCCCTTGAGGCACTCAGATATTTAAACAGATTCCTGCACAATTGTAGTGCTAGTTTACAGACCACCAGGGTCATATTCATTGCTCATGACTGAATTTGGCAGCCCGACTTAGCTATAAATTATGATCATGGAGTGGATTTTAATATACATATTGGTGTTTAAACGTACACTTTTAGCAAATGTTTTACTACAACAACAACAATATTTATTTATATAGCACATTTTCATATAAATGATGTAGCTCAAAGTGCTTCACAAAATGAAGAAAGAGAAAAAAGGCAAAATGTAAAAATAAAATTAGGCAATACTAATTAACTTATAATAAAAGTAAGATCCAAAGTTTTACCTATTTGTTTAACTCAGTAGTGTTTTGCCAGATTGTCAATGCCCAGACTCAGTCATAAACACCAATTAAATGTAATTATTACTTTTAGAGTTGAGATTCAATATTTAAATATTAAGCCATTAGTTTGTTATTTCTGATCACTACTTAATTACGTCTTGTGACAGTAGATGGCACCATACCAGTGCTTAACCCGGCACAGACAGACATAAGAGGCACACTTACACAAGTTCATGCTTTTTATTTTCTTCTTCAGCACAATACACACAGTGCACCACCCCACAATAATTGCTCAGTCCTTCCTTTTTTTCTCTTTTCCCAAGTCTACTGCCGCCTCTATTCCTCCACTCGCAAGCTCTGTCCTCTTCCACCCGACTCCAAACCCTGAATGGAGTGAGGCAGCCCCTTTTATAATGCACCCAGATATGCTCCAGGTGCTCCCTGATGACCTTCCTGCAGCACTTTCTGGTGTGGCGGAAGTGCTGCATACCATGGCTTCTACGACATCCAGGCACCCTCGGCATTGGCCACGGGTCCCCACAAGGTTGAGCTTCCAAGCTGTGTTCCCTTGGCCCCAACACCCACCAGGGTGGCTGCCTTCTCGTGTTTCAGGGGAGGTACTGCTCCACTCCTGGTCCTTCCATCTTCCAGGCGTCCCGACTGGGCATGAGCCCCAGCTGTCTGCCACAGTCTTATTTGGTTGTACTCTTACCAGTACACTCACAGATTAAAGCAAGGGCAGTACAACATCAGGATTGTAATCATTAAAACAAAAGTAAATAAATGGCATAGAAACTTACCCTGACTTAATAAGAATACTGAAGCCCTTGGAGAACAACAACGCTGCAGGTATTCCAAATTGCATGAACAAAGAGAGTGTTAACAAGTATAAAAAAAAAGTCTGCTTAAACTACTATTCTAGATTAATACAGCGCAGATACCAACAGTAATAAAATAGTGGCCAATCTAAAAAATGGTAATTCTGAAATACAAGGCAAAATACCTAAGGACACTAGAACTGCAGACTTTATTAACTTTTTTTAATGAGAAAGTTGACAGTATAAGATCCTAGATCTCAGCATCACATCACAAAGTTAATACTAGATTAGCAAACCCTGTCTTGTCTTATGCACACCACTTTAGTAATTTTAATTTGATACCTTAACAGAAAGTCATAACTTTCATTTCTAAAATGGAACTCTTTGTAAATATGGAGTCCTGAAGCCCTCAGTGCTGGCTCCTTTACTGTTTTCATTTTACATGCTTTCATTGGGAACTATCACTAGAAAACATAACATTAATTTCTGCTGGTATGCAGAAGACACCCATTTATATCTTTCTTTTAGACCAAATGAAGTTTCTCTGGTGGAGTCCTTAATTAGTTCTGTCAGTGAGTTAAAGGAATGGATGGATGAGAACTACTTTTCTCTGAATACAAAAAAAAAAACAAAAGTGCTATTTAATGGGGGGAATGGTGTTGAGCACAATAATATTCTGTTATTTTTTTAACTCAGTTGGAATCACTTTGTTTCGCAGAATCAGCATGCAGTCTTGGTGTTATCTTTGAAACTAGCATGTCATTTAAATCAGACTTTACAAAACTCCAAAAAAGTTTTTTCCAACTTAAAAATGTTAGAAAATTAACAATTTTCTAAGTATGCAGAACACTGAGGAATTAATTCATTTATTTCATTCTAGGAGAATTGACCACTGCAATGCGTTATTTAATAGCTAATTTAATTGTTCTTTATGTAGCTTTCAGTTAATTTAAAAGAATGCTGCAAGAATTATTACACAAACCAAAAAATAACACATTACCAACTTGAGTTACACTGGCTGTCAGTTAAGTTTAGGGGTGATTTTCTCCTTTTAACATATAAAGCCTTAAATGACCAAGGTCCTTCTTACATACCCATCCCTCCAAATGTGTTACACATTTACATTATAGTCACCTTTTTCTACCCTCTCAAACCTAAACCGTATTTAAAGTTTGGAAACATTTGGGGTTAAAACACTTAAGAGATTTGTGTACAGATAATGTCTTTGCATCTTATGAACAATTGCACTTCATATTTAACTTCACATCAACACAGTGTTTCTGCTATTTTCAAATCAAAACCTTGGCTAAAAGAAACCTACCCAATTTTCCTGACCTCCCACCCGTTTCTATTCCAGAGGCCATACTGATCAGTCTTGAAAAATGAGACAGCATCTCAACAATATATAAAAACACCTTAAAGTCTCTTTCTTTCAAAGATCCCAGGGTATGATGGGGAAAGGATTTTTCATTAACATCTCTGAAGAAGAGTGGAAGGCAGCCATGCATAGAACACACTCTAGCTCCATCTGCGCAAGGCATCACTCAACTTACATTTTTTTATCAAGCACATTTATCTTATTTAAAATTGTCCAAAATATATCCAGGGCAAAATTCAACATCTGAATGTTGCAATTTAGTTCCAGCTTCACTGGGCCACAGGTTTTGGGCATGCACCAAATGAACATTATTCTGGACAAACATTTCTGAATGCCTATCAGATAGCCTTGGTGTTGCAATCAGTCCTTACCAATTAACAGCTGTGTTTGGTGTACTCCTTGATGGGTTTAAAGTGGAGAAGGACAAATTGATCATAATTGCTTATACCACTCTACTAGCACATAGATTTATGTTGTTCAACTGCAAGAATCCCAGCCAACCTGTTATAAGTCAGTGGGTAACCGATGTTCTATAGTATTTGAAATTGGAAAAAAAATAATTCTCACTGTTTAAAACTTAATTAATAAATAATACAATACAATGCAATAATTTATATTGAGCAAAAAGACATTCTCCTCTGTTTTTTTGTTTTTTTCAAAGATTTGCTCATGTTGTTGTCTCTTCTCTCTTTCTTTTGGGCAGGGGTGGAATTATGGTTTGTTACGTTTAACATGATTGTATGGAGTTCTCTTCATCTTCCCAGCATCTCAGGTGGCTACAACTTACCTTGACCAGAGCACAGTGAGTTTAGAGTCACAACCGTGTACCAAGAAACAAAAGAAAGCACACAAAAGTAGTAATTAGTAATCAGACTAGAAAACAAGAAATAAACTTGCATTTTATGAAAAGAAATTATTTCCTCCTTCTCTCAGTATAAATAAATTCTAGTAATGCTAGTAATTTTTTAACTAATCATGAAAATCAGAATTAAAGTGGTGGATTTTTATTAGTTTTTTGAAGTTTTCATGTTTACTTGCCAGGCATATGTCTAACGGTGAAGCACTCCAAGTTCTTTGTGCATAAAAACAGAAAACCGCCTCACCATTTCTTTTATGCTTCATTCTTGGAATACTGAGCATGCCAGTGTTGGAAGATCTGAAATTACAGTTAGGAATGTAAGGGGAAAAGCACTCCAAAAATTTAGAAGGTGCTACATTATTTAGAACCTTATATACAATTAAAAGCATTTTAAAATTGATCCTAAAGGTCACACTGTTGCTAAAACAAGTAAGATTTTCTCTTTTTAGGTAGAAGTCTTATTCCTGCTGTAATACACGTGTGCATTGGAGCCAGCCACAAGGACCAAAAGAAGGGAATTCCATGCCCACCAGGGGATGGCGGGGTGCATTCAACCCACTTATTTTGTACCTGCAGACCAAACATGGGAAATTCCATCTGAATACAAAGAAGTTACTTCTGCCTTGGCTCTGAGACATCACTTTCTGTCCTGGCCCCGAGGACCACATCACTTCCGCAAACCTCTCTATAAAACCCCACTCCTTTCCTCTGTTGATCAGTTCTGTTTTGAACTCTGTTCCGTACATTGTTGTGCTGAATACTTTGCTTATTTTGCAGCCAAAGTCAAGTACACGGGTGGCTGCCCCAAACCTTTGTTTTGTGTCAAGGGTCTTTATTTCACACTGCCTTTGTTAATAATTGCATCTGAGTTGTATATTTTTAGGTAATTCTGATAGGAGTACTTTGCAGTAATCTAGATAGCTAAAGACAAAAGCATATATTAACTTTTCAGCGTCTCTCAGTGATATAAAAGATGTAAGTTCTGTGATGTTTCTTAATGAATTACATTTTATTTTATTATATATTATCCATCCACCCATCCATTATCCAACCTGCTATATCCTAACTACAGGGTGTATGGGGGTCTGCGAACCAGGGTCTCCTAACTGCGAGGCAGCAATGCTACACATAAAAAATACAATACAAGCAGAAAAGAATTAGTGCTGAAACTTTCAAGCTTAATCATCCTAAATATTTCAAATAAATTTACACAAATGTTACACAAGTTGAAATTAGTTAAAGTGTACTTGCAAGACAAAACAAGTGAAACATTCTGAGCTTTACCAAAAGCCTTTATTTGAAGTAAAACTTCCTGAACATACAACTGATTATTTTGCCTATTTCTGACATCTTAGAGACACATCTCCATTGAAACACATTAGTCAAGCACTTTGTTTTTTTCTGTCTGTTTTATAGTTACTGAAATTCCCCTCTATGTCAACTAATGGATTTGCCGTGTGCTGCTCTCGTTTTCTGGTAATGTACCAGTATGCTTTCAAGGTTTAATTAAAAACAGATGCTGTGTCTTCATTTACTTGAGGGGAATATTGGATTCAGCATCAGCAGTAACAGTAATCTTGCACAAATTTGGGTCTGAAATCACAAGCTGTTAGTGCACTTGTGTTTAAGGTTTGATGAGTTGCAGAGTTCACCCAAACCTGCCACTTTCATTTTTTTTTTGAGATGTGCCTTAGGTGTTCTTTGCATTTGTTCTTGTGGTCGAGTCAATGATGTATTTGCAGGCTTTACAGCATAACTGACCATCTGTTTCATAGTACTCTCAAGGGTATTGCTCAGTCCAAATTTTGGCTGTCAGTGCTGAATTGCTCTATTTTTTTATCAATAAACAAATATGTTTGATATCTATATCACTGTGATAATTCACTTTATGTTTTGAAATATTTAGGCCTAATGGGAGCATGTAGGTTGAGAGTTTTAAGGAAGTCAGATTACTGTGGCACACTAAACATATCATGGATCTCTTATGTATAATCTTCACAACTGGCAAAAAACTTTCTTTCCTGTGAAACAAGAGTGAAATCAACTCAAGGTGCTGCCAGAAAGGCCAACCCACTGATATGATCGATTGTATCAAATGCTAAATTAACATTAAGCTATAAGTCATTAACTGCATGGTACTTTAACCAAAACAGTTTCTGTACTGCGATTTGGTCTGAAACCTGATTGATATTTATTTACGACAGAATTTTTACTCAAGTAGTCATTTCATTGTTGAAAAACTACTTTTCCTCGAACTTTACTTAAAAAGGAAGTTTAGAGATAATTCTATGATCGTCAAAGACAATAAAATGATAATTAACAATACATGTTGTTGACGTGTGGGCAAACAACACAACACAATGAAAGGCTTGATAGTACAAATTTCTGAACTGGGATTAATACGTTTTTTTGAAATGTAGCCATTATTTATTTATGTTCCACTGAGATCACTTAGTGATTTTCATCTTGGTTAGATTTTCAACATATTTATATTTAAGATTTCATTATTCTTTTTAAGGCGTTCTAGTTATTTAAGACATTAGATACTAGCAAGCAAGCTGGTGTGTCTGACACTAAAGTAGTTGAAGTCTTTTACAAAACTCTGTAGGAGGCTAACAAAATCTAGTCCTTCAAATCTACTCTAAATTTGTTAATTGAACTTTCTAGCAAAACAGAAACCAATAATTACAATTTGCAGAAAAGCTTGTTCTCATCAAAATATTTCCAAATGTAGTAGACTATCTCTTAGATTTTATATTGTGAAATGCAAGACTATCCCACTGAGCCCAATGGGACTGACCAAATATGAACACAGGTAAAGGTGTCAGAAGGTACCAGAGAGGTCACATCTCTACCTGCTTGCCTTTCAGCAATGAAGTTGTCAAACTGGACAAAGACCAGTGACCTCCATCTGCTTCTGCCTAAATTACAAACCATTCTCCCAGTAATTCTTTAAAATGATAATGTCTGTACTCGCCAGTTGTCTGTTATGACTCTGGAAGAAAGGCTTCAAACCTCATTCTGCGTGCTCAGACACAACAACAAGAGCAGTGTCCTTGCTATCCACCTGTTGCCACAATATTTATCTTTCTTGTTTTTTCTTACAATATTTACAGACTGTAATGCATTAGAAAAGAAAGAAACTGCTAAAATTAAAATGTGTTGAACTGGAACAGATTTTCCTATCCCTGCTAATTTTTATTTACAAGTGTGCTTTCAATCAAAGTTGGCACTGTCATGTTGAACGCAACTATCCCAGTCACTGAAAAGAATCTTATAACCCAGACTGGGATGTTACTAGGAAACAGGATTAAAAACACGTCTCAGCTCTTACTTCAAAAAGGTAATGCATTTTAAAGAACACAATGTGCAGGGAGTTGTTGACACAACTAATCAACATGAGAGTGGGGTTCCATTTTTAGCATTCTGCAATGAAAAGAGGGGCATGGCAGGCAAAAGCCTCATAGCACATCTCTTTCAAAGTATACTCACTGCTTTGAAATGGCAACATTTCAAAGGACACAAGTGAAGACAGTTTGTGATCAGATACATTACCAATATGGGAGAGTGGCCTTTTCTTCAACATTTTTCTCATGAAGAGCATTGAGGCAGGTGTCAATTTAATAGACAGGCACATTTCAAAACAACCTGGGGGTAACTGAAAAAACAACACATTTCAAAATACTGTAAATGGTATGCAGCTGATAGTTAAATATAGTGTTTAGAAGTTAATGCTAATACTTTGATAATTCAGACTCAATCAGTTTAATAGTTCTATTGGTAAACAAGACTTAATGAACAACAAGAAGAACACTAGCTGAGCAGGTAAGATAAGATCTGTTTTTTTCATACTGTCTATGGAAAACTGCACTTTGTTCTCACCATTGACAGCATGTTTTTGTGTTGTGCATAATTCATAGTTTTCAACCTGTAAAGTGAAACAAACATTTCATGTACATATTGGATAAAATTAGTTTCTATATTTTAAGATAATCAAACTGAATACTGGTAATCTAGTGTTTAAACATTTAAAACATACACATACTCCAGAATTTAAATCAGAATTGCTGAGATCCACATTTATATTTGCATCTCAAATTTGATAGGATTAGGTTCTCAGAATAAGACAGTAAGTGAAAATACTCATATCTAAATTTGTAAGCCAAAAATATTGTTTTTATTTTTTAATCATTCCCTATGTAGTATAGCTATTTTGCATTAACTTGCGCCTAAAAAAATTACATTAGTTGAAAGGTGATTGATAATATTAGGGTCACTAAACTAGGGACATGGCATCTTAATTTCATTTTGGGGGTGGGTGTCTTATACATGTTAGATGAAAATAACAAGAATAAATCAGTATTTAAAGAAATTTGTACTGCTATGGAATGCAAAAAATCAAATCTGCATAAATATAAACCCTTAAGAAATAACAAAAACATCTCATTCTGCCTTCCTCAGACCTGTAAAATGTGCTGTGGCTGAAAACATGAAATAAGCTGTCACTTATGTCCTTTGGTTTCAGAGTGCTCTCAGTATAAATTTAGAGATCGGACACCAACCAAAAATAAATATAAACAATCCATTAAGGGCTTATGCGTAGGATGTAACAGCTGGAAATTTAAGAAAAAAATAAACATTTTGGGCACATGTATTCAAACCCTAGAATGCAGTAGGCAAGAGAAGAAGCGATAACAGAAATTTTGATGGTGAACATTTTTATTTAAATACCTTCCTTTGTCTTTTCACAAGTTGTTTCTCTGGGACTGCATTTCTAATAATGAGGATCTGCTTGAAGTGATTGAGTGGCATCATGTTTTTAAGGAGCTCCCTCTTGATTTAAAACATGGCACGAGAAAAATCTTCACTTAGGCTAAAGATAATAAGTTTCCATGGGTTGAGGAATTTAGTGCAAAAGAACACATAGAAAAGCCAGTCTGAATTTAAAAAACATCATGTGCCAATTCAGTGATACTACTGCAGATCAGGACACATAGCTGATTATTATCCAAGTGTAAAGATAGCATATGTTAAAGTTAGGAGAGAAAACAACTGCACGATGTGTTATAGAAGTTTGATTTGGTGTTCAGCGCAATATAAAAAACTTTTTAACTTGAGTGAAGTTGAAATAATAATTTGTCCATGATGGTTATACTCTTGTACCATTGTCACTTGCTGTTTGTTTAATCTACAAAACCCTCAAAGTAAAACTTTAGAAAATATTGCCTATTTGTGCTGAGATAGCAAGGCATGATAGTGGGCCCAGTACAACGTCTCCTGTCTGTCAATAAAGTTTAGCACATTTACTTTCTGTGTTATATACAGTATGTCCTAAAGAGAAGGCATGTGGGTTCTAGTAATATTCTGTTCTGCCTTCACACCCCTCTGTAGTGCTTTACAATCTTGAGCCAGGATGTCATGCGGCCAATAAGGTGGACTGCACTGCGTACCTGTAGGAGTTCATGGGAACAGATGGAGAAATACAAACTGTCAAGGAAAAAAAACAGTATTATTAAAGAACTTGGCCATCCTGTACAATTGCTTTTCTCACTCTTCCCTTCTGGCAAATAGAACAGGAACATTGGCACTCTAAACAGTATACTGTATATAGAATGTATAGAAGTATATAGAAGCACTCATGGAGCAAATCATAATAAACTCATGACCACTTGCTTATCCACGTAATTATCTAATTAACAAACCATGTCGCACCAGCACAATGCATAAAATCATGCAGATACAGGTCAGGAACTTCCGTTAATGTTCCAATCAAGCATCAAATTTGGGAAGATATGTGACTTGTGTCCACTGCGCCATAATTGTTGGTGCTAGACGGGCTAATTTGAATATTTCTGTAACTGCTGTACACCTGAGTTTTTCACTTTAGAATGGTGCAAAAAACTAAATAAAACCAGTGAGCAGCAGTTCTCTTCAGATATAAACACCCTATTGATGACAGAGGTCAGACAGAAAAGCTGCAGTAACTCAGATAACCACACAGTAAAACTGTGGTGAACACCTCAGCATGTCAGTCTTTGAGGTGGATGAGCTACAACAGCAGAAGACCATGTTTGGTTCTTGTCAGCTGAAAACAGAAAGCTGAGGCTACAGTGGGCACAGGTTCACCAAACCTGGATGGCTGAAAACTGGAAAAACGTAGTCTGGTCTGATGAATCTTGATTTCTGCTGAGGCACATAGTAGGTAGGGTCTGAATTTGGCACCAATAGCTTGATTCTCTGCACCCAATATGGTTTGCGTCAATAGTCCAGCCTAATGGTGGTAGAGTAAGGGTGTGGGGAATGTTTTCTTGGCACAATTTGGGTTCATTTGTATTGTTTCTGACCATAGACTACTCTTCATAGCCACAATTTACCCATCTTCCAATAGCTGCATCCAGCACGATAATGAACCATGTCAATCAGCAAAAGAACATGACGATGAGTTCAGTGTTCTTCAGTGTCCAGCCACTGGATCCAAATCCAATAGAACACCTTTGAAATGTGGTAGAATAGGAGACTTGCTACATGAATGTGTAGCTGACAAATCAGCAGAAATTGTGTGATGCAATCACATCAACATGGAGGAGAATCTCAAAGGAATTCCTCCAACATCTTATGGAATCCATTCCACAAAGACTTGAGGCTGTTTTTATAGCAAAATGAAGCCCTACCCAGCATTAGTATGGTGTTCCCAATAATTTTTTCAGTTAGTATATATGTACTATATATAATTCATGCTTAATACTTTTAATTGTACATACAGTGCCTCTAAAAAGTATTCACCTGCTTAGATGTTTTCACATTCTATTGTTATACCAGCCAAGGTACCTGTTGAAGATGGGTAATAGAATAATTTAAAAATATTTGCTATGTATACTTTCAGTGACTCTCTTCTGTATCTGCTTGTGTGTGAACAGCTCTTCACCATGCACTCACTATCTCAAGCACGCTCCTGTAAAGATGAATTCTCAGCCTCTCATTATTTTTAAGGTGGCTTTCTTGCCTCCTATCTGGCTTTATTCTTCCAGTATTTGAAGGTGACTCTGTTAGTGTGCATCTTCCTCCTTTACTAAATTCTCTTTGCTGGCGCTCCCTCTCTCAAGGGCATACCTTTCAAGCCTGCTTCACAGACACTTACATCGTTTTAGAGGTGCCTTTCTTACATCATATCTGGTTTTATACTTGCCATCTCTTTGAAGGCAACGCTGTTATTGTGCCTCATGTGTCTCACACTTGCATTTCGTCTTTCGATTGTGTCAACAAAGACAAAGTGACCAATCAGATTGCTCAGAAGGACTGGACAAACAAACCTTAGGTTTAAATTGTATAGTGGATAACATTGAATCACATTCAATTTAATTTGTTTTTTTGACATTGATCAACACAGAAAAAGCCTCTCTTATGTCAAAGGTTTCTAAATTAATTACAGATGTAAAACACAAAAAATGATTGTGTAAGTATTCTACCCTTCAAATCAGTATTTCCTACAGCCTTGAGCCTGTGTGCACAGGACTGTCAGCTTTGCCTATCTGGACACTGTCACTTTTCACCATTCTTCTTTGCAAAAGTGCTAAAGCTCTGTTGGGTTGAGTGGGTATCGTACGTGAAAAGCTTTTATCAAGCCAAGTTGCATTGAAAGCAGGACTCAGCCACTAGGGACAGGGCCAAATAAAGATCCCTATGGGTCCCAGGGTGTTGAATTTTCAGACGTCAACCTCACTTCACTACCCGACAAGGGCTCCCGTGCATAATCATATTCTATGAACATCACATATGTCAATAATAAATCAGGTACAGGGACTAGAGCAGAGGAAAATCCAAAACTTTACGTTGGGTCAACTTCACATTCCTTTTTGTTCATTAGTATATTATAATGAATATGGAAATAAATTCATGAGTGCAGTGTCATGTGGGAAATCAACTTTGTGGCAAAAAGGTGACATGTAACTGAAGTTTTGTGGTTGCATATTTGCACCAACTAAATAAAACACTCGAAAGTGTGTAATTCATTTCGATTTGTCATTTGTGTCTTATCTCCACAAGTGGCCTCTTTGTCTGCCACATTGTTGTTCACATCTCAGTCAGTGTTATTGGACTGCACATTGCTGCTAAAGCTTCTTGATGATGCCATAGTAGCCTTTTTTTGACTACAATCTCTACAATCAGACTTATTAGTCTCAACTATGGTATTTCCTGCTTGTTTAAATCTTCCTTTTAATTTGTTTTTTGAAAATGACAAGTATAGTTTTCAGCAAAATAGCTTCTCTTGCCTCTACCTCTTTTTAAATTTGTCTTTTCACTGCACCTGTACTGGGGTCTTGTTTTGAATCTGAGTGGGTTATTTCTCTCACTCATCAAACACATGACTTCCTAAAAGTGACATATCAAACACCATCTCTGATTGTTTCCCACCCACACTTTGCCAACCACTTTGCATGCAAACCCCCAGGGCATGTACCTAGTTCACTCTGATGGTAGATCTGGCCATGACTCCAGGCCATTAACATTGTTGTTTTTAGGACATTCTTGTGTAATTTTGGCTTTATTCTTTTAATCGTTTTGCTAGAAATTATATCTTCTTTCAAGGCACTGGTTGAGTAGATAGCCATACTGACTCACCTTGGGTTGGACCTTCTGGTGCATTTTCATTGCAGTCAGCTGAAACTCCTTGACTACAGATGAATGATCTCCATTGAGCTAATTATGTTACTTCTAAAACCATATGGCTACACCAGTGATGATTTAAGTGTGCCATATTAAAAGGGGTGGACACTTATGCGATCAACTATTTTGTGTTTTACATTTGTAAATAAATTAGACCACAGATTTATAATTTATAATTTATAATTTCATTTTGACATTATGGAGTCTTTTTTCTTTTCAGCAATGTGTAAAAACCCAAATTAAATCCATTGTGATTCAGTGTTGTATAAAATAAAATATGAATACTTTTAATTGAAAGTTCAAGATGGCCAAATGTGAACTGACAGTGTGTTGCAGAAGAACTGGAATTCCATGACAAAGAGATGCAACAAACAGCTCCTAGCCAGATGAAAGCATCTTGGGGAACAGAAAGCCTTCTTTTGAGACTTCAAATCAGTAATCATGCCATTTGTGACTATGTAGCTTTAGGCCTAATATTAACTATAAACCCATGTTAGGACATGATAATTTAGCAGCGGGTTCACCTGTAATGAACTAAAATGGGTCATAGATTAACTAAAAGGTCAAGACAAATAGGTATAAATGTCTTTAAGTGAATCGCTGTTTCAAGCTTCCCTAGTACTCTGGTACAGCTTTGCACTTCTGAGACTTTAAATGTAGCTTTACTAAATGTTAAAGTGTTAAACAATTAGACTTTTTACATTAACAATCTTATCAGTGATAGGAATACAGACATGTGACATGTGGATCAGCTGTGATGGTGCTGCAGTGTTAATTGAACTAGCACCATTGCATTTTAATTTTGTTCATTCCTGTTTTCCAAGGTAAGAAAAGAAGCAGTTTAGTGAGCATTTTCTTGGTACTTCCATGTGTTTTGAGTATCTTGCTATAGTTGTTCAAGGAGTGACATAATACCTAGTGCAATAAATGTATTCACGGATTTTCGCTTTTGCAGAGGTCCTGAACTCTTAACCCCCAAAATTTCAATTGATAACCTGTATATATATAAATATTTATATATTGTGGAGGACTGCCAGCTTCTCATGCCGGTCCTCACCCCCAGGCCGCCAGGAGGAGCCCTCCCGACAGCAGGATAGTGCCCCGAGGTCCAGCAGGGCCTCATGGACTTTATAGTATTTATACACAGCCCTGCTGGATACCTTGGGGGCCACCAGGAGTCGCTGTGGGGGGGCTTATGGGCTCTTTTGTGCCTTATGACCCGGGGGTACGTCACGGTCATGTGACAGGAAGGAACGACGTGCTCCCGGGTTGAAGAAAAGGACTGTTTGCCCTGACCCGGAAGGAATAAGGAACTGTGGACTGTTGGGACAGGAACACCTCCGGGTCAGGGGCTATAAAAGGACGGTGCCTCAGTCCAGACACTGAGCTGAGCTGGGAGGTAGAGGAGCAAGTGTCTGGGCGAGGAGGAGAGAATATTTGGTTTATTGTAGTGATTGGATGAGTAGTGTGGAGGGTGCTTTGTGCACATTGAAAACAATAAAGAGTCTTGGACTTTTAACTGGTGTCTGGAGTCATCCCTGAGGGTTCAAGGGAGCACTAGCGCCCCCTACTGCCACAATATATATATATATATATATATATATATATATAGTGGAGACTGGCCTGGACACAGACAGGCAGACATCATTGTTACACCCAACACACGTTTATTAACAGTCTTATTATTTACAAAGGGCCACACAACCCCAAAGTCCCCCAAAAGTCCTGGCCAACACACACTGCCTTCTCACTCTTCAGGCCGCCTCCTTGCCCCCTCCAAGACCTTCTCCTTCTTCTCTTCTGACTCCAGCCGTTGTATGAAGGGAGGTGGCCCCTTTTATATTTTCCCCCGGATGTGCTCCAGGTGTGTCCCGGCAATCTTCCACCGACACGCCCCAGTAATGTGGCGGAAGTGCCGGCTGCATCCCCGGAAGCACTCCGGGTGTCCCTGATCCTCTTCCCCCCAGCACTACCGGGTGTGGCGGAAGTGCTGAGGTCCAGGTTATCCAAAGGCATAGGGGCGCCCCCTGACAGTGAACACAGGCCCCTACAGGATTGAGCTTCAAAGCTCTGTACCCATGGCCCACAAAGGTACCAGGGCAGTCGCCCCCACATGGTCTGGGGAAGGCATGAGCCCTCCTCCGGTCCTCCTGGGCATCCCAGCCAGGTCGCCCCCCCAGCCATCTCCATCTCATATATATTGTAACAAAGGCGCTATATAGGCGCCTGACTCGACACAGATGGACACGAAGACTTTATTTTTTCTCTTCAGCTGTGGGACACGTCTTCACCGTGCCACAAAGCCCAAACACAGTCCCAAAGCACAAACACAATAGCACAACACACTTTTCTTCTTCTACCACCACTCCTTCCTCCCAACTCTGGCTCTTCGAGTGGTGGTGGCTGGGCCCTTTTATAGCCCACCCAGAAGCGTTCCAGGTGATTAACCACCTGGTCCTAATTGCACTTCTGGGTGGGGCTGAAGACTCATCCAGCCGGGCTGTTGGAAGCAGACAGCCCCTCCTAGCGGCCACCCCGGGCCACAACCAAGCTGTGGAGGACTCCATCTCCCATGGAGCCCTGCGGGTGGTTGGGGAATCACCGCCGGCCAGGGACGCTGCCACCAAGCGTCCCGGGGCAGGTATTGGATTGCCAATGGCGGCTCCCCCAGAACATAAGCAGCAGGGGCGTCTCTGCCGGGCATGGGACCCGGCTGTCTTTCACAATTCCCCTCCCTCAGATGAGGCTTGTGGGGCTCATCGGCCTGCCCCGCGAGGGCCGGTCCTCTCCAGGACAGGGAGTCGGCATCCTTGGCTCCGCAGCTGTGCCCTGTAAAAACATAACGAACAGGTCTGGGGGTGCTGCCCCGACATCCCTGCCACTCGGACGTCCTCTTTGGACAACACCTCCAGACATGGCCACCGCGGCCGCAGTTAAAACACAACCGACCCCCTCCAGCTCAACCCTTGTGGGAACGGAAGCAGGCAGGAAACTCCTGCCCCTTCACCCGCTCCGGGGAGGGCTTGTGACGTGCCTGCCCCTCCGCAGCGTAGCCCTCCTGCACCGTCACACCGACGGGCATATGCTGCACCTTGTTAGGAGTTCCCGACCTCTTTGCCCGGGTCCTCCTCTTTCTCTGGGGTGCACTGACGGTCTGGGTCCCCTTATGGGAAGAAGGGAGACCCTGTGCCGTCTGGACCCCTTTAGACGACCACGAGACCGGCACCGGCAGACGAGACAGAGTTATTTGGCAGCCGATATCCACCAGCTGTCTCTCTGCACAGTCCTCTGCCACAGTGTCAGTCCACGCGGCGGCATCTTGTGTAGTGGGCGGGGCAGCCTGGCAAGCACCACTGATCATAACTGCAGCCGTTGCGCTCCGCCCCCTTTCCTCTAGAGCCCAGGCTTCACCTACCTGAACTGCTGTGTCCTGCAGGCAGGAGGCCGATGCCCCCCGTGTCTCCAGCCATTTAACGACGGCCGCCATCGGGGCGCCAATCTTCCTGTCCGAGTCCTCCTTTGTCTCCTGCAGGACCTGAAAAACCTTAACTAGGGACTGCAGGGGAAGAAGAAAATGTTTCAACTCCTCTGCAGCCCAGGAAAAGTTAATACTTTCGGTCGGCAGTGGACTTCAACTCCCCTTGTCCCCTCCCGCCTTTTATAGCCCACCCGATTAACCACCTGGTCCTAATTGCACTTCCGGGTGGGGCTGAAGACTCGTCCAGCCGGGCTGTTGGAAGCAGACAGCCCCTCCTAGCGGCCACCCTGGGCCCCAACCAAGCTGTGGAGGACTCCATCTCCCATGGAGCTCTGTGGGTGGTTGGGGAATTACCGTCGGCCAGTGAGGCTGCCACCAAGCATCCCGGGGGAGGTATTGGACTGCCCATGGTGGCTCCCCCGGAACATAAGCAGCAGGGGCGTCCCTGCTGGGCATGGGACCCGGCTGTCCTTCACAATATATACATACTGTGGTCCCCGGCCGGGGCTGGAGCCCGGCCGGGACGCCCAGGAGGATGTGAGGAGGGCTTGTGCCTCCTCCAGACCGCGAGGGGGCGTTCGTCCTGGTTCTGTTGGGGACCACGATGCTGGCGCCCCGATGCCGGTTTATCACATCTGGTCCTCGGCCAGGGCTGGAGCCCGGTCGGGACGCCTTGGAGGACCGGAGGAGGGCGTGTGCCTCCTCCAGACTGAGTGGGGGCATCCGTCCTGGTTATGCAGGGGGCCTCGGGTACAGGGCTTGGAAGCCCAGCCCTGTAGGGACCCGTGGCCACCGCCAGGCGGCGCCCCAGTGCCTAATTATCCCGGGAGCCCGGCACTTCCGCCACACAGGGGTGTGGCCAGCGTTAAGTGCCGGGAAGCAGCTGGAGCCCATCCGGGTCCCCATAAAAGGGGCCGCCTCTCCCCAGTCAGGAGGTGGAAGTCGGGAGGTAGCGGACTGAGCTGGAGAGAGAGGACGGGAGGCGGCCAGGAAGGCACAAAGACTGTGGGCCCTGGACTTTGGGGAAATCGGTGCTGGAGGCACTGGGGTTGCACGTGAGCACGAACTTTGTAAATACTTGTAGCAATAAACAGTGTGTGGTGAAACCATGTTGTCCGTCTGTCTGTGCCGGGGCCAGCGTTCACAATACATACATACATATGTATATTTTAGTGTTTTTGTGTGTGTTACTTAAGAATTGCTTATTTGTTTATTTGTTATTTACTATGTGTACACGGATTGATTACAATTAATTGATATTGAACTCCTTGTGTCAATAGTCTTTAGTCTTAGCTGTTTTATTAATTTTTTATTAATGGTTATTGATGGTAACAATTCATTTCAGTTAAAGTAAACAATTTTGTTAAAATGCAAACCATTTATATGGACCTCCACTTGAGCAATGTTTGACTGCGATTAGTCAATAAAGCCATAAATCTTAACACCTGTTGTTTACTTGTAAAATCCCTTATGATATTGTTCTCTATGACAAGTGGAGTATGAAATGAAGACTGATTGATGACACATTTCAAAACAAGATGATATCATACTGCAGCACAATATAATTTAAATGCACAGTAACTCAGAGGGAAATAATCACAAAATAGGCCAAGTCCACACAAGTTAAAGAATAAAACTAAATGAAAAACTGAATATGTGTAGAAGAAGACTGATGGTATGAGTTGATAAACAGCACTGTACAGTCTGCATCAGTATGGCTGCTGAAGTCTGTTACAAGTGCGGTGTTTGTGGGTAGCAAGTGGGGTGACCACCCCAGGCCCTGTGCCAAAGGGGGCCCCGCTTTTGAGGTCCGTGTGTCCCGTTTGAGTGGATTTGTCAAGTTATATTCTCTAGTATATACTGTATATATATATATCTGAGATGCTTCGAAGAAGAACCCTTTTAAAATCCCTCTTCAAGGTCAAATTCTGTACATGTATGTCTTTGAAAACATTCCATAGTCTGAATATTAATGCACAAAAACATGTCTCGCTAATGATAACTAACTGACACAACATCAACATGAGTTATGACTATGACATCCTGCATATCGAGACTCGGAGTATACTTAAAATTTGGGTACTTTTAAAGCTGTCTCACTTCCAGTTAAGACTACAAAATGACATCAAAAATTCAGAATCAATGTCTCCATGATGGGACAGTTAACTTTGTGAGCTGGAATGTTAAAGGCTTGAATCACAAATTAAAGAGAAAGAAATTTATACTCCCTGCTTTTTGCCCCTACAAATGCAAGTTATCGCCAATATACTAACAACCCAATTGTGCTTCACTCACTCAGAATATGGAACCAGTGTAGAAAGAATTTTAAGATGGAGAATATTATCTGTGCCATCTCTGCATGAGAACCACCTTTTTCAACCCTCGCAAACATATGCAGTTTTTAATATCTGGAAAACATTTGGGATTAAATTACTTAGAGATCTTTATATAGACAACATCTTTGCATCCTATGAACAATTACAATCCACATTTAACTTTCCAGCAAAACATTTCTTTCACTATCTTCAAATTAGAAATTTTGTTAAACAGAACCTGCCCGATTTTCCTCATCTCCCACCTTCCTCTATGCTGGAAAAAATATTGTTCAGTTTCAGCATTTCTGCAATATATAAAATCATTTTACGGTCTCTCCCTTTCAAAGTTCCAAGAGGACAGTGGGAAAAGGATCTCTCCCTCAACATATCAGAAAAGGAGTGGAAGGTAGCAATGCAGAGAATCTACTCAAGCTCCATATGCATAAAGCATACAATTATCCAACTCAAAATTATATATCGAGCACATCTGGCTTGTTTAAAATTGTCCAAAATGTTTCCAGGGCAAGGATTAACCTGCGAACTCTGCAATCAAGTTCCAGCCTCACTGGGTCACATGTTTTGGGCCTGCACAAATTAACATCATTCTGGACAAAAATTTTTAAGTACCTTTTAGACAGCCTTGGTGTCAGAATCCCTCCTAACCCATTAACAGTTGTGTTTGGTGTTCTTCCAGATGGGCTTAAAGTTGAGAAGGACAAACAAACTGTGATTGCCTTTACTACACTATTGGCATGTAGACATATCTTGCTCAACTGGAAGAATCCTAACTCACCTCTTTTAAGTCAGTGGGTAACTGATGTTTTATATTATTTGAAATTGGAAAAAATCAAATTTCACTTAGAGGATCTGTGCAGAACTTTTTCAAAACCAGGTAGGATCTAATCAAAAACATTTTAGATTAAACCTTAAAGCACAGAGGAAGCAGATTCTCTTCCCATTTCTTTTTCTTCTCCATTTATCTTTATCCTCTTATTAAACTCATCAATTTACTCATTTTACTAGCTTTAAGTTTTACTGGCCATGCTTTCTTTCTCTGGGGTGGGGGTTGATTTGTTTTCAATCCTATTTTTTGTAAAAATTGATATATTTGTATGGAATGATTACAATTAAATCAATAAAATTTTAAAAAAACGAAGAAATTTGGGTACTTTTTAGAAGAGACCTTGCTAATTTCCGCATGACACCGCATCGCATTTTGCACTGTCATGGTATTGTCATGAATTATGAATTGCACTTTTTAAATAGATTATATTGTTATATTTTGATAAAGTCCGTGTGTTTATCTTGCAAAAATTTAGTTGAATACTGTAATGAAAAAACTCTGGTGTATGTTAACATTATTTTTATTAAATTCACGTGCAAGTTTATACAGTCTACACATACCGGTAACAGCGTTTGACGTAACCCCTAAGGTCACCTCTGGTCTGGTAAAACACTGAATAAGCATGGAAGAGGGAAAAAAGTCGCAACAGCAATATTTGAAGGTTTATATTGATGGAGCCTTAAAAACACATGGAGTCAAAGAGTTTGAAAAATCAGGAGATGTAAGCTAAATACACAATCACTGACTGTTAGCAGTCACTTAACTTTAAAATTTTATTATTGAACTAATACATTTTAGGGAAAATTTAGGCATGAATTTAAGGATTTTGATTGCCAGGTAACATTTCCAGCTATGTATGTTAACTATTTATTGCCTCTGGATTTAAGTATATTTTATGATTTTTTGTTATTTAGTGTTACCATGATGCCATTTTATTTTGTATATGGGCAGTGCCATTTCCTGAATTCAGTGGTCAAGACAGAATCCCTAGCTGCCAGCGGGTGTGGTGTTGAAGGTTCTGCATCTGACCTCATTGGCGCGTATACTGTCAGTGAACCAGTAAATGAATCATAGTGTGAGGAAAGAAAAAGAATAGAAACTAAGAGTCAAATACTATTGAAAATGACAAAACCAGAACATAAACAAAAGATCAAAGGGAAAATCAAAGATTCAGGCCCTAAACTACTAGAAAGACTCACAAAAAAGAGTTTGTAGTTGGGTTTATCTTAATCATACATAGATAGGTAAGCATCACCCCAGTATTTAAACTGTTGCAGTGATGGCATCACAACACACATTTCTTAACCTGTATATCCAGGGCAGGGTTGTGGGGCAGCTGCAGCCTATCTCAGCAATCACTGGGTGCCATGCAGGAACAGCACATGTGCAGGGTGCCAGTCCATTGTAGGGTGAACCCACATACATATCAGCAGCCAATTTAGCAACACCAGTCTGCCTAACCCATAAGTCTTTGGACTATAGGGGCAAATCGGAATACCTAGAGGAAACTCACCAGGACTTAGGAGGAAAATGCAAGCTCCACACAGGTAGCAGTCAATACCTTATCTATACATAATGAACCACAAGTGTTTCAGCATTGAGATAATTTCTGAATTTGTTCAGCTTTTAAAATGAGGAAATCTACCAGATTTTCACTTGTTGTATTGGTTATACTTTAGTAGAAGACAAACAAATCATTAGAATATTTCAGGTCTTTGTGCCATGATGGAAATGTTACTTAAAAATGGTAAACTTTAAAAAGTAAGCCAAACTTATCAACATTAAAAAATAAGAATATTTGATTCCAAGTACAGTACACAGTATTTGACCTCTGAAATAGAAAGCATAAGTGATACCTAGTGGAGTAACTTTTCCTTTTGAATTGCTGTTGCACATTTTGGTTTTAAATTGACAAAGTCAGGCACATAAAAATTTCTGAACTTCTTGATGAGTTCAGTTTCTTCTGAGCTTTTTGGAATCTCTTAGAGATCTTTTACTTGGAAGATTCTATGCCACATATATTAAGCTCTATAACAGAGTCTTGGAACCTGTTATCCTCAACAATTATTTTTAATTTCTTCTATTTCATTTATTCTTCCTGTTACCTTAATGTACTAATAAAGCTTTTAAATGTCATTCATTTTTTCCAGCTTTCATTTCAATTCAAATCATTTCAATTTAAATGATAAAGACTTTAAAAGTACATTAGGCTTATAAAACTACATTATTTTGAAGATTAGTATTTATGTCCTTGACTCGTCTTTTGCATAATTGTAATTATCCAAGAAAAGTCATTAACTGTAATTAAAATCTGTGCCTTGATTTACCTTGTAGACATACTGTATAAGGAGCAAGATGTGGGAGTGAGGCACTACTCCTTATGTAAATCACAGCATAGCATGTTTGTGGTCACCGAAGGCAGTTATCTCTTTACTCCTTTGGTAGTTTAGCCTCTTTGTATTGTTTTCGTCATTTCTGAAGAGCTTTTTCATTGCAGAAATGTTATTAGCGGCTTTTTCTTCTTTGTGTCTTTTCAGATAAATGAACACATGAAGCTTGTGAATATTAAAGAAGACTTTGGCACTGTGACCTTCTTAATCTCAGATAATCAGGAATGTTTCCACACACTGCAGGACATTTTCCTTTCTTGGGACTCTCAAAGGAGTCGTTCTCTTCCATACCCTACAATAAAATCTGTAAAATGACATTGTTCTTTTTTCAAATACAGTATGTGCTTTGGTTTTGAATAGTGCCAGCTATTGTTCTGTATTCTGTACAGTGCTGCTCTCATGCTGAGCATCATTTAACAAAGAACATAGTTTTTTCACATTTCCTTTCTATTATTATTATTATTATTATTATTATTATTATTATTATTATTATTATTATT
>JANRMT010062815.1:20406736-20469517 GCA_026402145.1 Polypterus bichir lapradei
ACATTGTTTGCTGTTGTGCAGATCTGGTCACAGTTTAAATATTCAATATGTACAGTAATTTCTTTACAAAAACATGTGAATGAGAATTATTTTATCAGCCACCATTACAAAGTGCATGGGGTAAGTAACATACAAAAAATATGCACTGTATCATTATAATATTACTCAAGCATATATCTGTACCAAAAGCAGAACTGCTGCCCCACTTTTGTTAAAAAA
This sequence comes from Polypterus bichir lapradei, assembly GCA_026402145.1. Classification (NCBI taxonomy): domain Eukaryota; kingdom Metazoa; phylum Chordata; class Cladistia; order Polypteriformes; family Polypteridae; genus Polypterus; species Polypterus bichir. Next base: position 20,406,956 of record JANRMT010062815.1, read on the forward strand.
AAACATATTTTTCCAAACTAACTCAGTACTTGTGGAAGGTTGGTGTGAAATACGGTGTTGGATTACTTTTTCCTCCTGCCTTTTCTGGGAGCATTATGACGGTACATTCTGCCAGCATTCCCTCTTAGGGCTGCCAGATTCTCCTGTTTTTTGGCCTGAATGCTGGTCAGCTCCACAGGGTATTGCTATCTCTCTATGATACCTGCACATTTGTGAGTTGCCATGGAAACTACAATCATAGCAACTTTAAATTGCCAGACTACCAATTTCAGACTGTTCAAATTTAAAACAAAGGATATATTTAGTTTTGAGCTGTCCATTCTGCTTTCAAAACACTTTACCATTTTAAGTGAGCTCTTTTCTGTCCTATTTTAAACAGTTTTTATAGACTTTCCTTTTTTAGCTTGTCTCTGTGCCTTGGATTATTTTAAATGTTTTAGTTACTGTAAATTTGATATAACAAGGAAAACTAGAAATATGATTGTTAACCTTACACGCCGTATGGCTAATTTATCATTTATCTTAGAATCTAATAATCTTATCCTGTGCTACTTTCTTAATCCTTTGCAAAACATCTTATTAAGATATTTCATACAAAACAGTGCTGTATACTGTAAATTAAAGACAAGTTGATTTTTAATTGTAATCTAGAACAATGGTATTGAGGTGTTCAAGCTTACAGCTCCTTTATTCATTTTAAAATACAATTAAATTTAATATATATTAATACCTATTCTTTTAAAGGCAAATTATATAAAAGCTAGCCACTTAAGCTTGTGGGATGTGGAATAGGACTCACTAGTTAGTGGAATTTTTTATTTTAAAGTAATTTATATTTTATTTAGTTCTTGAAATGTTTAGGTAAAATCTAGAGAAGCCCGAAACCTAAAAACAGCATTCTGAATGTGATACAATAAGATATAATGCAATTAAATATTATATTTACTCATTCCACAAAGTTCTTTTTTTCTGAACAGTCTCTTTCCATGTACTCGTCTGCATCACTTTTGAATTTAACAAGTTGTTTTAATAGCTCTTTTTTAAATGAGCTTCTGTTTTCCTTTGTAGTGTACCATTTAAAGATACGTAATTTCTTGTATTCCGTTTGATAATTTATTAAAACAAAAATAATTTCCCATAGAAGCCTTGTTACAGTTTGCTTGTAAACTGGAAGTCAGATTAATTGCAGAGTAAGTAAGAAATGAATCTAAAATTGTTGAAAGAACTGTTTATGGGCCAGTAACAGAACTATAGAACTGTAAACAATAGTACCACATGAAATCCTCTTTGAAATTGATAAAAACAGAAATGCACCTGGGTGAAAAGGTGCTAAATGCTGTTATGTGGCAAAACCAAAGAAGCATTGTATAAATGACCAGGGAGGTTGGAGTGGACACCCAAGGGTGTCCCCCACAGTGGAGGCATATCTGGAGACATGGTAGCTCAGAAAAGGGAGACGATTATTCATTATGCAATGAATAACAGAGGTTTACATATTGTCTTAATGTCAGAGTATCCCTAACAAGAGACAGAGATGACTGGCTTTTGCAAGCACTGGTTGTCCGTATTATGACATGTGCTGTCCGGACAGTGTGTGTTACCATCCTCAGGCCTAAGAGATCCTGGACCAGCCACAGGCCACCACTGTTACTATTGGAGTGTAGCAGCAGCAGTAAGGTAAGAAAAACATAAAAAAAGCAGACAGCAATTAGGAATTTCTGACCATACTTCTCTTTATTCTGATTTGTATATAACTACTTCAATCTCTGCCTAGATCAACATGACCATTGGTTAAACAATGGTACATACCAATTTCCTTTCCTTAAAAATAGTGTATACACATTTTCATTGGTTAAACAATAATATTGTTGCTACCAATCAAGAAAAGAGCATATACCAGTGTACGCTGGTACAGAACGCGTTCATTTTCAAACCAAGTAAACACAAACATTTTCTAAGAAGCAGGCAACGCTGTTATCACAGTGCTGTATATTGATGAGATACCAATCAAAGCATTCTGATCTTCAAAGCAGGTGACTCTTTTGCGAGACAGGTAAATATTTACATCTTGTTGACAGGCATTAACAATAACCTGTAACAGAATTATTCAAGAAATATGCCTTTTCATTTATCATTCCAGTCTCAAACAAAGAATGCCTATTGCACCTTCATCCATTGGCTTTTACATTTACTATTTTCATGTTTTTTTTGCCTTAGAGCAAATTCCCAGCCTGCCCTGTGGATATTCCTATGGGTATCCCACTAGTGGGATGCTGCCACCTTGTGTGCAGGGTGAGAATATAATTTATGGTAGCAAACACCTCTTGTTCTTCCATCGTGGCTTTCTTTTTTGGCCAGAAGACATCCTCCATCCAGCCTGGGACACCCATCTGTCCCCCCACTAAAGATATGAAGGATGTAGTCAACGGCAAGCAGCACATGACAGAAAAAGCAGGAGGTGGAGGCAAATGAGAATCTTAGGCAGTAGTGTGAATCATTAGGAAAGAAGTGCTTCTGCATAGAAAAATATCAAATATCTTTCATATGTAATATGCTACAAAAATGTAAAAATTAATTTTCACTGTTTTGATAGCCTTTTTATTCACCTTTTTTTCAAGGTATTCTTTTTAATTAACTTATAAAGCACTAAGCTGTGTTTAAGGATTACTGTTTTAAAAAGGTAAATGTGTTCAAAATGGTTGCATACAGAAGCAGGGGTAAAAGTAGCATTAAAAAGGATTTACAAAAGATGGGGACACACAAACAAGATATGATTCTAATACCAGAGTATGGGGTGTTCATATGGAATTCCTAGAATTGGTTGAAAGTTCATAGGCCATGCTGTAATCCAATCTGTGTTGTGCAAGGAGTCTTCCCAGGGTGTCCTCAGTTTGTAAAACTCTGTGGAGGCAATGGTCTGCACAAGGTGATGTGTGAATAGTAGCTGGCATTCTACGCATGCACTGTTGGAGATACATCTATGTAAAGAAAGATGCTGAATATTAGAACATTAGAAAAATTTTCACGAGAATAGACCTTTCAGCCCAACAAAGCTCACTAATCCTATCAACCTACTTTTTTTTCAGAATGACATCAAGTACAGTCATGAAGGCCCCTAAAATCCTTTTTTTTACCCCACTGCTTAGTGATTTCTTCCATGTGTTTATGGTGTGAAGAAAAACGTTCAACCGTTTGTGTGAAATTTATACTTAGCAAATTTTCAACTATGTTCCTATTTCTTGTTATACACATTTTAAAGTCTCAAACTGGAACCACTATTCTAATTCCTTTCATAATTTTTAAAAACTTCATGTCTCCTCTTAATATCTGTTAGCTTAAACTGAAAAGGTTTAACTACTTTATGTTTAACTAATCTTTTCTTATAGCTCACACTTCCCAGAATTGTTCTGGTCACAATTCTCTGTGTTTTTCTAGTGCTGCTATGTCTTTTTTGTAGCATGGAGACCAAAACTTTATCCTGTCCTCCAGGTGAAATGTTGCGCACGCCAGTGGCCTGTGTGTTTCTCTTTATTTTTTAGATTCACATCCCTGATGCAGCATTATCAAATACACTGAAATTAACCAGGTATCATTTATTAGTTTAAGGCATCTGATTGTAATCAACTTGTAAGCACTGAATGGCCAGACTATTCCAAATACTATAGCTGCTTTACCATTGTTACTCTCAGTGCACCACTCAGAGTATTTTAACCCACTGTATCTGAGTGTGGAATTACAACTCTACAGCAGCTGATCGGAAAGAGGATTATCGGGATACAGCATCTAGCACATGCTGCCTCAGTCACACGCACAGTCTATTCGTATTGCTCCCATGCGGCAAACGCTTCAGAGTCTTTCCTGTAGGGACCACGTGGTTCAGAAACAGTTTTATCCCAAGAGCTCTAAATGTACTTGATAATTCCATCAAGTGCTCCCGGTAGAACTGTTTGTACTTATACTGTAAGTATCATCACTTCACTGTAAACTTGCATTACAGTTGTAATATTGCACAACCTGAACCACTTTATCAAGCGAGTATTTACATATGATGATGACTGTCTTCTAAGTTGATTTAGATTTCCAAGCGCTATCTTCTTGGAGCTCTTGATATAATTTTTGAGATGAAATGCAGTAAAGTATGTATATTACACTAGCCAACCCACGGCATAGCATACGCCGCATAATTATTTATTGATGTGTGAACACCTCCTGAAAGACACAGTTGTCCAAATGGGGAGGGTTTGAGGATACAACTGTCAGTGAATGAAAAGATGGAACTCTGGAGAGAGCAACATACAATTGTCCGTGACTGAAAACAGGTTTTGGCAGATACAGGCATATCTTTTTGAAAGTTTGGCATTGTGCCTTATTAATTGTCATTGCAAACACCAATCTAACAGGAAATTGTCTGCGTGTAAAAGTAAAAGGCAAATTTGAATCTAATGGGGTCAGTGAAATCCAGGGAATAAGGACAGTTTGTGAGGTAAGAGATGTGATAGTCTTACACTCCAGTACATTGCGGTGAATGCTGGTAACAGAAAGTCTAGTGCCATTACAGAGACGGATTTCCTCAACCATGTGCAAATCCATTCAACACAAACATTTTTCTGCAGCCACGCTGATGTGACGTCACCTTCCCACTATCCTCTTACTGAAAAACATTTACAAACACATTTCACACCGGAATTTCAATGCAACATTTGCTCAAAAACCTTCACGCTCCAGAAATATCTCAAAGCACATTTAAACACACACTCCACTGAACAAACGCATTCCACACAGGTCTTTCAATGCACTATTTGTTCGAAAACATTCCGACTGCAGAGATATCTCAACGCACATTTAAAATCACACTCCACTGAATGAATTATGCAATGTGAACATTGCCAGCAATGCTTCAAAACAACTTGTGCTCTCAAGAAGCACTTACAAACTCATTCCAATTCCTTTCAGTGTCAACTCGCAAACTCCATGCACAGTCATCGAATTCAGTTTTACGCTGCTTTTCAAGAAGATACCGCCATTCCCATCCAAGAACATAACATTGGCCTACCTAACGTAGTATGTACTTCTTGTAGTGCTCTTCATTGGCCATCAGAGGAGTTGGCGGGCCTGGCCCTGTCGTAATTTAAACTTATGCTTTACACCCTGCTTTCCTATTGATATGTCCTCAAAGGCTTGTTCAGATTCAGAGGGTTGCTCCTTTCTTACTGCATCAATAAACAGCTCGCCTTCCTCTTTATCTGAGACATCACACACTGCATGCACGGGTTTACCTTTTCCAGTCCTGTAAACTTTAGCAAAGTGGTTCAATTTACCACATTTTTCACACTGTCTTCCTTTAGCTGGACATTGACTTTTTCCAACGTGTGCTTTGTTTCTGCAGTACCTGCACTTATGAATATGCTTGTATGCATCACACGTTTCATATTCCTTTGCTGCCTTCTCAATTGTGTAATGCATTTTTTGTTCAGCGCTCTTTGGAGGTCTTGCTTTTTGTGTGTGTACTGTGTTCACAGTCAGTTCACGTGAGCCGTGATCAAAAGTCTCGTTTATACCCTGCTTCTTCTCATTAAACTTGTATCTCGCGAATATCATATTCGTCGTAGGCATGACAAACACCAGCAGCAGCATGTTTATGAACTTAATTTAAACTTAAGGTTTACACCATGCTTTGTTTCCACAGTAGCTGCACTTATGAATATGCTTGTATGCGGCACTCGCTGCATATTCTTTTGCTGCCTTCTCAATTGTGTAATGCTGACGGACGGTCTTATATGGGCAGGCACTCACTCCCAATTACGTGGGAGGCGTGACGATGAGGGACGCAACTTCGCCTCACACGGCGACAGAGCTGCAGGCTATGGCCGTATTTGTGCAAAACACTATTCAATCCCTGACCATCTCATCTTTGTTTGCATAAGCACAGTCCTTCCCCAGCAATTTTAAGTCTGTTACAAAGTGATCAAAAGTCTTGTTTATACCCTACGTCCTCTCAGTAAACTTGTATCTCGGGAATATTATATTCGTCTTAGGCATGACAAACGCCAGCGGCAGCTTGTCTATGAACTTAATTTAAACTTAAGCTTTACACCTTGCTTTCCTATTCGTTTGCATAAGCACAGCCCTTCACCAGCAATTATAACTCTGTTACAGCAATTTTAACTCTGTTACAAAGTATTCAAAAGTCTCATTTAGCTTTACACCTTGCTTTCCTATTTGTTTGCATAAGCACAGTCCTTCACCAGCAATTCTAAGTCCGTTACAGCAATTTTAACTCTGTTACAAAGTGATCAAAATTCTCGTTTACACCCTTCGTCTTCTCATTAAACTTGTATCTTGTGAATATCGTATTCGTCGTAGGCATGACAAACGCCAGCGGCAGCGTGTCTATGAACTTAATTTAAACTTAAGGTTTACACCGTGCTTTGTTTCCGCAGTAGCTCCACTTATGAATATGCTTGTATGTGTCACTCGCTTCATATTCTTTTGCTGCCTTCTCAATTGTGTAATGCTTTTTTTGTTCAGTGCTCTTTGGAGCTCTTCCTTGTTCTCCGCGTACTGTGTTCACAGTCAGTTCACGTGAGCCACTCGGAATACATGCATCCAAGGTTCTCAGCTGTGCTTGTGCGATCTTGCGATGTCCACGGCTTTATTTAATGTTAGCTAAGACCCGGCACTTAAAAGTTTCTTTCGCACTTTCGCTGAGTTTGTGCCAAACACTAGTCTATCCCTGACTATCTCATCTTCGTTCTCATAAGCACAGTCCTTCACCCGCAAATATTTAGCGGCAATGTGTCTATTGGATTGCTGCCGATGGACGGCCTTATATGGGCAGGCACTCAATTACGTGGGAGGCGTGACGATGAGGGACGTAACTCCGCCTCACACAGCAACCGAGCTGCAGGCTATGGCCATATATATGTACATAAGTAGGTTCCAGTTATGACCGTTACGCGTAGAATTTCAAAATGAAACCTGCCTAACTTTTGTAAGTAAGCTGTAAGGAATGAGCCTGCCAAATTTCAGCCTTCTACCTACACAGGAAGTTGGAGAATTAGTGATGAGTCAGTCAGTCAGTCAGTCAGTTATGGCTTTGCCTTTTATTAGTATAGATTATACAGATACATTTTTAACTTAATTTAAATAATGTATACTGTTAATAATTAAATGTGAGGGTGTGGTGGTGGTAGCGATGAGCTAGCGCCCCGTTCAGGGATTGTTCCTGCCTCACAATAATTAAATTTGTACTATGAAGATATTTCAATGTTCCTTAAAAGTTTTGAAGTGTTCTAAGCTCACAGATGGCTTGACATTTATTGCAGATTTTTTGTGGCAACTGGTTACTTGAAGAAAGAAAAGGAAGGACAGGAATTGGGAGTTGTACGTTTGAAGGAGACAGTACTCCTGCAATAAATTATTTAACTGAGGGTCACACACGGCACAGCAAGCATCTTGCAGGAGGCAAGAACAATCTCTGGATGGGGTGCCAGCTCATCACTAACACTGCATCACCGTGGCCCCATGTTTAATAATATGTTTTAATTCCTATGATCATGTAAATGATATCAAGTATACGTTTTAGTATTTAAATTGTTCAGAGAGATGAAATATCATAAATATAATGTATTCTATGTCCTGTCTACATAAGGGAATGCCCATTTAAGAAGCACGTAGTGATTCACACACATAGAGCACATTGAAGAACACAAAGAATACAAAACATTTAACATGCTACTTCAGTTACGATGGGATTTAAGAAATTAGTAAATTAAACAATTTTAAGATGAAGTTTATGACGTTCTACTTTAATATCAAAATAAACTACGTGATTAAAGTGGAAATTTCGAGATTAAAGTTTCAAGCTTTTTTTCCACTGTGTCTCTGTTTTTTTTTTCTTTTCTGTGTACCCTAATAAGCTTCCATATGACACTCAGATGGTGGGGTATGACTCGCCTTTCCAGTGCGGCTTTGAAATCTGACCAGTTCTTTTTCATTTTGGGCACTGTACGATTTTCTGAACTTGAACTTACGAGTTTCTCTATCACTCTATGTCACTCGATCAACTTCCTTTTATTGCTTATACCACTACTTAAACCAACAAATAGTACGTTTTTCCTTGCCTCCACTTAGTTTTCTCTGAAATTATTTTATTTTCCCCGTTAAGGGGAAAGGGTCTATTTATATTTATTTGCGTATTCTAAGAGGTATAATTCTGGGAGGAGTCGGGGTGAGGCAGCAGTTGCGTGTATGTGTGTTACATTTCACGTTGACTGGGATTTATGTAGAGGAAGAACGTGTAAGTTGGTGCATGCACAGATTTATGCATCTGGATTTTTATGTGCATACGCATATTTCTGTTTTTGTCCGTACATCATGTTTTAGTGTGAATTCTACACACAGTGTTATACATGAGGCCCCAGGTCATTATACAGCTTAAGAATAATATCCTTTGACACTATTTATCTGACTATAAAACCTAAAATTCTCTTAGCATTCTTAATGGTTTCTTTACATTGTCTGGATATAAATAGTAACAAAGGCACAATGACTGCTAGTTCCTTTTCATAAGAAATATTTTCAAGTGTCAGACCTTCAATTATGTATCCAAGAGGGAGGTCAGTGGAATGGTGAGGATGCAAGGAGTAGAGCTGGCGAAGGTGGATGAGTTTAACTACTTGGGATCAACAGTACAGAGTAATGGGGATTGCGGAAGAGAGGTGAAAAAGAGAGTGCAGGCAGGGCGGAATGGGTGGAGATGAATGTCAGGAATGATTTGTGACAAACGGGTAGCAGCAAGAGTGAAAGGAAAGGTCTACAGGATGGTAGTGAGACCAGCCATGTTATATGGGTTGGAGACTGTGACACTGACCAGAAAGCAGGAGACAGAGCTGGAGGTAACAGAGTTAAAAATGCTAAGATTTGCATTGGGTGAGACGAGGATGGACAGGATTAGAAATGAGTACATTAGAGGGTCAGCTCAAGTTGTACTGTTGGGAGACAAAGTCAGAGAGGCGAGATTGCGTTGGTTTGGACATGTGCAAAGGAGAGATACTGAGTATACTGGGAGAAGGATGCTTAGGATAGAGCTGCCAGGGAAGAGAAAAAGAGGAAGGCCTAAGAGCAGGTTTATGGATGTGGTGAGAGAGGGCATGCCAGGTGATGGGTGTAACAGAACAAGATGCAGAGGACAGAAAGATATGGAAGAAGATGATCCGCTGTGGCAACCCCTAATGGAAGCACCCGAAAGTAGAAGAAGAAGATCTGCCACAAATCTGCCCAAGGTTGTATGGTGTCTAGTTCCTTCTGTAATGATTCTAGGTTTTCTGGCAATTCATCTAGGTTGGTGTGTGTGTTCATACTGTTGGATATAGGCACATTCTTAGTTTTATCAGCTATCATGGGCTTAGCCCTCGACTAAATTATCACTTAAGTTGTACATGGAAGTCAGATTGAAGAGTAGAAGAGTGGGGGTAGTTCCCACTTAGGGTTTTGCAGTGGTTGTACATGAGTGTCAAATCATAGAGGGGGGCTGTCAGAGGGTTCTCAAACATTAGTGGCTGGACACAAAATACCCCAACGATGCCACTGGAAAACAGCATCAGACAAACCTGTCATGAAAGAATGACAAGATCTTCTATTATGTTTCATTGTGTATCTGATAACCTCCTTCTAGGAAACAAAGTCAAGTAACTGCTGTAGGTGCTTTGAAGGTCCACACCATGGCATCTGCTGCTGTGGCACTTGTCTGTTGGGAATGTTGTCCAAATTATGTCATTGCCTTTATTGTTACCATGTATACAACATCAGGAGTAGAATTTGGGGCAGAAGATAACCATATACCACCTTATTACAGCCTAGGATGCACAGGTTCAGCACTAGCCCAGACATATTGTTAAACAGAAAGCAGTCAATAGAACATTGTACATACTAAATGTTGACAGTCCATTACCCAACATTGCACAGGAGATGCTACATTCTCAGGGTGTTGTTCCTATGTTAATTTCAAATTCTCCTTCACCAGCTTGAGAGGGAAGCCGACCACATAGCCTAATAAAACCAAATGAATCAGTCCCTATTAATCCATTGTACATACAAGAGATGGAACATGTTATTAGGCCAGTTTTGGTGTGCTGCAGCAACAGAACAAGCGTTACCTTTGTCTGATACAGTGTGATGATTACCCATTTAAGGCAAGCCAGATGTTTAGCCTTCATGAAAATGTCTTGAGCACAATACAGACAAAGGTCATGCCTATCTCCATTGAGGATTTTCATGTAAATAACACCAGTGATTCTGAACACAATTATTTTTTTTCATTATGGAGTTCATTCAGGTCTAATGTGCAAAAAGCAATTTTGATTTAAAATGGCACTTGACTATTACATCAGTGTTAATGCCCTTATGCCCTTGCCAGATTCCTTGCTTCTTCTTCACAGGGGAGTGAAGCATGTAGAAGTGTTTTATAAAAAATAAATCCACAGTGTGCATAGTTTCTTAATAGACAGAAGTGTATTAATCATTGTCATTATTATTATTATTATTATTATTATTATTATTATTATTATTATTATTATTATTATTATTATTATGGGAGACACCTATCCCAATGTGAAACAAGTCAAAATTAATAAAGTTTATTTACAATTCCTAATAAACACCCTGTAGTGTAGTCATTAGTAGTAGAAAATAAGTAATATGGTATTTATAAACTGTTCTGTTTCTCTTCTTGGTATCCTCATGTGCCTCTTGGTGGTCATCTCAGGTAAAGGAGCACTGCAATCATTAGACAGAAGGGTCCTTTCATCAGATTGGCTGTCCCAGCACTGCTTCAGCTGTAGAATGGCCAGTAAGAGGAGGACGCTAGTTGCCTGTGGTCTCCAGGACTCTGACTGTGTTTGGCTTGTCTGATTTCTTTTCTACAATTTGTCAGTGGTTCTGCAATTAGCTGATGTACAGATATTATTGTTTTTCATTTATGTTAATTAGATTCAACTTTGTTTTTGATGTATCTGAACAAATCTGTATCCCTATATGTGGTCTAATCTGTTGTTGCATTTGCCTTGAGAATTGTCGCAGTGCTCTCTAACTGCACTTGGTGAGGAGCACTGTGCAGGGAAAAATTATTTTGTATTGTTGTATTATATTTCTGACATGGCAATGACAGACTGGCCATCTAGCTCTGTAAAGAGGATTACTTGTAATAATAATAATACTTTGCATTTATATAGCACTTTTCTCACTACTCAAAGTGCTCAGCAATTGCAGGTTAAAGGCCTTGCTCAAGGGCCCATCAGAGCAGAGTCCCTTTTGGCATTTACGGGATTCAAACTGGCAACCTTCCGAATGCCAGTGCAGATCCCTAGCCTCAGAGCCACCACTCCACCTACTCATGTTCTGATTTGTGTGTTGTATTTACCCCATTTTGTGACACCCATTGCACACCCAATCTATCGGAAGTGGGATTCTCTCTGAATTATTCTTCCTAAGAATTCTGACTTTTTTTTCCTAAAAGGTTTTTGGGAGTTTTTTCTTTTTTGCTTAGAGAGATGAGGTATTCCTTGTATGATTTTGGCTATACAAGAAATAAATTGTGCTTATAGTGTGAATGACAAGGAAAAAGCAGCTCTCTTTTTGTTTTTTGGAATTCCACTGAATTACCGGTATGTCAGTCTATCTTTAAGCTTTGCCTATCTGTGGAAACTTGTTTACTCATCACTGCTGCTTATAGCTATAATTTGTTTGTAACAGCTTTTATTCATTTTAATAGTGAACCATTTATTTAGGAAAGAATAGTATGATTTCAAACAAAAATTCCTTTTTGTAGTTACCCTCAGACATCCAGATCACTTCTGCATTGGGGCTTCTGCAAGCTTTAATTACTGAATTTACATAACCTAGAAAGACAATAAAGTGAATCCTTTATTCAATGAATCCTTCACTAAGTAAATACCCCTTGTTATCTGTGCAGAGAAAAAACAAACCCTTTCTACTCATTTCTCAGTTTTTAAATTTTTTTTTTGCTATTCATTATACATTTATTACATATTAAATATACCATTATTTCTGCATAGTTCCAATAACCTTTCTGTAATCCCATGGTGGACTGAGTTAGGAATGTTCTCATAGTGTAAATTTTACTGAAGGAAATCATTCAAGCAATTGCTTTTTTAAAATTAGGAACCTTCACAATTTAGTAAGCCTGATAGCTCCAGGAATTACAAAATGTGCAAGTATTTTAAGTCTGAGGTCAATATCTAACATCAGGGTTAATTCCCATCATATTGTGTCATAGTGACTTTAATAGGTGCTTTATGAATCAATCCATCAATTTAGATAGGGCGCCGCAAGTCGAGGTCTGCAGCAGCCATGAATAAGATTTAAGCTCTAATAGACACTGATGACACTGAACATTTATCTCAGAGATGCTGAAATCCTCTGATAACTTCAAAAGAGCACAAGGTACTTGTTGAGTCACTGGAGCATGCATATCTAAAATAAACCCACAACAGGGGTTTAAGGACACATTAAAAGAAAAGTCACCAGTGAGGAACACACTTTACAAGAAGTGACTGTTTTGATCTCTGCCTTTTCACTCAGACAGACGCTTTTTTTTTTGTTTCTTTTTTTTCTTGTATCTATTGGTAATATTACTGCAGCAATAAAGCAAAAAACATAAGGGCACTTGAATTTAAGTCTCATTTTCTAAAGCATTATGAACAACAATTTGAACGCAAAAAATAAGAAGCACCTAAATATAAACGTTTTTGTGGAACTTTGTAACATATGAGGTTTCTCATCATAATACAGGTATAATAGTCTTTTATATTAAATAAATACATACATTTGCCATAATAATACCTTTTTCAGACATATGACTCAGACAGAACTGTATTAGTGCCAAAGGGGCACTGCTGCTGCCATTCTGACTTATTTTTGCAGGACTTCCTAGACCTGCCAGTCCCACTTGGGTTTGTGGGCAGTCATCCTGGCAGCAAGGAGTTCATCTGAGAGGGGTACCAGGCATTAAGAGGGTGCAGATACTCAGTTGCTTGCATGTGCACTGAACAATATTTCAATTTCCAGATCATGTCTTAATAAATAAATGGAAAATATTTAAACTGTGCATAACAGGAATAAACCCTCAAAATTAAATACAGGTCTCACATTGCCAAACAGCAATGCCAGCTTTCACATCAGTCTGCCACCTACTTATTTATCTTTAAGCAAAACCTGTAACTGTCATATAAAGCTATCATTGCCACAGAGTATTTTTAACCTTGGTAATAAGGATCAGTATGACTTAAAATATTAAAACTATAAATATCCCAACAGCCAGTGCCTGGAGATATTTCCTGATTTGTATGTCAGCAACCTATTAAAAAATTAAAGTATATGTTTATAGTTTGTGGTCTGCTTAGAATTTTTGCTGTGAGTTATTATATTTCAAGAGGAAGTAAGACTTAATTGCTTTATTGCATATTATCTTTCTCTATACAATCTCAAATTCTCTGGAATGATTTGATGTGCTGGCTAACAAAATGCCCATCCATCACTGTACAGATAAAATACTTAAATGACATTAATGTAGACAAGAGAGTGCAGCAGTAAGCTATTTATCAGAGTGATTTTCTGGTTAACATTCTCTTTCATAAAATGACCTGATGCTCTGAATATTAAAAGTAACACCATATGTTAGCACTTATGGCAGATTTAAATAATTAGCAGAGTACTAGACCGGGACACATTTTTTGAAAAAAAAAAAAAAAAGCGCACAATATTAGGCTTCATGACTGCCAAAAGCTGAAGTAACACACTTCAGAAATTCACCACACAAGTACCTTAGGCATGTTCAATAAATTAATTATTAGAAATTATGAAGAAAATATCCCATTTTTTCATTGGCAGGTTTTTCAAAAGGAAGACAGAGGGTCTTCTGCATTCTTCTGTTCACAAGCATAGCAACAGGGGGCACTATGGCTTCACTGAAAAAGGCCCCGAACTTCTAATAAATCATTTTCCTGTATTTAAGGCATGATCGATAAATAAAATATTATTAACATTAGGAAAATTATTGTATTTCTCTAATTATTGAATTTAAAAGACAAGGTGCCTTGCAAAAACAAATGATCTTGGTCCACCACTGTAACTTCACTAAAGCAGGGCTGTAATATCCTGGTCAATAACACATGCTAATAAAGCATTCTGATCATCAATCTCAACAATACCTTAGATACATAAAAACACCAACTAAATTATTTAACTGTTGGGCTAAATGTAACATATCTGGATGGCATTTTACAGCTTAATCAGATGGGATTTTCACATCTTAAGTGAAAGGCACACTGGTGCAGCAAATAGCACTGTTGTGTCACAGATATTGAGCCCGGGCTCAGTACCTGGCCACAGTTTACTTAGTGCAGAGTTTTCATGTTTTCCCCACACTGTATTGTGGCTCCTTCCATGATACATGGCCCTGGGTTGAGGAGTGTTATACCATTCAAGTTCAGTTATATAAGCTACAACTTACCACAAACTCAAAAATGGTTTAATCAGTTAAGAAATTGAACAATAAGATATGATACCATTGTGGTGCAAACAATAGAAATGCTGTCTGATGGCTTGGGTTGACTGTCATCTGTAAGGAGTTTTCATCCATGAGTTTTCTTTCTTTAGAAATTTTGTCTTTCCTCTAAATTCATGTAGATGAGTTCTTCATTTTGATCTTCCTCCTAAACTAGGCAAACTACCCAAGTGCTATGTCAGCAAGCTTACAAATAAGTTTATTAAGCACCAGGATATTGCTGTTACACAGGAAAAAGGGCAAAACCAGGTGATCAAAAGACATGCTCATCAAGCCAAGACTTAAGGCAGAAAATATAAAACAAATCAAATGAGAAAAGTTTAAAGCAAAGGACTTTGATTAGGGTTTTGAATCAGCAGCTTACAATGATGTAACCCATCACATCGATTACCCGCATGTCACAACCTCTTAGGACATGGCTCTGGAAACTCAACACACAGTCCAAAAAAGATAGCGGCCAAAGCGCTCAAAAAAATTGTACAAGGGAACCAATATAATAATAAAGAATCATGAGAACTGAAATCTGTGGCCTCAAAAAAACTGCTTGATAGAAACACATAAAAATTGTAGACTGAAACCAAATTGTAACTGACTATTGAAAATTCAACATGGCTTAGCAAAATCCATGACAAGGCAAAAAGACATACTTTTAGACAAAAGCTATAATACAGCAAGACAATACAACTGTTATCCAAATTAGTTGAGAAGAGATCACTATACATATCTGGGGCCTTTGATGAGATCATGATTAGGCCACTACAAAATTTTGTGAGCTCTGGAACCACCAGACTCAATGCACTCCAATTGCTTGATCTGAATCATATTTTTTGTGTCAATGCTCGTTTTGGGTTGCCCCACGCACCATACTGTGTATATATTTTGTTGAACCAACAACAATCACGCAAAATTTCATGAAAATCAGCCATTTTTGGAGGGTTTGGCAAATGAAAAAACAGAAAACAAATAGACAGTCAAACAGCATATGATTTTTTTCTTTTTTATATAGACAGATAACATGGCCACCATAATGATAAGAGATGATTTACTGCACATGAATTTTGCCCAGCGATGACAACTGTGTCCTCAGATGATAAACAAAATATGAAAAAGGTAATGAATAAAGATGAATTTCTTATTAAATGATTAACAAAACGTAAAAATAATAAGTGAAAAAATGTATGGTGATGCAGAGTTAAGCGCCAAAACCTCATAGATCCACTGAATTGTTATACTGTGCATCATCACACAGATATAAACTGCGTTTTCTAGAATTCGTAATTCTAAAGACAAAAAAGTTAGAACATACATACATACATCCATTATCCAACCCGCTATATCCTAACACAGGGTCACAGGGGTCTGCTGGAGCCAATCCCAGTCAACACAGAGTGCAAGGCAGGAACAAACCCCGGGCAGGGGGTTTACATACATTTATACACAATACATATTTGCCAATATTTGTTTATATGTACAGTATTTTATGTATTTACTATATACAGCATGTGTTTACAGTTTTTTTTCTTCTGATTATCTGTTCAGTAACCTATGCTGGTAAATGTATGGATTTTATTTGTCAGAATATATAATCACATTATAGCTGTTTCTAACAAACATTTTATTGAATTTATATAGCACTTGATTGATATTTTGATGATGTTACCCTACTGAGATCCTGCAGGTCTAGCACAACCTGTCTTAATACTTTTTGGAGTGAGATGAAATGTTGGGGACATAGTTAGAATTCAAATGTTTAAGTGGGCAAAATGAAGGCTTTACAACCAAGACAGATATGGATTTTAAAAAATCAGTTACCATATATACTTGCGTTCAAAAATGTGACACTTATTTATTTATTTATTTTTTACATCTTCTTGCTTCCCCAAATCTCACACCAGTTTCTCAGATGCATTGAATTTTGTTGCAGCAGTGCAGTTACCAATTTCTTTCGTGACTTCAATGACTTTTAATTTTAAACCAACTTGATATTTTCTTCTGATTGAACGCTTCATCGTAGATAAGGGATGCTCTTACGAAAAAGGTATATGAGGGTGTGAGAAACAAAAAAAACACAAAACAGTGCAAACATTGCTTCGGAATAGTTCAGGTATTGCCTTGTGGTCACATAGGCACAATACATAGAAAAAAAGGCAGTGTGCTCTGTGATTACTCTCTCAGGTGGGCATTAGCATATCATAATCTTTTGGACCAACAGCGTGAGTTTTCTGGATTTGACTTATATGATCCGACATTATAAATGATACGGAAATTAAACAGTAAAATCAAGCCCCAAGAGAACTTATCCGTTTATCCGTATATACGGTACATTTAGCCCTGTAGACTAAATGGCTTAATTGAAAAAATGACCCACCACACGATTATCACTGTAGTGAAGTTTTAAGTTTTCAATAATTATCATTATTGTATTATTGTCCAGCCATATTTTTAAGTGTCAAAGACAGATGTCCTCATTCCACAGATAGGATGGCACTGGAGTAACTTACTAGTAACGTGAAGCTGAAGGTCATGCTGAACACACTGTCTATGTGGAAGTCGAGGAGTATTTTGTGAGATGGTATTTGAAAAGTATCCAAACGTAAGTCCACATTAGACCCTGCATGGTAATATTTTTTTTTCAAAGGTGAGCAATTCAACACCGCATTGCAGACTCTGTAATCCATTAATTTAAATTATCTAGCGATAATTTTTGTGCTACCTTGGCCAACCTATATACAGTAATGCTATAAATATTTATTAATTTTGTAAGTATAGAACCATTTTTGAAGTGACTTAATCAAATTCAGGCTTACATAAAAGAGAATCCTAATCTGGACCACAAAAGTGTAGGATGCTGCACTGAAAGAAGCATGATTTCATTCATCCATTTTCTAACCAGCAAATCACAGCAACAGGGCACCATTAAAGATCTCACATATTTATATATACTGTATTCTTTCAATCACACCAGGCTACTTTGGATAGTTGCTTGTTGTGCTTGTATACTCCTGCAACATTTTTTTCTATTTGAATTCCACTTATTTATATAATTCACTGTATAGCAAACACTTGATAGAGCTTGAAGAGATTAATTTCAGAAATTTCACCTTCCCGGTAAATGAAGTTCAAATAAGTTCTCAATTGCTGCTAAATAGCCTGGCCGCTAAGACCTTATAAGATTATAATGTGATGTGTGTGCACCCATATCTAGCAATGACACGCATGTGCTCTGCATCAGCTGGTGATGTCACAGACATGCAACATTTGAAAAATACAATGTAAAAAAAAGTAAATTCATGTGACAATTAGCAAAATGTAAGAAAGAGAAAAGTGAAAATATCTGGATTGCACATTGGTGAAGTGCTCAGGACCTCTGCCTCAAGAGTTCAATGGCTTGGGTGCACATTTGTTGTATATGTGAAAGTATGCACCTTTTTCACAATCTCTGCATTTTTTTTTTCTGCTTTTCCTCTCATGTGTCAATGATGTGCAGGTTTGTTTAACTGGTGACATTAAACTGTCATCATGTGAATAAGTTCCTAATTTTGGCCTTTGACGGCTTGGTCCCAACTGACTGGTGTGCCTAATGCTGACTAATGCTGACTATCTAATTATTCTATTTATTTTATTTGTTTTAAAGTTGTTAATTGTAAAATATTCACATTTTTCTGACACCACTTTGTTTTTACATGTACAGTGCAATGTGTAGATTTTTTGTAAACTGTTGCTCGGGTGCTTGCCAATGGGGAACGACCAGATTTAGCAACCTGTAATGTAATAAGGTCAACAGTATAAAGGTCACCACCATGTATTTTCTTTTTATCCGAGAATGCAGATTTCACTAAAGACTTTTTGTGTGGGTTTTCTTGGATAAGAATTCACGTTTTAGATCCTTTTGCTTTGTTTTGTCTACTATGTGCCATGCCTCATATTTTGGATTGATAATTTGGTTTGATTAATTATTGGTTTTATATTTGGCTTGTTTTTTCTGTTCTTCTGTTCCCAAATCAAACCCAACCTCTCTTCTGACCCCCACCAAGGCAAGACACTGAGTATGACACACAACACAAGACATTCCAGAGTCCAAATACATTTGCTTTCAAACTTTTAGTAGGACTTTAAAGTAAAAGCAGTTTACACAAATATGGAAAAGAAATGTTTATAACACAAAAAAGGCTTCTTCTCTATACTGTTTCAATTCCAGACTTCTTTATTTTTGTCACTTTTTATTACATTATTTACATTACATTTATAATTATATTACAATTACATTCTATATTTTTGCTATGGTCAGAAAATTACCTACCCTTATACCTTGTCTTTAAGCTTTTTATTTTTATAAAATATTAGTGTGTTCTTCATTTTTGATGTACAGTACAGTTATTTGGCCTAAAAATACTCATAAGAAATTCATAGATACTTTAATTCTTTGCTATAGCTTTAAATACTTACATTTCTTTTATAATTTTCTTTTTAAATAACCCTTTTCAGTAGAGAAGGTGTGTCAGACTCAGATACTGGATGGCAGCAATTGCTACAGGTTTTCATTTTATCCACTTTCTTAATTAATAATTCTACTACTATTGGAACATACTTTCCTGGCGTAATTTTGCTTGATTTTTTAAGAGTAAGGGCCTTAATTTTCCTTAATCAGCAGCCAAACAATAATGAGACATTAATTAAATAACGGGTTTCATTAATAGCAAGAATTGGCTTCTAGCTTGAGACTCTGGAGTTAGTGGTATATTTCAGCCTGGATTCTTCTGCTGGCTGGGGATCAGCTTCTTGTTTTACATCCAATTGGTTCATTTTGGTGTCATTTATTTATTTATGTTATTGTTACTGTAGTTAATTCTCTGCTTTGTTCTTTATATCATTGGTAGGTTTCATATATTGTATAGGTGGTCCCCTAGGAGGCAGGGCCTCCTGCTCATCATCACAAAGGACTGGCCTCAGAGCCATAAAGGCAGGGGCAACCTACAATTCCTTGTGCTTCATCCTGAATGCGCAAAGGAGTGGTGAGTGTTTATTGAGATTTTGTTGTGCCTTGTGGTTATTGTGTTTTCTGGATTTGTGACTATTTTGACATGTTTTTTGACTTTGCTATTGGATTTCTGTATTAGGACTGTATTAGGTTGTTTTTGGGATTGCCTTTTGTGCATTTCGGAGCTTCACAGTTTAACAGAGCTTTTTTGTTAAATAAATCTTTTATTTTATAAAGATCCTGTGTTTGCCCTTATATGTAGTTGTAGTTTGATGGTAAATCCCCCCCAGTGGGCATTTTTGGAAGTGTTTCTGGAACTCTTTAGTGCTTTGAACTCCAAGTTCATAACAGTCAGCTTGTCATCTGTTGGCTCACTTTGCATCTCATTATTGTTCAGCTGATAAAGGAAAATGCAGTTTAATGTAGAAAACTGTAAAGCACTACACATGAACAAAAGGAACGTCAATTATAAATATAAGACAGGAAACGCTGTCATACAGGAAGCAGTCTGTGAAAAAGATGTATGGATTTATGTTGACATAGCATTTTCATCATCTAAGCAATGTGCAGAAGCAATTAAAAAGGCAAATACAATGTTACATTATAAAACTATTGAATGTAAATCAAGGGATATTATGATTAGACTATATAAAGCACTAGTGAAGAAAGACGTACTGTAGCAGCACTTGAAGCTGTGCAGAGGAGAGTGAATCCCAAGACTTAAGGACATGTTGTAATCTGGCAGGTTCAGGGAATTAAACCAGTTTAGTTTTCGAACAGATGAGTCTTCATTGGGATCTAATCCAGGTCTTCCAAATATGCAACGATATTGACAAAAAATACATCCTGCAGAACTCTTCCAAATTAACAGTGAAACATGTACTTGAGGACACAGGTGGAAATTAAGGTGAAGGACATTTAGGACTGAAGTCAGAAAGTACTTCTTTAAACAGTGAGTTATGGGGATCTGGAACAAACTACAGAGTCATGTTCATGAAGCAGAAACCATGACAACCTTTAAGAAGTAGCTGGATGAGATAATTGGACAACTTAGTTATTGGCTAAACAAACGGATTGATGGACAAATGGTCTCTTCTCATTTGTCAAATTTCTTATGTTCTTAGCTGCAGTAATTGGTGACTAATCAGGAAAGTGACTGAAAGAAAACCCTGCGGCCATTATGGCTATAAGGATCTGAGTTTGACACCCCAGCAGTAGAGCTTACTCCCAAAATTGTATCCAAATGCTGATGATTAGCAATTAGTAGTGTAGACAGAGGCACTAGCAAAATTGAATGCTAAAGGTGAGAATTGATCTCACTGCTATTTTCAAATTTCTACCAATGGGCCGACATGTGAATATGCCACTGATGACATCATTCCTCTTTAGCATTCATTGCCGTTATCATTTGGATAAAAGTAAGGGAGTAAACTCTATAGAAAAGTGAATTAAAATGAAAATGGCAAATAAAACTTAAGAATTTAAAGTTTTAGAAAAAAATACTAATATTTTAGAATTTCTTGAAATAAGAAGACAGATAAGGGCAACTTTCCCTGATTGTGAAATTAGTTGGAATAAAATTCCACACCCGTAATGGCCCTCTAGGACTGAACTTAGTATCCACTAGGCTAGAATGTTTCCTTGCTGGTTAGCGGTGAGTTAAAGTAATCTATCAATAATATCTATTTAACTACATATAGTAAAGTTATCTTTCTATCAGAAATAAGCAAATACTTATGTTTATATAGCTTCCAGGAGCCGTACTGATGGCAGCCTTTAAAAGAACCTTTGTGTTCTCTCTCTGTTTCTCTGTTTTTTTCTTTGTAGTTAGCAGTTTTTAATAATTTTTAAAGTTCATAAATTTTAAGATTAGATGTGATCTAACATCTGGCTTCTCACTACAGAATTATAAATATATTTGAAATTGATGATATGCTGATTTCATCACAAACTCATGCACCAACTCAACTGCCTTTCAGAGAAACTGTAAACTTGAGAGAAACCACAGGGTAAGCTAAGAAGATCTGAAGGCTATCTTATCTATATAACACCTGGACATGTAAGAGACACTGAGGAACATAAAGTGGAATATATTAAATGTTCCTTTAGCCAGCTGGTAGCACTGTGTTCACTACTGCCTAAGGAGCTCTTTAACACCTTATTAGAGGAGCAGCTCATCTGAAGATGGAAAAGGAAAAGAGCAAGAGCAAGAATAAATGTTAGGCAGAAAGGTTTCTGAATTGGTCTGCCTGCATATGGTGAGTAAATGATCAGTTTCTTTGATGTATAAATTGTCATCTGTTAAGACATGTACAAGCACTATGGCAATTTGGGAATTGTGAAGAATTGGCTTAAACTTTGCAGGAGAACTGGCATCCCAGCCAGAACAGGGAATAATTAATTGCCCGGACGTGACACCTGCACAATGACAATGCAGACAAAGTGGTGGTGGGACAGGAAAACACTTTTGTACCCAGCCCTGCGGGGGTCCCTGCAGATCAATAGAGGGTGCTGTTGGGATAGGACCTCCCTGCTTTTTCCATGGCCTGAAAGTGCTTCAAGGAAAAAAAACGCATGGCATCGGAGGCATTCCCAGGTCTGGTTTTAAAAGGAGCCCACTGCTACACATAGACGAGTCAGAGTCAGGGGACAGCAGGCAACATTCAGCAGGAGGTAGACAGGAAGAACAATTGTTGAATTTATTTTTATTGTTTCTGTGGTTGATAACTGGAGGATTGTGAAAAGGAGCTTTTGAGAATAAAACAATCTGCTATATGGTTGCAAGACATGGACGCTATCCAGTGACCTGAGACAAAGACTGGAATCCTTTGGTACTGTGTCTCTCCAGAAAATCCTTGGGTACCATTGGTTTGACTTTGTGTCAAATAAGCAGTTGCTCATGGAGATCCCGAATGAGGCACATTACCTGCATTGTGAGGGAGCATCAGTTACGGCACTACGGCCATGTGGCGTGTTTCCCCGAGGGTGATCCGGCTTGTAAGATCCTCATTGTTGGGGACCCGAGTAGCTAGACTAGGCTAAGGGGTGCCCACGTAACACCTGGCTGTGAGAGATAGAGGGTCATTTCCAGAGGGTGGGACTGGACTGCGTGTCTGCCTGGGGGGTTGCAAACCGGGATCCCGAGTTGTTTTGTCGTGTAGTGGGTGACGCAACGCACTGTACCAGTGCATGCTCCACAACTTTACTTGACTTGAGTTGTGGTACATGTAGGCAGATCTGACTAGTGTGATGGATGGCTGGGGACCTTGCCCAACAGGGAGACCTGGAGAAGCAGGGGCCTAGGAAAGGGGCAATTACTTCCCCAGGATGCAAGAGGGCAGCCATCTTGGATTGTGTGGAAGACACTGAGCTGGAAGGATCAGCTCAGCTGAGGATCCGTGGCCACTGCCAGGGGGCGCCTGAAGGACTATGGAGCCTTGAACCACAGCACTTCCGCCAGACCAGGAAGTGCTGCCGGATCAGGAAGCAGGTACACCTGGAGTGCTTCCAGGTGCCCATACAGCACTTCCACCACACCAGGAAGTGCTGCAAAAAGGCCATCAGGGAGCACCTGGAGCACATCCGGGTGCATTATAAAAGGGGCCGCCTCACTCCATTCGGGGAACCGGAGTCGGGTGGAAGAGGATGGAGTTTGAGTGTGGAGGAGTGAATGCAGCAGAAGAATAAGAAGAGTGGAAAAGAAAGAAAGAAAGATGGGACTGAACCTAATTGGGGATAATTTGTGCGCTGTGTTGTGTCTTGTGCAAAAGGAAAAATAAATAGTTTGTGTCCTGGACATTGTGGGTCTGTGTTTCTGTCTGTAGCTGGGCTGATCTTTCCCTACTAGTATATGATCCATCATACTACGCTCTACAAGTCTGTTACTAGATGGCAGCAGATCTGTTATTATTAGTCAAGCCAGACGTTCTTGAACTTCTGTAAAGTCTTAATTTTTCTTTGGGAACAAATAAAGTAGTCTCTGTGTCTATCTATTATGAACATATTTATTTAAAATAGCTCTTTCACCCATACTTATAAGACAGAGAAGGAAGTCTGGAAAAGAGAGTGAGTGTCCATTTCAGTACAAATTATGGACACAGGAAAGCACTTGGCTTGTTGAAAGACATTAGGCTGATTTTCAATGTATTTAAAAATAAAGTGCCTTCTCTCATCCTCTTATATTTCGTCAGATACCCAATTGCTTTACTCTTCTATGGACTGAAGGGTAAAAGTTAACATTTTTTTCTCTTTTGAATTAGTTCCTCCAAACAAAAAGACAGTCTACCATCACCGTCACAGCATATTACTAAAATCTTTAAAGCTGTGCCAATCTCTGTTATTTTGTTATTACCAAAGTGATAATCTAGTATTTTTATATTCCTCCAAATGTAAGCTGTTTAAGGTTCTGTATTTAATCTTCCTTTGTACTTCCTTATGTAGACAATGCTACTTAAAAATGAAAAAAAAGTTGAATTAAACATAATAATAGAAAAAGAGAAAATATTCTAAAAATGAAGTTATTTTTACTGGATATGTTTTGATTACCGAAATTGCTCTCTTCAAGGAGGCATTTTATCAGCAAAATGAAAATGGGAATCAGCCGTATCGCATGAGTGAGCTGAAGCTCAGAATATGAAGCTTCATTCTTGTGATTTTTCTCAGTGGATATGAAGCCTGCATATTTAAAACAAATTCATCATGGAGATGAATGCTCTCTAATTGTGAATGTAATCAGGGTTAACAGAGCAGGCAGTATATCTGACAGAAAGAACAGGCGGTCATCTTTATTATGGCTTTTGAACAGCTTGGACAAACTAAGGAGGCAGACATGCAGGATTACAATGACTAATGAACAAGCTGGAGATGCAAAGAGCTGAAATGTCGTATGAACTGTGTTACTGCTAATTCACTGTGGCATTTATAGACTAGAAACAGATGAACAGTCGTATTACTTTGCATGTAAATATATTTTATTAAAACATTTCTCTGTATAATAGCATTTTTATTCACTACATTTTAGGTGCCAATATTGTTTCAAATGAACACATTGTGGACACTAGGGGGCGCTGTTGCCCTGTGAAACCCAACAGACAGACGTTCAGGACACATGTGTAAAAGCACCAAGTATAATTTTTAATTATTTTCTTAAATAAAGTGCACAAAGCACCACACTCGCCACAATTAACAATAATCCAATAATCAATAATTACAATATAACAATCCTCCACTACCAGCAGCTCTGTCACACACGCTCCCAACTCCGGCTTTGCTTGCTGGGTCTTCACCAGTCCTTTAAATAGTCCTTGACCTGGAAGTGTTTCTCCTCTTCTTCCTGGTCAAACGCCACATCATCATTCCTCAAGCATCCCGGAAGTACTGTGGGTTTCCGTCCTCGTGACTCCGAAGTACTTCCGGGTTGTAGGAAAAGTAGAAGTCCCCAGGGCCTTTATGAGCTCCCCCTGATGGCACCCATGGCACCCAAAAGGGCTGAGAAAATGGACTCCATGTCCCCTGATTCCAGGCGGGAATCCAGGGTACAGTTACCGTCCAAGGGAGCTGCCACCTAGCGTCCTGGGGGAGGCAGTGTCCTGGAAAGGCTGCCCTTTTCCATTCTTCCTGTTCTGGGCTGTCTATCACAACATGAATGCGACAATGCTGTTCAATAAATTCTTTTCAAATTTAGAATTAAGCATTAGTTTGATTTAGTCTTAATCTGGTGGCAACATCTTACACAAACTGAACATACTATTTTTCTACCATGTACATTTACATGACTGTAAGGCCTATTTGAACTTCACAGTTGTCACATAATACAATGGACCGGCATTCCATGTAACAGTCAATCGACTGCTTTCTCATGCAGAGTTCGCTCTTTGTGGGGTAGGCTCTACTGCTTATGAACAAATAATATACTGAATTCAGATTACAAATGGTTAAATAGAAGGAAGTATTTAAGATGTGTGTCCGCTGCCTGGATAAGTTAGAAGATCTAATCCGTGTCGTGAATTTATATGAAATAAATATTGATGAAATTTGGTTTATAAATTCTACGCTTCCGTTCATGCCTTTGTCTTTGAATCATGGTTGAGTTCAGTTCATTTTTCATAAAAATAAAATAATTACTAATTAAATGAATTTGAATGAGAACACATTCATTTATATTTTGGGTATAAAGCCAAATCAAATTGAAACCTGAAACAGAAATCTCAAACATGTTTGCTTTACTCTTTTCATAAATGAAAAAGTCTTTTTCAAATGAATAAATGGACTTTCTGGTTACATAAAACAAACAGTACTAGTTTTCTGAATAATATTTCTAAAGAAAAATTAATATTAATCCAGCATTTACTGGTAAATAGGGTCATAACTATCACGTGTGCAGAGTTTAGTGAAATTCATACTTGTGTGTGCTAATCAACATGTGGCACGCTGCCACTCTCCATCACCATGACTAGTGAAAAGAACTACCTTACCTTG
The DNA here is from genome assembly GCA_026402145.1 of Polypterus bichir lapradei. Lineage (NCBI taxonomy): Eukaryota > Metazoa > Chordata > Cladistia > Polypteriformes > Polypteridae > Polypterus > Polypterus bichir. The sequence continues at coordinate 20,432,995 of JANRMT010062815.1, forward strand.
AATCCTCGGTCTTCCTTACCTGAAAAATCTCAGAACATATTTGTCATTAAAAACAAAAAAACAAAGATAAAGGAATTTATATCACACATATCAGCCTCCCATTGCCTTACACACAGAAAAATTAGCAGTAGCAGCAAGCTCTGCTCTTAAGACAATCATCATGCTGTTACAAATGAAATCAATGACAATATTTTGCATAGTGTATTTCAAAAGAATTGGCAATGAAAACTGAAATAGGCAATGGGTCCTTGTGTCCAGTGCTTGCAGGACTGGACCTAGCTGCCCAACATTGTAAATTTTGATTTAGCAGATTTACATATAATGGATTCGTGATAGTCAGGGACGCAATAGATTTCGCAAAGTGGGCGACCAGATAATAAAATGGCAAACCCAGTCTATTTGCAAGCTGGCAAAGCTTCAAAAGATACCACTGTCATTGATTAAACTGCTTCTGAAGTTTACCACATGACATGGATGGATACACAGAATAAAAGAGCTAAAGGTTATTTCCATTCTGAAAAAGTGAAACAAAATTAAAGAAAAAATGTTTCAGCTAACAGTTGCCATCTCATACATAATTTTCCTTTTGCAGATGATTACTGGTGCATCCCTTTGCTAACACATAGAGGGGACTTTCCAGTTGGATAGTCAGAGCCAGGAGCAGCAGTTGCACCAAGGCAGCATCAGATAAGGAAAGGAACTATTCAGGAACTGTATTGTTTTTGTACAGACTTTTGTTAATTTTTCTCTTCATGTTTTGCTTACAATCTACTCAAGTAAATGACTGAAAGATACAGGAACAGGGCTGACAATAAAGGGGTAAAAATATGGCAAAGAATACAGCTGATAGGGAATACAATCAAACAGTGTAAAGTATAAGGCACCTTAAATACCATTTACATTTCACATTTATTTGTTTAGCTGACACTGTTATCCACTATTATTAAGAGACAGACAAAAGAGGTTAACATAAGCGAATTAACATCAGTCTGAGGAACTCTGTGGGATCAAGTTTTACAGGGCAAGATAATAGAATGCATCATCAAATGCAGTAAAGAGCAAAATGCAAAAATTCAAAAGCTAATACCACTGAGGCAGAAATTTACCAAACAACTGGGTCAACAAATGCTTCTTTAACACTTTCAAGAAGTCATAATTTCGAAAGGAAGTGCGAAACTTCGAAAGGAGGCACCACCAACTAGGAGATACACATAAAAAGAGTCTGAATTGAGATTTGATGCCACACTGAGATGGAATCACCAGACACTCTTTAACAGTGGACCCGAGTGAGTGAGAAGGAGTATTGGACCTCATGAGTGTCTCCATATACATATAGGTGCTGACCTTTCGACTATTCTCTAGGCAAGCATCAAGGATTTGAACTTCATATGTGTTGTTACATGAAGCCAGTGTAGTGATCGGAAAAGAGGAGTGACATGTGCCCACTTGTAGGTTGGTTGAACATCAGATATGTCACTGCATTTTGAATCATCTGCAGCAGCTTGGTGACACATGCCGGTAGTCTAGTTAGTAGAAAGTTGCACTAGTCCAGACATGACAAGACCAAAGAAGCTACAGATGGTGCTTGTTCATCCAGGTTGCAATATCAATGAGACTTTCACTGATCCTACCTTGTACCATGTGATACTTAGACTAGAATGACAGGTATATCATTGTATCATCAAAATAGCAATAATGAGAGAAGCCATAGGACAGTATAATAGGGCTTGGTAAAGAGGTGCATAGACAGAAGAAAAGAGGGCCCAGCACCAATCCTTGTGGCACCCCAATATTTGTATGGTATATCCCTGACATTTGTCCTTGTCAGGACACATGGTAGGATGTGCCTAAGAGGTAGGAGCCAAATCACCTGAGGGTATTACCAGTGATGCCAGGGTCAAGGAGGGTGGCAATGAGTATCTGATGGTCTCACGTTTTCATCTCTCTGCAAAGGCTTGTGGACTCATTTTCAAACAGGACATTGGTCACTGGTCCTCACTTTCACTAATAGTTTAAAATGCCTCTTTGGACTAAATATGGAAAAGTTACCATATTTACCTGGCACTTTACACACTATACAATGTCAAAAACGATCACAGTAGAGCAGTTAAATCATTTAACTGATATACAATTACATGATCAGTCAATGGTGGATTCCAAATGATACTCTAATTTTTATAGTGCATGCAGAAGCTTATTATTATGTGACATAAAAAAAAAAATCATTGAAAGACTGGTTGCTGAAGCTACACTTTGCTGCTCGTGTACAACATCTGTAATTCTAAACACAACTAGGAAAAAACTGTAATAACAAACTAGGTAATTATAATTAGCTGTTCCGCTTTATCTCTGTGTTGCACAGATTTTTCTGGCCAGGCTGGTGTCCTCCAGTACTTGTAGAAAGTTAATGTTAAATTAATTAGCAACTCTGACTTGTAACAATGTCAGTGCAAGGGCTGGCAGCCAATCCAGGTCTGGTGCTTGTCTTAAGCCTGATGCCACTGGAACACATGCCAGCTTCCAATCTCCCTATTTTGGGGTGAGTATATTAACAAATCACAATTACCTTAAATCACCATCTCCTGGCTCACCTCACTGTCACATGATGATGAAAAGAGAAAATGAGATTCATGGAGAGAAATTCTCTTCACTGCCATAACAACAGTAGCAACAACAGAGGATTACTCTGATTTGCATCATTTTAAGTTTTAACTCTTACATGGTAGCAAGAAGGTTATTTCTGATGATTCTGAGAGTCTCACTGCTGCCTTTTCCATTGAGCTGCTTCAAGCAGCTTGCAGCTTCTTCTGTCTTATGTAAGGCTACGTTATGTAAGACGCTTGCACTGCTCTGTTTAGGTAAGACAACCACAAATTAAAAAAAATTCCAGTTGCTTTCTGTTGTAATTTCCTGTATTACTAACATCCCTTCTTGTTCTTTTACTACCATTTACAATTACTCCTTTCAAACTCCTGCTTATTTGTGACTAATCCTTGTGGTTTTCCGGCTGTTTGGTTTCTTTAGAAATTATTCACTGTTCAGTGTTTGCAGTTATATCTTAGTGATCATCTGGTGTTTGTGGCTTGCTCTTGATATCTATGAGTAAGTACCATCAAATATCTGATGCATAATTTCTCCGGTTAGTCTCCATTTAGAAATGTACTAAAATGTTCCCCAGCAGTTTTGTTAGAGAACTGGGTAGCATAGTGGTAAATGTGTTCATATTTCAGTTATGCTGACCCTGTGTTCTGGCCATATTAGGTTCTATTTTTTTCATTTTTTGATCTCCCAGACTATTTTATCTAATTATTAATAATTTTTTACCTTATGAGTAATGACTTCAGGCATGACAGTTGTGCTGTTTTTAATGGTCATGCCATGTTTTTGAGGCAATGATGTCTGTTGTGATGAGTGACATCATCACGCAACCTATACTTAAAATAGCAGCACACAATAATCAACATCTTAGCATTGGATCAACTTGGTAGCACTCAAAGTTTCCGAAATCTGAGAAAAAAAGTCTCTATTATAAAACATCCAGCAATTCCCTTTTAGTCACCTTCAAAATATTCTTTTGGAGATGCAAAACTTGTCCTTTTCCTGAAAGTATTTCCTGTACTCATCTTTTGTTACCATATCTCCTGCATTTTTCCCTGTATTTTTCCATGGTAGCAAATAGTCCTATTTACAGTTTTAATTTTAATTTTAGTAACAAAAAAAGTCACAGGGAGCAAGATCTGGCTAATACAGGGGTTACAAAGCAACAACCAAATTGTCTTTGGTCAAAAACGCTTTGACTGATAACGAGGCGTGCAGGCGCCTTGTCATTGTGTTACACCCAGTTTTGGTTGTGTCACTTCTCCAGGCATGTCTTCCTGGTGCTTTCTCTGTAAACACCTCAACAGTACAGTGAAATGTCATTGATTAACAGTCTGCGCATGAGAAACAAACTCTTTGTGAACAAGTTTGTTAATGTTGAAAAACATGATCATCATTGTCACTTGAAAATCTGACATGATGGCTTGGAGAAAAATAAAATCACACAAGTCACATGCATGATTGCAGAATAAATGCCAGAAACACGCACTTAATCATCTCAGCGTGATGCCACTCAGTGGACTGATTAATCAGATTGAAGGCATATAGAGGTTAGGAGCACGCACTGATACAGTGCATTGCCGCACCCACCACATGACAAACCAACTCAGGATCCAGATTAGGACCCAAGTGCAGCCAGGCAATGGGTGATACCTCAGCACCACACTAGTTCAGATGCACATGACAGCTAGCAACATAATTCGATAGCTAAGCCCTCCTCCCAGTTTCAGGAATTTTTGGCTCTACTTCAAATACTATCCTCTTATTTCCTAGCTGTCATAGTTTTAGGACATTTCTGCATTATTTTCTTGACTTTGTGTTATCTTTTGTGTATTCTTTTTCATGTCAGTCTCTCTCAAATGTTTTAACTTGTTGCTCATTCCTACAGTTGTGCTTCAAAGTTTATGAACCCTTTAGAATTTTCTATATTTCTGCATAAATATGACCTAAAACATCATCAGATTTTCACTCAAGTCCTAAAAGTAGATAAAGAGAAACCAGTTAAACAAATGAGACAAAAATATTAAACTTGGTCATTTATTTATTGAGGAAAATGATCGAATATTACATATTTGTGAGTGGCAAAAGTATGTGAACCTCTAGGATTAGCAGTTAGTTTAAAGGTGAAATTAGAGTCAGGTGTTTTCAATCAATGGGATGACAATCAGGTGTGGGCACCCTGTGTTATTTAAAGAACAGAGATCTATCAAAGTCTGCTGTTCACAACACATTTGTGGAAGTGTATCATGGCACGAACAAAGGAGATTTCTGAGGACCTCAGAAAAAGTTGTTGATGCTCATTAGGCTGGAAAAGGTTACAAAACCATCCCTAAAGGGTTTGGACTCCACCAATCCACAGTCAGACAGATTGTGAACAAATGGAGGAAATTCAAGACCATTGTTACCCTTGTTACCCTTGGAGTGGTCGACCAACAAAGATCACCCCAAGAGCAAGGCGTGTAATAGTTGGTGAGATCACAAAGGACTCCAGGGTAACTTCTAAGCAACTGAAGACCTCTCTCACATTGGCTAATGTTCATAATCATGACTCCTCCATCAGAAGAACACTGAACAACAATGGTGTGCATGGCAGGGTTGCAAGGAGAAAGCCACTGCTCTCCAAAAAAAATATTGCTGCTCGTCTGCAGTTTGCTAAAGATCATGTGGACAAACCAGAAGGCTATTGGAAGAATGTTTTGTGGACGGATGAGACCAAAATAGAACTTTTTGGTTTAAATGAAAAGCGTTATGTTTGGAGAAAGGAAAACACTGCATTCCAGCATAAGAACCTTATCCTATCTGTGAAACATGGTGGTGTTAGTCTCATGGTTTGGGCCTGTTTTGCTGCATCTGGGCCAGGACGGCTTGCCTTCATTGATGGAACAATGAATTCTGAATTATATCAGAGAATTCTAAAGGAAAATGTCAGGACATCTGTCCATGAACTGAATCTCAAGAGAAGGTTGGTCATACAGTAAGACAACGACCCTAAGCACACAAGTCGTTCTACCAAAGAATGGTTATAGAAGAATAAAGTTAATGTTTTGGAATGGCCAAGTCAAAGTCCTGACCTTAATCCAATCAAAATGTTGTGGAAGGACCTGAAGCGAGCAGTTAATGTGAGGAAACCCACCAGCATCCCAGAGTTGAAGCTGTTCTGTATGGAGGAATGGGCTAAATTTCCTCCAAGCCGGTATGCAGGAATGATCAAAAGTTACCGGTAACGTTTAGTTGCAGTTATTGCTGCAAAGCGGGGTCACACCAAATACTGAAAGCAAAGGTTCACATACTGTTGCCACTCACAAATATGTAATATTTGGTCATTTTCCTTAATAAATAAATAACCAAGTATAATATTTTTGTCTCATTTGTTTAACTGGTTTCTCTTTATCTACTTTTAGGACTTGAGTGAAAATCTGATGATGTTTTAGGTCATATTTATGCAGAAATATAGAAAATTCTAAAGGGTTCACAAACTTTGAAGCACAACTGTAGATGCCTATTTTCCCTTTTTATGTTCATCTCCCAGTCTTTCAAGAATATCTCAGAACTCTTCCAATGTCTCTACCCCTCTCTCTGTTTGTCTTTCACATGGTGTCCAAAGCACCGGTTTTAATTCAACAGGTTTGTATTTTGACTTCACCACTTTTTCCAAGGTTTACTGAATCTCAGCAATAATTTATGCAAAGGACCTAATTTCTTTGTCCAGACAGAAGAGATACAGCATAAAGTGCAGTGTCTTATGTCGGCAATATTTCTTGATTTACGCTGTAGAAATCATCTTGAACGTTACTTCAGTAAAATGAATTCCATCTCTTTAGAGGCTGGCTGTATAGATAAATCTTAAAAGCATGATTGGTTGTGATAAGAAGTAATGGGTGCAAATAATGAATCCTACAGGGCTCTCAATTTTTATACTAGCACATTGTGTTACACCATTTCAATTAAATAAAAAAATCCTTGTAAGTCTGATGTGTGCAGTTTTTCTGATTTTCAATTAAAAAATATCTGATTTTAATGAATAATACCGAACACTAGCCATTGTTACTGAAGTCTTTTTGGTGCACCCAATTACTAGGCTACAACACGCCTACATGACATTTTAAAAGATGCTACTTAAAGCGAGACTTCAAAGGAATCATACAAACAGCTAGATTTGAATGTCAAAATGTCAGCATGGCTAACAGCTGCAACAAAAGCACGAACACATAAATGTTCAGTTCTGTGAAGAAGTGTATTATTAATATTTAGAACAATGCATTGGCTCTTCTTGCATTCTTCTGTCTGTCATTCCTCTGCAAGAGGTGTTGTCTAGAAGAAGTGGCTGTGATGCTTCTCTACACTTATCCAGCTTCAGTGCTTCTGCCAAAAGATTCCCAACTGACACTCCAAGAGCACCACCCATGACAGCCTATCATGTCTGGGAAAGTTTACCATGTAGGCTTCAAAATATGTTTTAATTGTGTGTCTCTTCCTGATAAATGACTGGATGGGGGTGGAGGTCTATTTTATGCTCCTAAGCTATCTAACATATTCATTCGCATTGCTTATGTTATATGCATAATGTTTTAAATAGATTTGTTCTCTTGGTTCTTATCTGAGAAACAGAAATAATCATTTTCACTTCCTTTCGGATTGAATAATTCAAGATTTCCCTAACTTTACAGTACAGGTTGTTGAAAGGGTAGTAGAACATAAAAACAATTTTGGCAAGCACAGGCCAATGGTATTGTAGTATGACTGCACCTGGGGCAATAAATAAATAAATATTTTTTCCAGAACCTAAAAGTATTCACCTCTTGGATGTTTTTATGTTTTATTGTTATACAATGTTGACTCACAGTGGATTTAGAAATTGTCTCTTTCCGTGCAAACTGGTCTAAATTAATTACAAATAGAAACACTAAATAATTGATCATATAAGTATTCACCCCCTTTGATATGACACACCTAAATCTTCACTGGTGTAGCCAATTGATTTTAGAGGTTACATAATTCAATGGAGATTAACGTGTCTGAGGTTTCAATTGATTGTAGTATAAATGCTTTGGTATGTGGAAGGACCAATTTATATTGAGTCAATATAGTGGTCTAACCTAGACAATGAAGACAAAAAATCACTCCAAGCAATTCCGTGAATGGGTGACTGAAAAGAACAAGACAAGAAAATATCTAAGTCACTGAATATCTCCTGGAGTCCAGTTAAATCAATCACTAAGAAATGCTAAAAGTATGACACAGCCATAAATCTTCCTAGACCAGGCTGTCCATAAAAACTGAGTGATCTTGCAAACAGAATATGAGTGACAAAGGCCGCCAAGAGACCTGTGAAAACTCTGAAGGAGTTACAAGCTCCGGTGGATGAAATTGGAGAGACTGTGCAGACACCATGCCCAGGATCCACTCCAGTTCTTGTGTTTATGGAGAGTGGCAAAGAAAAAGTCACCGTTAAAAAAATGCACGACATTCCTGCTACAGTTTGCCAGAAGGCACAAGGGTCTTTCTGAAGTCGGCGGAAAGAAGGTTAAAAGATCTGATAAGACCAAAGTTGAGGTTTTCTGCCAAAAAGACTAAATACCATGCTTGAATAGTGTTCATTATCAAAAAACAGACCATCCCCACTGTGAAGCATGGTGGAGGCAGCATAATGGTGTGGGGATGCTTCTCTATAAATTGGAGATGGACATGTTTGGGTATTGTTTTGAGACGGCCTGCAAACTACTGGTGCCTCATGTATGGTTGATTCCTACCTTGAGCCTGATGCTACAGGAACAGACTCAATCCAACCAATGCATTACATGGATAAAGCAGGTTTAAGAATACAAGGGAGAGACACCACATTATTTCATGCACTATATACAAGGGCCAGTAACTACAAAATGTAAGAGAAATAAGCAGGTTCTAGTCTCATACTAAAAAGTTGCTATTTTCATATAGAGTTTATAAAAATTATTCACCTCTTTGCAAGTTTTCACATTTTAGTTTTGTACAATATTGAATTGCAGTGGACTAAATATGACCTTTTGACATATTCAACAGAAAAATACTCTTTAATATCAAAAAGAGAAATGGATTAAATTAACTGCAAAAACATAACCCCCTTTTTAATATGATACATAATCACTGTCACAGCTAGTTGGTTTTAGAAGTTTCCAAAATAAGCTCAAAGGTGATCACCTGTCTGTAGTCAAGGGCTTTCAAATGACTGTAGTCTAAATGTACCTGTATGTGGAAGGTCCAACTTGCAGTGAATCAGTTTGGTAGCCTAACCTACACAGCGCAGACAACAACAACAACAACAACATTTATTTAAAAAGCACACTTTCATACAAATAATGTAGCTCAAAGTGCTTTACATGATGAAGAAAAGAGAAATAAAAGACAAAGTAAGACTTAGAATAAGACAATACTAATTAACATAGAATAAGAGTAAGGTCCGATGGCCAGAGGACAGAAAAAACAAAAAAAAAAACTCCACACGGCTGGACAGAAAAAATCTAATCTGCAGGAGTTCCAGGACACGAGACCGCCCAGCCCCCTCTGGGCATTCTACCTAACATAAATGGAACAGTCCTCTTTGTATTTAGGGTTCTCATGGAAGGACTTGATGATGATGGTCATGTAGACTTCTGGCTTTTAATCCATCAATGTAGGAACATCACGATGCTTTGATTAGGTGGTGGTGGCGCAGGTCGCCACCACAGAAAACTGGGAAAAGAAACAGAAGAGAGAGTAGGGGTTAGTACGGATTTTAGAGCCACCATGAATAGTTATTATAATGAATTAAATATGCAGAGTATCAGAATTAAATGAAGGTGAAATTGTCAGAAAGCCATGTTAAAGTAATGTGTTTTCAGCAGTTTTTTAAAGTGCTCCACTGTATTAGCCTGGCGAATTCCTATTGGCAGGCTATTCCAAATTTTAGGTACATAACAGCAGAAGGCTGCCTCACCACTTTTACGTTTTGCTCTTGGAATTCTAAGCAGACACTCATTTGAGGATCTAAAGTTACGATTTGGAATATAAGGTGTCAGACATTCCAAAATATAAGATGGAGCGAGATTATTTAAGGCTTTGTAAATATAAGCAGTATTTTAAAGTCAATTCTGAATGACACAGGTAACCAGTGTAGTGACATCAAAACTGGAGAAATGTGCTTGAATTTTCTTCTCCTAGTTAGGATTCTAGCAGCTGTATTCTGCACTAGCTGCAAACAATTTATGTCTTTTTTTTGGGTAGTCCTGAGAGGAGCGCGTTACAGTAATCTAGGCGACTGAAAACAAAAGCGTGAACTAATTTCTCAGCATCTTTCAATGATATAAGAGGTCTAACTTTTGCTATGTTTCTTAAGTAAAAAAATGCTGTCCTAGTGGTCTGATTAATATACGATTTAAAATTCAGGTTACAGTCAAGAGTTACCCCTAGATAATCTGAGATAATCTGACCTAACGGAAGCATGTAGATTGAGAAGAGCAGCTGACCCAGGATAGAGCCTTGTTGGAACACCATATAGAATATCATGTGTCTTTCAATTATAATTACCACAACTAACAAAGAATTTTCTACCTGCCAGGTAGGATTCAAACCAATTTAAGACACTGCCAGAGATGCCCACCCATTGACTAAGGCGATTTCTAAGAATGTTGTGATCAATGGTGTCAAATGTGGCACTCAGATCTAAGAGTATGAGAACAGATAAATGGCCTCTGTCTGCATTTACCCGCAAGTCATTTAACGAGTGCAGTTTCTGTGCTATGATTTGTTCTAAAGCCTGACTGAAATTTATCAAGAATAGCATGTTTATTGAGATAGTTAGCTGCATAATGACTGCCTTCTCTAGAATTTTACTTAAGAAAGGCAGGTTAGAAATGAGTCTAAAATTTTCAAAAGCAGAGTGGTCAAGATTATTTTTCTTGAGTAGGGGTTTAACTACAGCAGTCTTAAGACAGTCTGGGAAGACCCCGGTATCTAATGACGAGTTTACTATGTCAAGAATATTATCAGTTAGCATGCCTGATACTTCTTTGAAAAAACTTGTTGGTATTGGGTCAAGGACGCAAGTGGAGGGTCTCAGTTGAGAAATGATTTTATGTAAATCAGGTAAATCTATCCTGGTGAAAGAATTAAATTTGTTTATAACAGAGTACTGGGGCTTAGGAGGATCTGCATTGTTGGGGAGATATACTATATTATTATTTTTGATATCATTAATTTTTTTATTGAACAATACAGCAATACCCTCACAGGTTTAACTGGAAGTATTTTGGAGGCATTCCTTTGTGTTACCTGGGTTTAGCAGACGATTAATTGTAGAGAATAAGATTCTGTGATTACTAGCATTATTATTTATAATCTTAGAGAAATAGCAGCGCCTCTCAAGACAGACTGTGTTATTGTAGTCTGTTATTTTAACCTTTAATATTTCATAGTGGATAGTTTAGTTTTTCTCCATTTACGCTCAGCTCTCCGGCATGTTCTCTTTAAATCAGACACTCTGTGGGTCTTCCATGGTATAACAATGCTAGAAGATTTTTTAACTGTCTTTTCAGGTGCAACTATGTCAACAGCAGCTCTTAACTTAGTATTAAATTTTTCCAATTTACTATTTACATTATCCTCGCTATTATAGTTAGCACTATAAATGGACTGATTGCTTAGAATGTTTGTAAGTTTTAAAGCTGCTGATGAATCAAAGAAGCGTTTTTTAACAATATGCTTCTCATGAATGTTTTCTATCAATTCTAAATTAAATAGTAAAAGAAAATGGTCTGATAGACCAATATCAATGACCTGCTTTACATCAACTTTTAGTCCTTTGGTAATTACTAAATCTAACGTATGACCTGCTTTATGTGTAGGCTGAATAACGAGCTGTCTCAAATCAAAAAAGTCCAGGAGGTTCATGGATTCTTTTACTTTTCTGTCACACTGATTATCGATATGAAAGTTCAAGTCGCTGACTATTAAGAGTGTGTCATAGTTCGCAATTAAAATTGACATTAAGTCTGAGAATTCCTCAAAGAAAAACGCATTAAATTTAAGTGGTCTATACATGGATAATACTAGAAAGTGAGAATCTCCATGAATAATAATGGCGAGATACTCAAAGGACTTAAATTTACCAAAACTGACATCTTTACACTTTAACCGGCTCGAGTAAATGTTTGCCAAGCCGCTGCCTTTCTTTCCATGGCGATCCGCATGAGTAAAACTGTAATTCTGAGGTGCAGATTCAATTAAAACAGCCGCGCCGTCTGAGCTAAGCCACGTTTCACTTAGTGCAATAAAATCAATTTTTCTATCACTAATAAGATCGTTGATAAAAAATGTCTTGTTAGTTAATGCTCTAACATTTAAGAGTGCCATATTTAATGTTTCGGAGGAGCAGAGCTGAATTCTATGTGCGTTATTGGTGTTTGGAACAGAAACTAAGTTTTTTTTGTTAGTGCCGCTCTGTGTGTATTTTTTATTTAATCTATAATCTGTTTTTATAGTTTTAATACATTGTTCATCTAATGTAGTAATTGTAATTAAATTATTAGTGTTTATGCCACACTGCCTAGATTTTTTACGTGCATTAAGATTGGTTATTAGAGTATTAATGTTGTGCACTTTTACAGAAGACTTTGTTAAGCAATTATCATGTACTAGCAAAGCATTAGCATTACATAAGGGGTTTAGAGTAGAAATAGACATTCAAGAGTGATGAATTACCTTAGCTATGTTTTCGGAGAGGACCCGGGCGCCGAATCTATTCGGATGCAGGCCATCCCGATTGAAGAAACGCGGACTTTCCCAGAAGAGGTCCCAGTTGTCGATGAACCTGATGTCTTGATTCTCGCAGAAGCCTTTCAGCCAGTTGTTTAATCCCAGCAGACGACTGTACTATTCGTTTGATCGTCTAATGAGAGCTAGTGGACCCAAGATGAAGATCATTGCCGACGGGGTCCTCTCCTTCATGTCTTTAATTAGTGCTGCAAAGTCAGCCTTAAAAATTTCCGACTGTCAGTGCCTCACGTCGTTTACGCTGGCGTGTAATATAATGGATCCCACTTCCCTGTTCTTGTGATTCTCGTAGACTGTCGGCGCAGGTCTCATCACATCTTGGACACGAGCACCGGGAAAACAAGAAACAAAAGATTTCCGATTAGGGCATGTGATATTGAGATTTCTTATAATCAAATCACCCATTACGATTACATCACCTGGGGTTAAAGGCAAACTGGGGAAGCGGAGAGGGTCGAACCGGTTCTGGGTCGAGATGCTCGCCTGTGCCGATGGAGGTGTTCTACCCTTGAACCCCTGCCTGCATTGCTGAAACACACTGAGGTCTTCATCGGTGGTGCCGTCGCTCCGACGAGGCATGGGGGTGAAGCTTACGTGTCCTTGAGGATGAGTAGTACAACGTGGAGTTGATGTTACTGAAACCTGGTGTGTAATGTCGATTTCAGATGGCAAGGATGGTGTTTCCAGCAGCCGAGCCTTCAAATCTCTAAGGTACCTTCGTCTGGACAGGAGTTTCTGGATCTGTTTGTCGAGAGCCTGAAGTTCTTCTACGACGATGGCAACATGATTCATCTCACTGTCGGCCATTTTCTGCTACTGCTTCCGCTTCGTGCCCTAGGAAAGAATGAGAGAGATTGGTTAGTGGGCCTAAAGGCTAAAGAAAATTCCAAGCACCTCTGTGAAAAGGTGATTGATATGCACAAGTCAGGGGATGGAGACAAGAAAATATCAAAGTCATTGAATATCCCTTGGAGTCTAGTTAAATCAACTGTTAAGAAATGGAATGAATGTGGCACAGTTGTAAGTATTCCTAGAGCAGACCCTTCACAAAAACAGAGTTTTTCTTGCATCACCTGCATGTCCTCTCTCACCACATCCATGTATTGTTGTCCGCATATTGATTTGGCGACATTTTACACTGGATGCCCTTCCTGACATAACCCTCCCAATTTATCCGGGCTTGGGACCAGCACAAAGAAACACACTGGTTTGTGCATCCCTTGTGGCTGGGTTTCTTGCATGAGTGATCATGCAAAAAAAAAAAAAAATACTAGTGAGGAAAAGCGCCAAGGGACCTATGAGAAGGAGTTACAAGCTGTAGCAACTGAGATTGGATAGACTTTGCAGACAAGAACTATTGCCTGAGTACTTCACCAGTCACAGATTTATGGAAAAATGTCAAAAAGAAAGCCACAGTTAAAAGAAATACACATGATATCTTGGCTATAATTTACCGGAAAATATATGTTAGACACTGAAGTCAGGTAGAAGAAGGTGCTATGGTCTGATCAGACCAAAACTGAGCTTTTTGGACATCAGACTAAACATCACATTTGGCATAAGCCAGACACTTTACATTATCAAAAACACACAATTCCCAGAGTGCAGCAGGCCCTGAACGACTTGTGAGGGTAGAGGGTAAAATGAATGCAGCAATAATCAGGGAAATTCCGAAGGAAAACCTGATGCAATCTGCAAGAAACCTACATCTTGAGAGAAGATGTGTTTTTTCATGAGGCAATGACCCCAAGAATGAAGCCAAAGCTACACAGGGATGGCTTGAAAACGATAATATTAATGTCCTGGAGTGGCCGAGTCCAGATTTCAGTGGACCTGAAAAAAGGGGAAAAATTGCAGTGTGCAGATGTGCAAGACTGACAGAGACCTGTGAACACAGACTCCAGGCTGTCATGACTGCCAAAGGTGCATCTACTAAATACTTGAATACTGAATACTTATATGACAAGTTATTTTGCATTTAATATTTGTAATTAATTTAGACCACTTTGCAGTGATCTGTTTTCCTTTTTACATTATTTTTCAAAAAAAAGTCAAATGAAATCCATTGTGATTGTATAGCAATAAAATAAAACGTCCAAGGAGGTGAATACTTTTCATAGACTTTGTATGAAGGTTAAATTGCATGTCACCCAGAAGTGATCTTAGTCCTAGAAGCTTTCAGGAGCAAATAACTACTGGTTGTGCCACAATGAATCCAGTTTTTCCATTACATAGTCATGGGGAAACAAATTCTGTTTTTGCAGTTTTAGGTATGAGGTAGGAATCAGTCCTGAATGGGACACACATTATTTGCAATGGATAAATTCAATTTTCTAATTAACCTGCAATAAACTGTATGTCTTTTTGATGTCTAAAGGAAGCAGTGGAAAAAAGGCCATGTGAAATCTGGGAGAACATGCAAACTCCATGCAAACCTAGCTGAGAATTAAACTTGGGTTCTTGCAGCTGTAGAGCAGCAGTGTTAACCATTGTTCCACCACACCATCCTTTAAATGCTGTTTTTCAATAGAGAAAGCACATTTAGTACAATTAATACACCTGCATGTTGAAGTGTATCTTTTTTTGTAGACTGAAGGTTTAGCCAAAAACTGTTCTAAATCGAGTTTTGATTGACATACAGTCACATGTTATTATAATTCATATAATGGAACGACATACTGATTATTACTTCCTTTGCACACAGTGCGTTTTCATTTTGCATCTTCATAAAATTCCAATTACTTGAAACACAAAAAGGAAAAAAAAAAAAAAACAGCCTGAAGATGATCAAAGAATCACTGCTTATCTGGCGCATTGCCTGAGTGTCAGTTAAGTGATTTTCTTCAAGTAGGGACACCTGGCAGCAGTGGTCTCTCAAGAATAAATTACAGCAATAAAACTTTAGAAAGAAATGGCAACAATTACTAACAGGAAAAGAAAGAAGTCATTTGGAACCTTATAAAAAGACAAGGAGACATTCCAGATTAATGAACTGGGCGACTCTTTTTTTAATTAAGAAACCCTGGAGGATCTGAGATTAGTTTAAATTCACTTCCATGTTGTCAAAGATCCTTATTTAAAGAAATAGGAAATAAAACAGATAGCAAAAAAAAAAAATGTTTTTTTTTTCTTTCCAGGCCCCTGTTTCTGAGTTTATCCATTTTAGGGTGGACATGTGAATGACATTTTGATGGTCAGAGACCTGTCTGTCTGAGACTTAGAGGATGTTAAGTGGTTAGCAAAAGGTTGGCACCTATGACGGGTGTGTGTGTGTGCATGTGTGTGTGTGTATGCACATGCTCTCTGAGATCAACAGCATTACATCCTGCTCAGTACCAGTCCTCTTGAAAATGGTTCCAGCTCCCCATAACCCCAAAACCAAGAAAACTGATGGCAGGACTTATTACTTAGATACAGCTAAAGAAATGGGGTCAGTTACCTCTGCAATAACTTCACTCTTAGCATTGTATTAGACTTTTAATCAGCTTTTAGATCATAAAAACGTGGCATTGAGGAAGAGTGCGTAATTAATGAGAACTAAAGCTTATCAATGTATCGGTGACAAAGTGTCATTTAGTCAGCAAAAAAATCAATTACTTTTAATGCAGCTCCTTTCAAAGTCTGCAGGTCAGTATAAGATGAAATAAAGCATTTTATTCACAATACAGCTGTGTAATGGCCAGTATTTTGTTCTGTGATTCATTTTTTAATTACGTGTAAATTACAACACAAAGAGATCCCATACAGAATTATTATATTACTTAACAGCGTAATCATCAAGTGATGATATCAATAAACACGACTGTAACCCAACCTGCCATTGCCAACTAAACACCCACACATGCACCCATCCAACCTACCTTGCGAAAAGGAAAGAACGGAATGTTAAAAGTTAAATGGTACTAATCTTTGTTTTCAGTAAATTTTACACCAGCTCCCACCTCTACAGACACCTCATGGAAGAATTAGCCGAGGTGAACACTAAATGAGTTACTTCATAAAATCAGGCATACCACAGTCTGATGACCAGAGTATTCAGAAGCATCCATCAAGAAGCAACATTGGCCAGTAAAAATGTTTTGATTTGGGTGGTGTCAAGAGATGTTGCTGAAGTATCTAGAAACATAAAAATATGAGGAGTGCAAGGAGTTGTTGTATGATTAACTAGCAGGGGTGGAATAAAGTGCAAATGCAGTCACTAAATAAAGCTTCCCAAGGGGAAAAAATTTGGAATGGAATGCAGCAAAATCTTTCAGGGATATGATCAACATTGTGGATTTTTGTACTGGACAAACAAACATACAGTCAGCCTAATATATTATAGCCAAAATACTCAACATTAAAAGAAGGCACAAGACAAAGTCAAAGGTTTGGGGATCCACCCCGTATACTTGAAAAAAGGTCATTTTTTGGTAGGTCTTTACGGACGTGAGCTCAAAACAGAACTGAGGAGAAAAGAGAACATAGGTGCCATATATAGCTGGTAGATGGGAAGTGATGTAATGGGTTGGTGGAATTTTGGGGACCGGAAATTATATGAGATGGAGGTGGGATCTTGAGGACCAGAAGAGGAAGTGACATTGGCTGTCTTCTGAGGATGGGAACTAGCTTTAGGCTGAGAGCTCGTCAGCTGGTCTGCAGGGAAAGAAGAGAAATGTTAAAGGGCAGCACCAACTCCTCCTCTGGTGGGAACATTCAGGTTTTTCAGCCCATGACGTGTCTCTCAAGTGCACGTGTGTGACACCAGGTATATTTGTGTAATGACTTAAGGTAAGAAATCAAATATTTATGTGTTTATAAAATGATAACCCTGTTGTCATTGGTGCCTGAATTGCATATATCTCATCCAGCATCTGCACTACCTTACTGATAAATAACAATTTTTTTGCTCTCATGAGTTGATAATCTGTTCTTTGTGTGTATTTTTGGATTCCATAAGTACGGTAACTGTGGTGGAACCATGAACAATACATTTGTCTATTTCCTTGTTTAGCATGGCTTAAGAAGTAGATGGCTTGCTCCATTTAAATCATTGATATGGAATGTAAGCTGGACAAAACTACTGGTTTTTGTGCTGTTCTCTCTTTTGAACCCCTGTTCACGAGAAAACTATTGAAACTAAACAAACTATATGGTAAGTTGTGTCAACTATAATATATATGCAAACTTTTCTAAACATTCACTCAACTTTTGTGGAATAATATTGTTTTTTGTGGTGTTGGTTGTTCATTACTACCCAACAAGACACCTATATTTTAAATTGCATGAACAATAACGTAAATACAAAATTTTGTGAAATAAGACAGCTGTTTTTGATGCATGATGTTTTGTTTGTCCCCCATCACACCACAGCCACCCCCACTCTCCCCCTTTTTTCATTTTCATTGAATCACTGACCTGGCATGTAGCTTTCACTGAAAGTTAGATCAAACCTAAATAACATGTCAAATTAATTGCCATCGCCTGAACTGTGTTGTTGTGATTATGCAGTTTTGGTTTTGTGCCCCTGTCCAATACAACATTTTTTGATAGGACTTTTGAAAGGCCTTGAAGTCTGGAATTAAACTTGTATCAACAGTACTATGCATGCAAAATTTCCTGAAAAATAACTGTATAGGAGAGATACATGTTTTGTTCCCCATTACACCCACCCTTACAGTTTAAATTTGTGAAACATCATGTAGCCTGGATTTTATGTTGGTTCAGCCTTATTATAAGTGAATAACTGAACCAAGATCAACACAGCTGTATTGGAATAATGCACAGTTTTTGAGTTAATATGGAGTTGGTCCACCCTTTGCAGCTGTAACAGCTTCAACACTTATGGGAAGGCTTTCCACAAGGTCTAGGAGTGTGGAGTGTGAGTGAGGTCAGGCACTGATGCTGGACAAGAAGGCCTGGCTCACAGTCTCTCCTCTAATTCATCCCAAAGGTTTTCTATCAGGTTAACATCAGGGCTCTATGTAGGCCAGTCAAGTTTACTCCACACTAAACTCACTCATCCATTTATTTATAGACCTTGCTTTGTGCACTGGTGCGCAGTCATTTTGGAACAGGACAGAGCCATCCCCAAACTGTTACCACAAAGTTGGGAGCATGAAATTGTCCAAAATGGCTTCATATGCAGAAACATTAAGAGTTCCTTTAACTAGAACTAAGGGGCCAAGCCCAACACCTGAAAAACAACCCCACATCATAATCCCCCCTCCACCAAACTTTACACCTGGCACAATGCACTCAGGCAAGTGTCGTTCTCCTAGCAACTGTTAAACCCAGACTCGTGCATTGGATTGCCAGACACAGACGTGTGATTTGTCGCTCCAGAGGACATGGTTCCATTGCTCTAGAGTCCAGTGGCGGTATGCTTTACACCACTGCATCTGATGCTTTGCATTGCACTTGGTGACGCAAGGTTTAGATGCAGCTGCTTGGCCATGGAAACCCATTCCATGAAGCTCTCTATGCAGTTTTCTTGAGCTTTTGGAGGTCTGCAGCTATTGACTATGCAGAAAGTTGCCGACTTCTGCACACTGTGCGCTTCAGCATGCTCTGTCCCCGCTCTGTGATTTTACATGGCCTACCACTTTGTGGCTGAGTTGCTGTTATTATCAATTGTTTCCACTTTGTTATAATACCACTAACAGCTGACTGTGGAATATTTAGTAGTGAGGAGATTTCACGAATGGACTTATTGCACAGGTGGCATCATATCACAGTACCACACTTGAATTCTTTGAGCTCCTGAGAGTGACCCATTCTTTCCCAAATGTTTGTAGATGCAATCGGCATGCCTAGATGCTTGATTATATACACCTGTGGCCATGGAAGTGATTGGAACGTCTGAATTCAATGATTTGGAGGGGTGTCCCAATACTTTTGGCAATATAGTGTGGCTTCAAGAACAAAATGACACAATTTACCCAATGCTCATTCCATTATATTTCTCCAAAAATATATACTCAGTAATAAAATAAATTATTCATACCAAGAATGAGTAGTTTAATTTAAAGCTCAAGTACAGGTTCATTAGTGCATCCAGAAGCATCTTCGATAATATTTTCAGTGTTTTGAGTAACGTAAGAAAGTCCTGGAGCCTTCTATAGGGAATTCTCCATAACAAACTTCGGCATTTCTAAAGTTCTAGGTTTTGGCTTGATGTACAGTCTATAGTGAGCCCCAGATAGGTTATCCTGAAACGTCCCAGCCAGAGCATGGTGTGTTTCCATACTGCCACCTAACAACTTGGGGGACTCCCAGAACTTTAATAGGAGATCCTACGGTCCTTAAAGTATAACTTTGGTATTTTTCACAATTGATATAAAAAATCACTTTAGACCAATTTCAGGTGAAGAAGTAACTTTGACTTGAGGAATACCAAACCTCTTTTTTACCTATTAAATATAGGGCTTTGTAAAGTCTTTGTCTGATAACCATCCCTTAGAATCACTACTTTAGTTTCCTTTTAACCAGATATTTTCTGGCTTTGCTCACACTTACACTAACCTAAGAATTACATGATGCGTTGGCATAAAAAATTTCTGGGTTGACTGTGTCTGGGATTCTTGATTCAGCTTTCGAAACTTATGTCCTTGGCTCCACAATTTGCTCGTAAATCTCTCGGGTAGTTTACATGAGTAAAGGAGGTTATTATTGCATACCACTTTCAAATCTCCAAACATTTTTGTGGGAATTGCATTATATTTAAATGATCATTTATTTTTGTCTTCATAGTTTACATATTCATTACAGCACATAGTCTTAAAATGAGAGCAGAGTCAGGTTAAGCAACATGCACAAAGGTGCAAAGTAAGCCAAGTTTGAATTTCAAACCTGAAAGTAATTTCAAGTTCAGCTTCCAAGTTAATAACAAATGAAACGACAGCAAGATAAAGTTTTTAAAAATGCTCTTTAAGTGTTTTGAACAGAGATCTCAACATATTTATTAAGAAGTTATATTAATTCAACATATATTCGTACTCTTGCCAGTCAGAATAGAACTCCTGCTTGAAAGTGGACGGTGTATGGAATTTAAATGAAGGTTAGGCAAACAAAGGACAGAAGGTCTAATCCCTAAATTACAAGTAAAATAAAATTGCACAGAAGTACTTTATTTATGTTGAGCTTTAACTTTCAGGATCATCTTTATTGAACCTTTAACTGCTATTTATCTGCAGCGCATTTATTAATAGCACTTTAGTACCTACACAAGAGTTATTCAGTGTGCAAGCATCAGTCATTGCAGTGACCTTGACAATGCCATTTGAATCAATAAAACACCTGCAATCTCTGCAAAGTTCAATTAACATGGATCTGGAATTAGCCGGACAGTGGCTATCTATATAGAAAGATAACCTGCCCTTTGAAAACCAATTGTCCCTCAACAGGAATCAAATGGAGGATCATAAAACTAACAGAATGCCCTCAATTTAAAACAAAATACAGCTGAAAGATAAATATAAAAATGTGTACATAATTTCTGCTTCATAACATGCACAGGGGAAAGTGAGGGATGTTATTAAATTTGCAGCAAATTATAACCATAGAGGAAACAAAAAAATAGAAATGGAATGCATTAATCTTGCAAAAACAGGGAAAATGTCAGTTTTGAGTTTGTTAGATATTGTATTAATTGGATGTATTATGACATGCTATTATAATAGATACCGCAGTCTGTCCATTTTCTGGACCTTGTTCTACCATTATAGAGGTCACGAGGAGCAATTGCTGCATCCCTGAATACAAAGCAGTAAACAGTAAAGCTGAGAATGTCAGGCCATCATAATAAATAAAATAATAATAATACTCAAAGCATTTCACATAGACATAGGGGAACCACTTCAACCACCACCAATGTGTAGCACCCATCTGAATGATGCGGAAGCAGCCATTATTGTGCCAATACTCTCACCACACATTACTGGTGAGAGAGATAGCCAATTAGAGACAGGGGATGATTAGGGGGGTAGAATGAATAAGGCCATAATGGGCAATTTAGCCAGGACATTGGGATAAACCCCACACTTTTCGAAAGATGCCCAGGGATATTTAATGATGACAGAGAGTCAGGGCCTCGGTTTTACCTCTCATTCGATGGAGGGCACCATATTTACAGCACAGTGTCCACACCTCTGCACTGGGACATTAGGATCAACACACAGACCTCACCATCAGCAGTAACCCTAGCTTTTCCTAGACAATCTCCCATGCAAGTACAGTACTGGCCTGACCCGAACATGCTTAGCTTCAAGTGGATGACCTGTTCTGAAGCGCAGGTGGCATGGGCTGCTTATGGGGCGCACTTACACAATAAGGCTCCCATGCTCACTCATACTAAACCAATTTAGAGTCACCAATTAAACTAATAATTTGCTATAGGAGAGGAAATGAAACTGAACACTGGGACAACATATAAACTCCACTTAGAAAGTGACCAGGAAGGCAGCAATCTTAACCAGTTAGTTACTGTGTCCCTATTTAGCATTGAGTTCAATATATTTTATTTTTTTGTATATCTGCAGACTGCCTCTTCCTCTTTTGTTTACTATTACAAACAACTACTTTTGTGCCACTTTTTGTACTTACCATGTCAGGCGGTTTTGTTTTTAAGTGACAGGATTGCTTTTTTCTCTATCCTCTCAAAGGAACAAGATTTTGATTTTAAAATTCAAAAAGCTTAGTCCAGCAAGTTTTACAAATGTTTTTTTAACAGTGTAAAGAGACAAATTAGTCATTTAAAGAAGTCGGGAGGAAAAGGATCAATTTGTCTCCTTCCAGCATACTGTCTAAAAGCATGAGGAAGGATGAAGTTAAATCTAATCTTGATGTCATCATTGTTTATGATTTTAAGTTACACTGACATGAGTTCATACAAAGAATTTCATAAACTTTTATTCCAATCAAAGCTAAGCATATTATGCAAAAGCAAATAAAAAATGAAATGAGATGAGCGATTAATTAATCAGGCAAAGATGATCTCTTAAGCCTAATTGAACCCTTTTACAATTTTTGCTTTTAATGCCCTGAGAAGTCTCAGCTGCTAAAGCTTCCCCTGACAAATTATTTCACTTTTATTATGCTCGTCTGAAAATTTAAAATGCATCTTACTTTGTAACATGTGTCTCGTTTAATCCATAACCCTCTTAGATATATTAACATTCAAAGAACGTCCCATGTCTCCTACCTCAAAACAAGAAATCCATTTTTTCACACTAATTCTCTAATGACTCAAATGTAGCATTAATCCCCCTTTGGGGTGTCTATGACGGTGAGCATCAACATCACAGTGGTAAGATGAAACCTTCTTAGAACAAAAAATGTTAAGCTTTGTTCATTAATATATATGGTGTATATATATATATATATATATCGCTTAGAATTAACTATATATTTGTCATCGAGAAAAAAATATTTATTGATTTTCTGAATCAAGTTTACCTATTACAGAGAAAAAGAAATCAAGAGTATAATCAGCTATCAGAAGATACAAGGAAGTAAGAAAGGAAGGAAGGATGGAAAACACCCTGGAAGAGTCTGTCATCCTAGGTCACTTTGGATAACACAAGTTACCCTAATCTGCACATCTTTGTGAATTGAAAGGAATCCAGAGTACTTGGAGTAAAGGGAAAGCATGAAAGTCACACAAAGAAAATGACAAAGCTATGTTCTAAGACCAGATCCCTGGAGCTGTGAGGTAATAATGTTAACCACTGCACCACCACGCTGCCCAATGAGAAACATCAATCACCTGCTTGTCCGTTTCAGGGTCACATGGAGTCAAAGCCTAATTCTGGCAGCTGTGGACATAAGGATTGAGGAGCCCAGATAGACAACAGTCCTTTGTGGGGCACACTCTTACACACACCAACATTCTTTCTTATTGAACTAATTTTTACTTACAGCTCAAACCAACTATCATGTCTATGGAAGTTGGATGAAAGCTGCAAAGCCAGTGACAAACGTCTATCTAGAACACCAGTGTGCAGAAATGTATCTCTGAATGTGCAATGTGATGAATGAATTGGACCTTGAAGCATACAGACTAGAGCAGGAGAAGACTATCCATGGCTCCATTCCTGTCAGCTAAGAACATAAAGTGAAGATTACAGTGGGCACAAGATCACCAAAACTGTAAATGTAAAGTTTGAAAAATGTCACCTAGTCTGGCAAATCTCAGTTTTTTTCAATGACTTGCAGATGGTAGGGGCATAATTTGTCATTCACTTCATGAATGCATGGATTCATCCTAAAGTAGTGTCAGTGGTACAAGTTGGTAGCAGAACTGTAAAAATGAGGGGTGTGTTTTCTTGACACACATTAAATCTCTGTGCAGCATCTGATGCTACTACATACCTATGCATTGTTGCCAATTGTGTTATCGTGAAAATGCCATGTCACAACCAAAGATGCATCTCATGGTGATTTTCCTAAAGAGGACCATAAATTTGGTTTACTCCAATGGCCTAGACTTTCTGCAGATATCAGTATAGTAGAAGACCTTTGGGGTGAGATGGAACATTAACTTTATAGCATGAATGTGTGGGAGGAACTATATAATGCTTTGATGTCAGCATAGGCCAGAATCCCTAACCAATGTTTCCAGAACTTTGTTGACTTCATCGAGAAATTAGTCTGTTTGGAAAACAAAAGTTATTTGTATCTGGCACTTGATATGGCTGCCTAATAAAGTAACCTTATTCATTTCAACAGAGAGCACTCAAAGTATTAAGGCTGAATCTAAACATTTTTTAAAGAATTTCTATCGTCATTTCATGATGTTTTTTGCAGGAGGCTGAAAAAGGATAAATGGAATATTGTACTGGCTATTGTTAAGTCCAGAAGATGATGAAAACACACAACAGCATTACACTTGTCCAAAGCTGATAAATAGAGCTCCTGGGACATGCTCATGGAGATCGCTGTTCTTGGATTGACACTGGCTGTTGGTGGCATGGCTTTTTCCTTCCTAAGCAACAGGGACAGAGAGATCCAGAGTGGTGTCAATGTGGTGCCAATCTACTGTCGGGTGGTGTTCCTCTACTGTGGAGAGGGAACTGGAAAATGTAATTACTTTCTACCCCTCTCCCATTGTATCCATAAAATGATCTGTTTAAGAGACATACTGTGTTCCTGTGTTCAAGACAGGCTTACTTACACTTTTTTGGTTTTTCAAACTCCAGAAGACTATTTGAGCCCCAAGTTCTAGTCACTGTCTGATATATGTTGTGTCTGTGTGGAGTATTCCCCCTACATCATAAAGATATGAATTTAATGTTGATTGACATTTCATAACTGTAATCCTAATTTGGAAGATGGGGTAATGAAACTATACTTATAACCTTAAGTAAAGAAAAACATTAAGATTTAAGGCAAATATCAAGCAGGTTAAATCAGCTTGTTCACAAGCCATGAAGCTTCCTGCTGAGGGTTATAGGTTTTGAATGGCTGGCTGCAAGTGCTTGTGAAGGGCCTCTGCTGATGTCGGAATGCGCTTGGGGTAAATCGCACCAAAGTTAGCACTGCTGCCTAACTGTTCCAGAGGGCTGGGACTGCCTTCTGGATTTGGTCACTGTCTTTGTGGAGTTTACATGTTGTGGACAGAGTGCAAAATTGGTTTCTGTCTTGTACCTAATGCTGTCAAAAGTAAAGTACAAAGCAAGTACAGATAATAGATTGACAAGTGCAGATGTTGGATGCACAGACTAGACAGAGTAAATAAAAAATTTGACGTTGATGCTGAAGATTTTTCATCTTCATTCTAACTTGTAGAACACTAGGAAACAAAGTGAGATTTGCAAAAAAATAAAAATTGAATAGAACTGGAAGCCTTAGAGGTCATGGGACATTCAGATTCAGCATATTTCTTCTATGTTTATAAAGAGCAACCTGCATAGTACTCATCGATAATGGTGTTTTTTTAATTGAGTAGTTGGCTTTTCCATAAAACAGCCCTCCTATTGTAAAAAGCCTGCTACAATAATAAAGCAGACTTGAGGTCGATACTAGGCTGCTTCTCAGTGCCGTGAATGATGTAAAGCACACTGCAAGGACTGACTCACACAATCGAGAGTTGCGGGTGGTATGTGCTCTGCACCCTATAAGTCTTGTAAAACGCCTTTTCATTAGTACTGACCTTTTGTCATTACACTCATCTTGCTGTGAAATCAGTTTTGAGGCACAGCTATGCTTTAGGAAGAAACTCAGAATCAAGGAGAGACTGCAGGGTGCAGCCCGAGCTGTGCTGCGATTTACATAGTAATCTACAGCACCACAGCTTGTTATGTGCAATCTTTCCCTCCCAGCCTCTGTGTGGAACAGAACAGTACCCTGTTAGTAAAGGGCAAATTAAATTTAAAATCACAGCATGCAGGATGGAAGCTGAGAGTATTTATTCCTGCCACCCTGCAGTAGTATTTCTTTTTTATATCTATGCCTACAGTAGGGGTCATTGAAGCTGAATGTTCCTCAGTAGATTTTTTTTCTTCTTTTATTTTATTTCTGAATTGGCTTCCCTACTTTTCAAGTGGAATTAAGTTCCCAACAGCTAGTGCAAGTACAAAAAAGTACAAAATGATTGCAACTTTTGGAATAGGTTAACTAATATGTATACAGTGCAAGTAAAGGTAACCTTTTCTTGTTAAAAGGAGTCAGATTTTAAGGGTTGAAAAAATAAAATGATACCTTGCCTCTACCTTCCCCCCAAAAGAGAGAGTGACAATGTCTGTGTGGCTAGGCAGTGTGGTCTAGTGGCTAAGACACTGATGTTTAAGTATCAAAGTTGTCTAACATTGTACAATTGTAAAAAATGTATGTTATTAGTTGTGCTGTACCCAAAACTTATACAGTGACTATAAAAAGTATTGAGCCCCTTATAAGTTTGACTTAATTTAATTTGTTTTCTTGACACTGGTCAATAGAAAAAGACTCTTTAAGGTCAGCGTGAAAACAAATCTTTGCAAAACAGTCTAAATTAATTACAAATTCACAAAACAAAATAATTGACATTTAACTAATGATGTGACTACTGAAACCAATGTGCTGTACTAGTGATATTTACAGTAGGTGTGCCATATTGAAAGCAGAAAATACTTATGCAATCAATTATTTTGTGTTTTATACTAGACCATTTAGCAGAGATCTGTTTTCATTTTTTGACATAAAAATAATTTTCAGTTAAATAGTGTCAAAAGAGCCAAATTAAATCCACTATGACTCAATATTCTCAGTCAGTCATTATCCATCCATCCATCCATTATCCAACCTGCTATATCCTAACTACAGGGTCATGGGGTTCTGCTGGAGCCAATCCCAGCCAACACAGGGCACAAGGCAGGAAACAAACCCTGGGCAGGGCGCCAGCCCATCACAGACTCAATATTGTATAACAAAAAATTAGAAAAAAATTCAAGGTAGTAAGTGCATTTTATAGGCAATTTAAGCTACCTTGTGTAAATGCATCAGTTAAATATATAATTATTGCATTGTATGTATGTATGTATGTATGATTTTGTTTTGTGATTCAAAGTAGCTTTGTTACAAAATGTAATTTTGAGGACAGAATGTTGTGAAAAATGTAAGTAAATTTACATTTGGAGTGAAATGTCAAGAAATGGTCTACATATGCATTATGTAGGAGGTGTCAGGAATGGCCTGGGGAAACACCCATAGTCCTTCTCTTTGTCTGGCTATAGATTCCTGCACCTACCATTTGTGCCTGTTGCTATACAGCTATTATAACACAACAGGGTGTGACAGAGTAGTGGTAAGGGCAAGCGAGCAGTGTTGACATGATGTGATTTCTGCCCAGCTTACTGAATATCAAAATGAAGAAATTCTGTCTTCTATTCAATTTAGCATCCTCCCATGAAAGGAAATAAAGAAAAAAGGTTGGACAAAAGTATATATGTAGCAACATGCTCCATTCTTTAACATAAGTGACACATATAAATTGATGAATGAGATTTCCACAATCTAGTGAATGAACAGGAAAGGGAACAGGCTTAGCAGAATCAACGTGAAAGAAGACCCTGGTGAGCTCAACTCTAGTCTGGCACTGTAAAGATACATGAGAGGTGTTGAATAAGTGGTAGCCCTCCACCCGCAGCATCAGTGAAATACCAGTTGTCATCATTTTTTTACTTCACCCTGCAGGGCACCTAGTGTCCACCCAGGGGTAACCTGTTTTAGGGATAGTGCCAGATGAGGAGCTTGACTCAAGTAGTACATCACTCACACCATAATGCAGGTGTCTTAAGGTGAACTCAGGGAGGTCAGAAACTTCCCATGGAGGAGAACAGCAAAGGTTTGGCTTTTCTTGGTTTAAAGCAGAAGGTGTCAGAAAAGTTAGGGCTTAACTTAGGAGAGCTTGGATAGTCAGTCCCCTGCTAGAAAATTGCATTTTGTACATTTGCAACAGCCCATCTAAATATCCTGCTGTTTACTGGATTGTGCTTTGTCTGCCTATTATTTAGTTGGGTCTTATCTTTAAAATCTTGTTTACATAAGAATTTGTTATTTTTATCAAAATACTTGAACCTTTTTTTCCCTGGCCTTGACCTGCACAAATAGTTTGATGAACACAGTCATCCATACTTTATGAAGTGGTGTGGTGCACAGCAGGCCATTGGCCTGCTTTTGCCTGCTGGAGTGCTGCACCAGTAGGCCATGCTGCTAATGCTCTGGTCACTGTCAAGTGTGCACTGGTTTTATAATGAATTTTATCTTTAAGAAGTCTATAATTTAAAAAGGCATATACTAAAAAAAGGCAAAAATTCAACAAAATAACGGGAGAAAGAGTGGTGGCTCTAAGGCTAAGGATCTGCGCTGGTATCACGAGGGTTGCCGGTTCGAATCCCCATCACTGCCAAAAGAGATGCTACTCTGCTGGGCCCTTGAGCAAGGCCCTTAACCTTCAATTGCTCCTTCAATTGGGGCGCTGTACAATGGCTGACCCTGAGCTCTGACCCCAAAGGGTATGCGAAAACCAAGTAATTTCCTTTGGGATTAATAAAGTATAATAAAATAAATAAATAAATAATTCAAAAACAGTTGTCATAAAACAGTCAAAAAATAATGAAATAGGAATCAAAACACTAAGCATACTCAAATATCCAGCAGCAAATTGCAAACATTCAGAACAGAAAATCTAAACTACTAAGCAAAAGGAACTATATGATGGGTTGTGGCAAAGATACAAATTGCAGTGCTGAAAGAAAGTACCACTCTGCCTCACTAATTTAAGTCCCCTGCCTGACCAACACGTAACTGTTGTCCTTTAATTGTTGCATAGCAACAGACATGGATGGAAGGTCAGGGGCTAAAAACAAACATAAGGAAAAAAACTAGAAGCAGAGCCCCAGCAAATTCCTGAGAGTCAGGGCAGAAGGAGCTGGTGTGCATGTCAATCCGTGCACATTTCATTGTGCCTTGAACTTGTGAAGGGTATCTGCAAATATTTTACCTTCTCACATCATACAAAATGTTTTTAAGGTGTCAAAGTTTATATCCGAGTTATCATTGTACTGTAGTGTATAGTGAAACAATTGAAATGCAGCTTATTAACCCACTAATCTTGTTACTGAATTCAGCTAAAATGGGAAAGCCAGCAGCATCGGGGGCAAAGTGCAAAGCACCTTGGGACACAGTGGCTACTTATCATAAGTTCACTTACTTAAGCTGAGTTCATTTTGTGTCACTAATTCAAATTTTTAATTACATTTTTAGTTAGTTTGCTTATAATTTTTGTTGTTAGTTTTGTTACATCCTGTCTTCATTTTCTCTGTTTCCTTTGATCATTTTGGACATCATGGGCATCAACCATTTTGAAAACCAAAGGTCAAAGATAAATGTCCAAGTTAAATCATAAACCCAGTATCAGGGTAAAAAAACAGATCATTGTTTCTAATAACCTTTAATCGAGAGTACAAAGAAGGAAGTTGCTAATTCCAGTCCAATCTTGGATACTGAAGACAGTTCTGGGGTGACCGTTACACAGGCTCACTGATGACATTACAAGCAATGCATCCTGGAGGCATCGTGGGAAAATCCTCATGGAAAAGGGCAACAGAAAAGTCACAAAATGGTGTCAGAAAAGACAATAAAAGTCAACTTTTATAAAGAAGCTCTAATCAAAATTATGTTTACAGAATTAGATAGATAGATAGATAGATAGATAGATAGATAGATAGATAGATAGATGATTAATCTAGCTGCAGGTAAGGCCAAGAAAATTTTAAAAAGAGCTCAAATCATAACAGAAGGATGTACAAATAATGAACTATCCTGTAGAAAAGCAGCATATGCAGATGCATTAGGCATGGCTCATTGACAGTAATATCATATGGAGATATCAATGGCAGAAGGTGCTAAACTGGCCATCACAGCAAGAGAGGGGTCTGGGTGATAGAGACATCTCTTTAAAGAAAGATTTTACTGACAGACATCTTATAGGAAATCAATATCTCGCACACAAAGGTTATGTTGAGTGAAAGCAAGGGGTTTGGGAATGTATGTAGAATTCAATTAGTGATTGTGGTATGGTAGGCCATATTCTAAGAAAATCTTTTTTTCACCACATTAGTTTTCAGTACTATCTGTCAGTAGAAAAATAGCTTTAGTAGAAATAAAATGGAAAACAACACCTCCCAAATAGCAAAGTCCCTTTGAAACAACATTTTTTAAACATCAAACAAAACTATTGAAACAACATTGATCTTCAACATTATTTTAGCATTGATTTTGCTCATTGTAAAGGCCATCTATACAACACTGAAAACCTGTCCATGTCCAGCAAGGAGGCAGCATTGATTCAATTGTATTTTGTGCAAATGAATAAACCATTGAAACAATATTGAGTTAAGATTGTTCCCCAAGTGATTTAATGTTGAAATTATGCAAAATGAGTTACATTCTCTGAAGTCTGATACAAATGAAACACGTACAAAAGCAGTGAAACATAAAACCATGCTGAGTGCTAAATGTGTCAACACTAGTTACCTATTTAAACACATCTAGTGGCAGAACTAAAGGAGGCAGTTGAAATTTGGCTCTTTTGATGAAAATACCATCCCCTTCAAAGACAGAATTCATGAACAAATGATTGTGCCTGAAAATAAATATATGTAAAAAAATTCACTCCAAAAAAACAAAATCTTACATTTAGTTTACCTTGTTTTTTTCTTTTTCAATGTCAAATGTCTTACAACCTTTTTCATTTTGCATTGTACTTGTGCTCATAATGTTTCACTTGGTCACGGGTGTCTAGGAGAAAAAATAAGTAACCATTAATACAAGATACATGTTGGCTTTTCTAACCTGAAATTTGAGTTTTATTTATTTAATACTAATTCGTTTCTATTTATTAGTAAAGAGTCCACAGACAACAAGCTCTTCACTAATTATGTTTTAAATCAAAAGGACCAATGAAATAAGACAACAAGAGTAGACTGAGAGGTATCGGTTGAATCCAGTCAACAAGATATTGTATTTATTTTCTTATAAAAAATAAGTTATATAAGCATGGATCTTTGATGATGCAGAGAGGAGGAGGAGGAAGATGTCCTCTCAAAAATAAGTTTCAAAAAAGAACAAGAATTGGCCAAAGCCACTGTAGATGTCCTGGCATTGGGCATGCATATCACCAGTCTAGGTATATTTCTCCCTATTATTGTCATCATTAGATATCATGAAGTATTGCAGGTGATGATAGATTACGGGTTGGGGTTCTAATGTAAATAAAACACATCAGTATGACAATATATATTAATTATTGATAGCTATAAAACATTCCATGGAAATGCCAAGATTTATAATAGTGACAAGGAGAAAAATAAAGAGTACAGGTGGTGTTAAAAGGTCTGAAAAGACCTGTTATTACCTTGAAGAAATTACACTGTTATGATGGCATTATACTGTAGAAGAAGCCAAAAGGAATAGCTTCATTCAGCTGTTCCTAGAAGAACAGATCTGACTACTGACCTGAAATTACCTTCCTTCTAGAGATCAAGACACATTGCAACATCACAAAGCTGAAAAAGTGAAAATTATAAGAGAATAAACAAATTAGATACAGAACACAAGCAGTGCTGAAAAAATATTGAAAAATGAATGTGCAAAATGCACTGGCAGAGAAGAAAGAGGTACTTCGGAGAATGCTGTAAAACAAACAGAATCAGAACAGCTAAAATTTTATTGTTTTTTCATGTCTGATTTTAGATGTGGGCAAACTGCCACTCTATGTTGAGAACTTGTTAATCTGTAATTTATTAATGGAAAAAAACATCAAAAGAGGACAGCACAAAAACAAATGGACCATGAGATAAAAAAAACAGAAACATTAAGCAAGAAATACATGCAGTAATCAAAATCTAGAAAGACAAAAATACTAAACCAGATTCCAAATGCTAACTGCCAAGTCTACAAGAAAGCAAATAAGCACTGTAGCTAAGCAGTACCGTGCGAATAATTTACATGGGCTCCTCTCACTTAATACCTGTGGTTTGTGGGTTTTACTTGGAAGAATTACACTAGACAGTTTTGCTAATTCCTTTGTAAATTGTGCCACATACTGTGCTTGCTAATGTCATATATAGCATCATGTTTTGGGACACAATCTCTTTAAATTCCACTGCCAGAAATGCTGAGGTATCTTCTGATTTGAAAATATCTACTCATCCATGAGAAAGCCAAGGCAGTAATCACCATCGTTCAGGATATGGAGCTGATCAATCAAAATCTTCAGCTATGCTAAATGAATGTTCCCAATTATTAATGTACATTATGAATTATTCCAATGATAAACAAAAATCCTAGGGTGGGTGTCTTTAACAATTTCTTGCACTGAAGCATTCAAACTTTACTGCCAAACAGAGCTCCAGGTGAAGTCATTCTTGTACATATACTAACAATAATGCAAATAGCAAACCTGGGGTATCTTACCATGCACATGATCACAGATATCAACTTTGAAGTTCATATTAATTGATATTTGGATGAAGATTTTGGAACTCACCAATACCTTAATATATGGTAACAAATTATGTTTCGTTACTTCTGTGCCATTCTGTTGATGAAGGCACCCACAAGAGGACTTTGTGCCCTTGTTTTTATAGACTAAAATACTGAACTGACATTACTGGAACTGTTTGATTTGCTTAAAGTTTAACAGTTCAAACTCTGTGTGGCATTGTTTGTTATTCAAAAGGAATGCTGTGATGTCAATCTGAATTGTATACCCTTTTAGTTCACGTATTTATATAATTGTTTGTTGGGTGTTTTACTTTAGAATAAGATAACAAACGAGTATGACTTAAGGTCACAATAAATCCAATGACTTTTACAGTCAGTCAGAAGCCTGCACTCTTCGAGGCAGTCACATAATATGACATGCCCAATGACTAACTGCACCGAGTTAGTCCACTACTTACTTCAACAAAATCAAATAAGTTTGATTTTGTATTTACTTGTAGGGTAGTCTCTGAGTCTATGAGAGCTGGCAACCAATGAATGTTCATCCGGAAGTACATAAAATTCAATGACGAAGAATAAGGAATGTGGGTTTTGGGCCTTGCAAGCAAAAGTGAGGCTCATCTGTCTGATATCTGGTGTTTTACATATCACAACAGAATGGATAAAGAAAAAAAGGCCAATATTGCGGCTGAACTGGCCATACCTATTAACTTTGTCATACAGCACAGGGCTTAGTCATACAGCACATTATTAACTGTCACAAAAAAGGGCAAGCACAACTGTGCTGGAAGGTCGGCACACAGTCACTAAAGTTGTTCAAATTGACATGGTCAGGGGATGGGTTTTACAATCTAGTAGGCAAATGTGATATACAAAGCAACCAGAGGTCACATAATGTGACATTGATTTGAGCATTCAGAGGACAAGGATATAGTTGCCTAACTGACAGAACATATAATCCAGACAATAAACGGTATAAAAGGTAGTGAGTAGCTTCTTCTTCATCCAAGAAAGGCATTTGTCTCCTGTGCGTCTACCTCTAAAAAAACTCTATAACTAAGAAATGAGTCTCATGGATAGAGAGCAAGGTTCACTTTAAAACTATTGTAGCTGCATGTGTTCAAGTTGTATACCTTTCTTTTATTTATTATTTATTTTAAATTTTATTGATTTTATTGTAATCATTCCATACAAATAGATACATTTTTACAAAAAATAGGATTGAAAACAAATCAACTCCCACCCCTGAGAAAGAGAGCATGACCAACGTAGTAAAACTTAAAGCTAGTAAAAATAAATAAATTGATGAGTTTAATAGGCAGATAAAGATAAATGGAGAAGAAAAAGAACTGGGAAGAGAATCTACTTCCTCAGTGCTTTAAGAGCTTATTCTAAAATAATATTGATTAGATCCTACCAGGTTTTGAAAAAGTTCTGCACAGATCCTCTAAGTGAGAATTTGATTTTTTCCAATTTCAAATAATATAAAACATCAGTTCCCCACTGACTTAAAAGAGCAGAGTTAGGATTCTTCCAGTTTAGCAAGATAAGTCTGAGAGCCAATAGTGTAGTAAAGTCAATCACAGTTTGTTTGTCCTTCTCTACTTTAATCCCATCTGGAAGAACACCAAACACAGCTGTTAATGAGCTAGGAGGGATTGTGACACCAAGGCTGTCTGAAAGGCACTTAAACATTTTTGTCCAGAATGATGTTAATTTGGTGCAGGCCCAAAACATGTGACCCAGTGAGGCTGGAACTTGATTGCAGCGATCGCAGGTTGGATCTTACCCTGGAAACATTTTGGACAGTTTTAAGCGAGACAGATGTGCTCGATATATAATTTTGAGTTAAATAATTGTATGATTTGTGCATATGGAGCTCAAGTGAATTCTCTGCTTTGCTACCTTCCACTCCTTTTCTGATATGTTGAGTGAGAGATCCTTTTCCCACCTCTAGGATCTTTGAAAGGGAGGGACTGTAAAATATTTTTATATATTGCAGAAATGCTGTCTGAGTCCTTGAAACTGAGCAATATTTTTTCCAGCATAGAGGAAGGTGGGAGATGAGGAAAATCATACAGGTTCTGTTTAACAAAGTTTCTAATTTGAAGATAGTAAAAGAAATGTGTTGCTGGAAAGTTAAATTTGGAATGTAATTGTTTGTAGGATGCAAAGATGTTGTCTATATAAAGATCTCTAAGTAATTTAATCCCAAATGTTTTCCACATATTAAAAACTGCACATGTTTGCAAGGGTTGAAAAAGGTGATTCTCATGCAGAGGTGCAACAGATAAAAGATTCTCCATCTAAAAAAAATGCTTTCTACATTGGTTCCATATTCTGAGTGAGTAAAGCACAATTGGGTTGTTAGTATATTGGTGATAACTTGCATTTATAGGGGCACAAAGCAGGGAATATAAAAAAGTACTGCAGGATTTTATTTCTATTGTGCACCAAGCCTGTGTATGTTCATCTATTTGTGTCCATGTCCATGTTTTTAATAGCTTGTATGTTTGCTGCCCAGTAATAAAACTGAAAGTTAGGTAGAGCCATGCCACCTTCTGCCTTAGGTGTTTGTTGGGTCACGTGGATGTTTTAAGCACCAAATAAATGAGGTTATGGTTGAATCTTGCTTATGATATTTTAATTAAATTACATTTAATAGAAGAACAGTTGCTTTCACTAATATTCTACCTGTGGTTTCTTTCCTGAAAATTAAGAGCTCATTATTAACTCCAGGTCAATACAAATGAGAGAACATTGTCTCAGTAGACAGTCTGGGGGAAGTCTTGAGGAAACAGCACTATTGGCTGAAGCCTCAGCTGCCAAGTGGGCACACTATGGTTGACAATCCTTGAATCTAGTAAGTAATACATTTGAAAGCACTATATAACAGTTTGGCATGTATGCTACCACATTATAAAGAATCTAAGGTTTAGGTTAAGTGTGAAAAGTGAAGCATTTCCCATAATATAAAGAAAGTGAATAAAGGGATTGTTATTTTTCAATACTGTCATTTGACTAGTCATGCAAGATTCACCTAAAGTCAGCTAAAATTTACTTGACGAAGTACAAAGAAGTAACAATAATCACAAAATAGACAAACCCGACTCAATGAACTACTGCTAAATCGATTCGCCTGAACTACTTATCAAAGCAGAAAGAGCAACAAAGGTGCCAGGGTGGGTCTGCCTCCTGTGGCTCCACCCACAAAGGTCACACAATGGGCAAATATTTAAAAGGACAACAAGTAATAAACAAATCAGAAATAATATAACAGCATGAAACATGGTATTTCAAAATTATCAAAAACAACTAAAACACAGAAAATACACACAAATTCTGGTTGTAAAACAACAGTCTTCCCAAGTGGCAATTTGCAATTTAAAGCCTTCAGGGGTGAAATAGCAGGCTAATTTTCATTGCTTTGTAACACTAGGATGTAGCAAATAGTAAAAAATAATTAAAAATCAACAGGTTACTGTGATTTGTGCTTTATACTGCCACTCATAAATACTACATGCTATATTATATCTTTCTGATTTTGTTTTATTTTTCAATTATTTCAATATGTATATTTTCCTTATTTAAATGTCTGATAGCTGCTGATGACAGCAATATAAATCCTCAATACAAGTTTTTGCAATATCAGAAGTTTCTGAGTCTGTATGCAGACAGAAACTCATCATATTGTTAGCTGCTTGCACACATGTGGGGCTTCTTCAACAAAGTTTTCAAGAGATTCTCCATCAGGTACTTCTATCAAAAATGTTATGTTTACGAAATATGAATTACAATTAAACATTTACCCTGCACAATGAACCATATTTTGCCAATCAATGCAATTTTTAAATTACTTCAGTTTGCATCTGTTGCCTATGAAAGCTATTTCAGCCATCAGCATCTGATCTGAGATTTATTTTTAAATATGTGATATTGTAAAATGGTATTAAAACATCTATTATGCAAAATTTACTAATTCATGCAGTTACATTGTTGATTTTGAATATAACCAATTGTGAAAAAATCATTTAATAAGAAACAAAATATATGACATACAGTATATCAATATATGTAATATATTGATCATTGATGAAGTACCGTAGATCTCGGAATACAAGCCGACCCGGTATATTAGCCGATCCCCTTCTCTACCGACTAAATTACATGTATTTGC
>JANRMT010062815.1:20479517-20504986 GCA_026402145.1 Polypterus bichir lapradei
ATCTTTGGGATGTGGTGGAACGGGAGCTTCGTGCCCTGGATGTGCATGCCACAAATCTCCATCAACTGCAAGATGCTATCCTATCAATATGGACCAACATTTCTAAAGAATGCTTTCAGCACCTTGTTGAATCAATGCCACGTAGAATTAAGGCAGTTCTGAAGGCGAAAGAGGGTCAAACACCGTATTAGTATGGTGTTCCTAATAATCCTTTAGATGAGTGTATATAGATTCATAGGTAATTTTTGTCTCGTGTACAGTTTTAAAATATGTATAATTTCACAGCCGAAATATCTCAAAAGCTTTTATGAAAAATTTAAGTCCAGCTATAATCCATTCACAACTCAGAAGTAGCCTTGACTAGCATTATATATTTTAGGATGCAGGAAATGATAATTTAGTCTGAAGCATAGCTTTTGACATTAATGACCATTTTATTTTGGTATGTGTCACAAATATCTTGGCACATTCTCATAAAAAGTGGAGATTATCTCCAGGATAGTCTATCTTAGAATATAGGCCACATGACATCTCAGTACAGTGGTTGGGAGGACTCTGTGAATCTAATATCTTCAGGTTTCTGTTGTGGACCATTAAGTGTATCCTACATGGTGTTAGAGGCTACCTTTGAAATAGTTCAGCCAAGACTGTTTGGGGCAGAACAAGTGGACATTATATTAATGGAATGTGACAGATTACAAATGCACGTTTTCAAGGCAGCTAAGGCCCCTTCATCAGGCAAGGTGTAGGTGGAGGTTACACCTTGCCTGATGAAGGGGCCTTAGCTGCCTCAAAAACTTGCATTTGTAATCTGTTTAGTTAGCCAATAAAAGGTGTCATTTCACCTTACTTTCTCCTGTATCAATCTATGGATAACACAGTACAACACTCTACTGCTATGGAATGTAATAACAGAGAATCTGTATTTATACCACAGATTCCTATCCCCCTGTTAAATTATCCCTTCCATTTTCAAGAGCTACAGTTCCCTGTGAATTTATGTTTTGCAGTCAGACAATCTCTGGTCAAACTGCTTCTCTCATGGGTAACTTTATTTGTTGCTTGATCATGTGATTGTAAAGTAAAACTGGAACTGGGAAATTATATTGATTAGTGGGGATAACTCAAAAGAGTAATTAATTGTTAAGCAGGTTAAAGGGTAAAATCAAAAGGAACAAAATCTAGCAACATACTAAAAATCAAGACACAAAATACAGTACGCCTTGGTTGATTTCACTTAGCCAGTACATAACTCTGTTGCTAATCCAGTGGGAAAGAACTAATTATATATCCACACTTTATTACTTCATTCACTCAAGATGTACAGACAGAGAATAGATATTTAAAATCAAAACAATATTTATTAAAACAGAATAACAAGTAAAAAATTAGTAATACTGTATCAGCAAACAATACTGTTTAAATGAAATACGTGGATTCAGAACTTATTCAGGCACCTTCCCTTTCTGAACACTTTATTGTGTTTTAAATTTAATTTTATATGATTAAATTTCAAATTTTACCTATTAATCTACACTCAATAACTTGCAATGACAAAGTAAAAACATGTTTTTGAAAAAGTTTGCAAATTTATTAAAGTCAAAAATTTAAATCTCTCATTCACGTAAGTATTCAGACTATTAATTCCATAGTTGGTAGAAGCCCTTTTGGCAGCAATTACAGCTTAATGTCTTCTTTGGTATGTCTCTACAAGCTTTGAACAACCAGGATTTGAGCAAATTATTCCATTCTTCATGGCAGATCATATTAAGCTTTACTAGATTTTAAGGGAAGCATCTGTAAACTGCCAACTTCATGTTTCTCCACAGATGTTCTCTGGGGTTTACATCTGGGTTTTAGTTGGGCAATTCACGTACAGTCAAGGAGAACTTATCCCAAAGCCAATCTAGCATTATCTTGGCTGTATGCTTCAGGTGATTGTCATGTTGAAAGGTGTATCGTCTCCCCAGTCAGAGGTTGTGTAGACTCTTGGGTAGGTTTTCTTCAAAGTTCTCTTTGTATTTGGCTACATCCCTCAATTATGATTAGTCTCTTTGTCCCTGTTGCTGAGAAGCAATACTATAGCTGGATGCTGCTACTATCATGTTTCATTGTAGGGATGGTATTAGATAGATGATGAGCAGTGCCAGGTCTTCATGAGACAAAGTGATTGGAGTTCTACCCAAAAAGTTTAATTTATGTCTCATCAGATCAAGGAAATATTTCCTCATGTTCTCAAAGTCTTTTAAATACCATTTCACAAACTACAACCGGGAGTTAGCCACTCACTTTAAATGCCTGATTGATGGTTTGCTGCTTAGATGGTCATCTTTCCAACGGTTTCTCCCATCTCAGCAGAGGATTTTTGAAGTTTTGTTAGAGATACCATTGTGTTCTTGGCCACCTCCTTATCCAAGGCCACTCTTGACTGGTTACTTAGTTTGGCTGGACAGCCAACTCTAGGAAGAATCCCGCTGGTTCCAAACTTCTTCCATTTTACAACTATTGAGGTCACTGTACTCCTGAGAACACTCAAAACTATAGAAATGATTTTATACTCATGCATTAATTAATGCCTCACCACAATTTCATCACGGAGGTCTACAGAAAGTTCCTTTGACTTAATTGCTTGGTTATTGTCCTGACATGCAGTGTGAATTGTCGGATCTTATATCCACAGGTGTATGCTTTCCTAAGCCATGTCCAACAAATTCAGTTTTCCACAGGTGGGCTTCAATAAAGTTCTAGACACATGTCAGAAGTAATTAAATCAAACAGAATGCACCTGACCACAATTTAGAGTACCAAAGCAATGAGCTGAAATACTTACATGAATGAGAAGATTTAAATTTTTAACACATTTGCAAACCTTAATGAAAACATGTTTTAATTTGTCATTATGAGGCATTGAGTGTAGGTTGATGGTCAAAATGCCAGATTTATCTTTTTAAAATTAAATCTACAACACAATAAAATGGATAGAAAGTGAATGGGTCTGAAAACTTTCTGAATTCCCTGTAAGTGAACAATAGCAAAGTCTAGATGTAAAGCCTTAAATTCTATCTTCTTCCAAAATCAAAAAGCTTAAACAATGCTTTCTGTAAGTACACAAAAGCTTCAAAAATAAGCATCTCTGTCAAAAGAGGAGCAAAGAGAAGGAGAGAGAGGGGGACCTTGTCTTTAGTTAGCTTATTCTGATTCAGAAGTCATGCAGATGCATATAGGGCTGCTTTGATATTCAGGTAGAAGATTCTGTCTATCTCTCTCTCTCACCCTTGGACAGTCGATTGTGGGTTTGTGGACCCCATTATGCTACAATAGATAATTGCCTGACTACTCTGGTGATGGACAGCATGGTCCAAAAGCTTTCATCATCAAATATATATGCAAGCACTTTATCCTGTCAAGGGTTATACTATACAGTATCCAGTTCTCATAGGAATTACCGTATTTTTCGGACCATAAGACGCACTTTTTTTTCCTCAAAAGTGGGGGGAAAATGAGGGTGCGTCTTATGGTCCGAATCCTGTCCAGCAAGGCTGTTGTAAAAGGATATTTGTTTGCCCGTGGTGTCCCATGCGCTGTTGCCCGTTGCTATGTTCGCTTACTGTCACTTACGGTACTTACAATTTACAGTTCAGGTGCTGGAGGTGATGTCAGCCCTCCCCGCCCCTCATAGCCACAGCCACTCACTCAATCAGCAACGCCATACGGACGGGCGCTGAGGGAACACCTGCCCACCACTCTTGGACACACCAAACCAATCAGGTGCTGGAGGTGATGTCAAACCTCGCCGCCCCTCATAGCCAGAGTCGCTCAATCAGCGATGCTGTACGGACAGGCGCCGAGGCAATGCTCTCAGACACGCCACACACCCTGCGTCAAATGACACGAAAGGAGGCGGGATAGCGTCTGCCAACAGTAGGAGTCAGATGACCTCGATGGCGATGACGGCGCGAAGGAGGGAGGGGGAAGGACTTAATGTACCGGTACCTGGGAAAATAAAAGAATATTAAAACAATGACAGCCTGTGACAGTCGTCTCCCTTTTCTCCCTCCGCCCACTTCTTACTGTGCTGGTACTAATGTGCTGCTCCATGTCCAGCTTGTTGTAGCTGTGTTCGTGAGAGCACTGCAAGTCCTGCCTCCTGGAGTCTCAATGGTCAGTCAGTCATTCAGGTCACACGATCAGCACAGCTCATGCCTACCCTGTGTGTGTTTGTGTGACACTGATTGACAGACTGACAGGATCAGATCATCAAGGACAGGTCCAGACAGGAGGATTCAATTCCATCACCAGAAGTGTTCTAGGTACCGTACTTCTACAACAAAATGTGTTTAAACAAAAAACAAATGTACAGTGGTATATTAAAAAAAATAAAAATAAAAAAAAGCCCTGCCTAGGTGCTTTTTTAAAGGGCACTAACCAGTAGCACTTACAAAACAAAATACAGTGGAACCTCGGTTTGCGAGCATAATTCGTTCTGGAAACGTGCTCGCAGTCCAAAGTACTCATATATTAAAGTGAATTTTCCCATAAGAAATACTGGTAATGGAAACTCAGACGGTTCATTCCACAACCCAAAACTATTCATATAAAAATGATTAATACAAAATATAAAGTAAAAATACATAAAACAAATTAACCTGCACTTTACCTCTGAAAAGAATCATGGCTGGTGTGAGTGAGTTTCTAAACTCTTGTGGGATTCTACCCAACGTGACGACATGCAGAAGAGAATCCCAAAGCAATCGCAGTCTCCCAGCGCTGTAGCAGTTCGCCGTAAACACGAATCCAAAAAGATCGCAGACATGCTATAAGCGCCTGCCGTCGACGGGTGATACAAGGAACAAGGAACATTATAAATGCGCAGGGCACAGTACTACTTGGCCACAACCCTGCCTGACTGCTGTGTATGTGTATAGGAGAGTGGCAGATCCAATAAATAACCGCGCTGTTGCTGTTTCAAGCTGAATAAAGCTGGTGCTGCTAAAGTACTGAGACTCAGCTTCGTGTTTTGGGGTGCAAGACGGGGACTCGCACGTCACAGCGCGCACACACACACACAATGCTGTAGTAAACAGTATACTCACATACGGATGTTAACTATATGAGTGAGGCACGCTGACTTAGACGGAGAATAGGAGACTATTGTCCACAATCCCGCAGCGAGAGAGAGAGAGTGAAGAACCATCAGCTCAGTTAAGCACTACATAGATACTGATCATGCTACTCACCCTTCCGTGGAGCCGCTGTCCGTCCTGTCACCTGCTCCATTCAGCGGAGCACGGGTTCGTCCAGTCGGCCTCTTGATTGGCTGGCCAGGACTATGTGATGCCGCACAGTGCTCTGACAGGCAGGCAAGGAGCCCGTCATGGCAGGAGAGACACACATAGTCTCTCCTGCCATGCAAAGCCCTGCCTGTCAGGCTGGTTGATGCCCTTTAATTTTAATACTGCTTGGCGATGCATGGATTAAGACTTACGGTAACCCATGTGCATCGCCAAGTGGTATGAGTCAAATTACTGATGTGTACGGTAATATGTCTCTCATAACAACTGACAGTTCTTTCATTACTGTATTTTCCTCAGAAAAACACCAATTCTCTAACGGTACAAAATGTCAAAGATGAAAAGATTAGCATATAAAATTCAGTTTAAACTGGAGGTAGTAAAATATGCAAAAGAACATGGAAACAGAGCAGCGGAGAGACATTTTGGGCCACCTCCAACTGAAAAAATAATAAGAGAGTGGAGGAAACAGGAGGATCAGCTGCAAAAACTTGATAAAACTACCGGTAAGCACACTTTGCGTGGGCATGCTGCAAAATGGCCACAGTTAGAAATGGACATGAAAGAATGGATTTTCCAATGGACCAGATTGGGAATATGGATGAAGTCCTGCTAACCTTTGATGTGCCATCTAATAAGACGGTTGATCTCAAAGGTGCCAAAACAATAACCGTGAAAACCTCAGGACATGAGAAAACACATTACACTGCTGTGTTGTCCTGCTGTGCTGACAGCACCAAATTGCCACCAATGCTAATTTTCAAAAGGAAAACCTTTCCAAAAGATGTTTTTCCACGAGGAGTTGTTGTACATGTTCATGAAAAAGGATGGATGAACGAAAATGGAATGAAAGTATGGATTGAAAAAGTGTGGTCCAAACGTCCTGGAGGGCGTCTAAAAAAATCTGCTTTATTAGTGCTTGACCAGTTCAGAGCACATATTAGCGAAACAACAAAAAACAGATTTAAAGAGGTGAAGACTCATCTAGCTGTAATTCCAGGGGGTCTTACAAGCCAGTTGCAACCTCTCGACGTTTCAATCAACAAACCATTTAAAGTCCTTATGAGAGAAGAGTGGAACAAATGGATGGCTGCTGGGAATCATGATCTGACTCCTACTGGACGAATGAAGAGGCCCACTATCACTCAAGTTTGTGAATGGGTTAAAACATCGTGGCAGTCAGTGAAGGAGGAAATCGTTGCACAATCATTCAAAAAATGTGGCATTAGCAATGTCTTAGATGGAACTGAAGATAATATCATATATGAAGATAGCGAAGAAAGTGATATAAGTGATTGTGAGCAACTGAGCTTCATAAATTCTGACACTAGCGATGATGAGTCTTTGGGGTTTCCAGAAAACTAGAAAAGTGCTTGAGCCTCTAAGTCTTTTCTCATTTGTTAATGGAAGTGATGATGGTTCTTAACACCACTGTTGAGTTTACGCTGTTAAATATTACCGTATTTTGCTATATTTTAATAAATATTTTAGTATACCGGTAGTATTTGGCTCAGAATATTTTTTTCTTGTTTTCCTGCTCTAAAAACTGGGTGCGTCTTACGGTCAGGTGTCTCTTATGGTCCGAAAAATACGGTAGGTGCTGTTATCTATAGTTTAATTTTCAACATTATCTAACCTACATCCTACACACAAAACATCCTATAACACAAAAAACAGAATGGACAAAATACATAGTATTGAAACAGTAGTGTCTTACAGAGCCACTCACTGGGTATCATGGCACTGCTCTGTATGAAAACATCTGTTCAAATACAGTTCATCATAGCTTGTCAGAGCAGGCATACAGCAAAAAACCAGTCATCTGTGGCTTTCCAAGTGAAATATCTGCAGTCCCAAAATGGTGATTTTGTTTCTCTAGGACAGCTATAAAAAAGAGACACACAATGACAGATAACCTAATAAAATCTGTTTTGATTTCTCCCTTTTTACATTTTTGTTTTTTCGTTCTCTGTAATTATCTTTACCCCCCATTCACTTTTAAGCCTTTTCTTATT
Organism: Polypterus bichir lapradei; assembly: GCA_026402145.1. Taxonomy (NCBI): domain Eukaryota; kingdom Metazoa; phylum Chordata; class Cladistia; order Polypteriformes; family Polypteridae; genus Polypterus; species Polypterus bichir. Next base: position 20,486,824 of record JANRMT010062815.1, read on the forward strand.
ACTTTTATTAGCTGGGGTCTGTTGTGAAGCTGGTTTACACACCGACTATCTCTTCAAGCAATCTCCTATAAATTTCCTACTTGCAAAAAAGAGTGTAAATACAGCATGAGAAGCAAATAAAAATCTTGAATACAGTGTTGTTTAAGATTAATTGTATGTATGATTATTGTATTGTAACTCATTTATTGTAAAGCATACTTCTGGCAATAACATTTTATAAAAAAAAAAAAAGACAAAGCATCATGATCAGGAAACAGATAACCAAGCCACAAAGGTCCCAATATTGAGATGTTATATAACTGCAGATTTCTTAAAACTGAAATGTTTAAATCTTTACCTCTAACTATATGAAAAACTAGGGATTTGTACCATTTTAACAATGGGAGAACTGTATTTATGCAGTGTGTTTTGTTAAATGTAGTTGAATGCCTGTATGTTGTCATTTAGCTTTTGCCTGGACTTAAGCCAACTGCTGTAAGTTGCCAGCCTCTCCTGCAGATCATACTCAACTTTCTTGTGACATCAGCTGCATTTGCTTTCTTAAAGAAAAAAAAAGGAGTGGTTCACTTGCTTGCTTGTCATTCCAGCTAATAAAAATGAAATATTGAAATACTGAATGCTTATACTCAGATTTCAAGCAATGCATTCTTATTTGTTTACTAAGCTGCATTTCTGACATAAAAGACGTAAAATGGAGTCATGTTAACTGCCTAATGGCATCATTATTTAGTTACCCTCAAGATTTAGAGCATGCTTTGTCAAAACTGAATTTATGGAATTTTTGCTTTTATTTTGATCTATAAAAAGAATCATCTAATTTAATATGAAAGAAAGATCAAGAATAACTGAGACTTTAAACAATATTTTACAAGATCAAGTCTCAGCAGTACTTGAATTGAAACATTTCTATTGGGAAAGAGAAACTGCCATTGCAGTTATTATTATTTTAATGACTTTTCTTTCTGTGCTTCTTTTTGCTTTTATGCCTGTGTAACGTATGCATGGAACGCGCACAGCTTACACGACATACTGTGCATTATATGAAATCAGTAGTAAACTGATAAACAAAATCCTCACTTTGCTAATGTATTAAGGATATGTGTAATATGTATATTTTTGTAGCCATATTTGTCCAGATTTTTATACAATATTATATTTAAAATGTCACGTGTTTAGGAGTTAAATTCCACATACCGTATATACTTGAGTATAAGTTGGTTCTTGAAACCCGAAAATTCAATCATAAAATCAGACCCCGACTTATACGCCCATTCAAAAATTCGACACATTTTTTTTTGCATCTTCTTGCCTCCTCCAATCTCGCATCAGTTTCTCAGACACATCGAATTTTGTTGCAGCAGCGCAGTTACCAATTTTTTTCGCTACTTCAACGACGTTTAATTTAAAACCAGCTTCATATTTTCTTCTGATAGTACGCTCCATTGTAGATAAGGGATGCTCTTGCGATAAAGATGTATGAGGGTGTAAGATACAAAAAAACACAAAACAGTGCAAACGTCGCTTTGGAATAGTATGGGTATTACTGTGTGGTCACATAGGCACAATACATAAAAAAAGCAGTGTGCTCTGTGGTTACTCTCTCAGGTGGGTGTTAGCATATCATAATCTCTCGGACCAATAGCGTGAGTTTTCCGCATTCGACTTATACGACCGACATTATAAAATACCAGAAATTATAGAGCAAATCAAGCCCTAACTTATCTGCGGGAGCATATTCAAAATCACATATACAGAAGTTTTTTTGTATATTTTAAAAATATTGTGTTATATTCTATACACACAGCCTAATCAATAAACCAAGTTTAATTGTAGATATCCTGAAAGAAGATCCCGGGTACTTATTACATGGAGGCCAAATTATGAATGCAAATTGTTCAACTTATACTGAACTTAATGAAAGATTGTGAAAATTGCTAAAAATGGAGCCAATGGAAGTAGTTAAAGAGCCAGGGCCAGAAGAAGGTATCAAAATAATCCTTATCCAAAGGGAACAGTAGGTAGAAAACAAGAAAGGGATGTGGAAGAATAATTTTAGGGTAACATGGCATTCATCTTAAAGAAATATCATAAAGGCTTAATAAATGTCAGAAACCTGTTCAGGCACACCAGAAAATCAGATAAAGGTCAAGTGAACAACAAAATGTACACTGAAAGGTAACAAGTGGTTTAGGAAAATACTGAGATGGTCAAGTAAATAAAGAATGTACCAGAAGAACGATTGATGTAATATACAAAATGTACTGAAGGATGATTAAGAGATGACTAAGAAGTCAGAATCAGAATGTCCTATAAATGAGAATGGACAGTTGTTATATGCACAGAAATTTCAAGGGTGGTGGTGCAACTCAAAGGTATAGAAGAACCAGAATATAATATAACAGACTTTTATTTTATATAAATCATTTGGGTTTAAACCAGTGAACCAACCAGAGTAAAATGTATGCATTGATTGACACTATATGCAAATTCAGTAGTTTATAAAATGAACTTGTATTCTTTGTTTTCTCTGACCATTCTGACGTTATAACAGACTGCTTTTGAAGAATGCTCTTTTCATTTTGCTAAGGAGTAATTAAAAGATGCAATGAACAGCTTTTCTCCTGCCTGATTACTGAATTGTCCTGTTAGAGAATGTTTCTTTCTTTAATAAGATGTTTAATTTCTACCACATGCACAAGGCAGTTATAGTTTAGGATGATGCACCTGGGAAAGTATTTGTCTATTTCTTGGCTTTAGCCAGGAGCCCCACAAAACAGAAACAAAGAGCTTTAATTGCCATATTAATTAAAATTAATTGGCCAGTTGCTCAGAATACCGGGACATGGTATAGGCAAGACAATGCAGGGTGGTCCAGATCTAATTATGCAGATCCAGATCGTCTGGATGACTTTGATTTATGCAGGGAAGATTCCAGTTCAGCGCAAAGACGATTCTTCATGTCGTCAGTTCGCACACATCTCGATGGTCCGGGATTTTTTGGGTGATTTTCTATGTAATAAACTTAATAAGTTATAGCATAATGAAAATTGCATAATTAGATCTGGACCACCGTATATATATGTGCTTGATGTATTAGCTGGGATACTGGAATTTAAACCAAAAGGATTCTGGTTGAGTTCTAATCTCCGAAACCCCATTTGACCCTTCGTGAGTCACTTAACGTGCCAATTCTGCAATCATAAAAATATAAATATTTATAGTGTATCATAATCTTAGATACAACTGACAGTCAAATATATATTTTTAATTGACGTATATAGTTATGCATGCAAGCTTGGTGAGTTCTTAACTCCACCCCTTCTGGTTTCTCAGCCTATGTGAACATTGCCCACAGAAAGGAGGCTGTCATTCTAAACTATTTCCCAGAGAGGAAACATCAAACCTCTAAGTTCAGCTAAGAATCTATTTTATTCTGGTGCACAAAGCTCAATACCTACCTTGCATTTTTACAGATTTAAAGGTTCTCCTTTTAGTGTCCCAATGCTTTGAAATGTTCCTTTATTACAGTGGTGTAGTCAGCAGGATTTGTCCTAAACTTAGTACAGAAAAGGTGTACATCCACCTGCCAAAACAATACACTAAAATCCTGAATTCAATGAATTAGTTATAACTAGCCATCAATTATTGTATTGCTAGTTTTAAGAAACATAACACACTATGTGTTGTGTTTTCAAGGCTACAAAAATCAAAAAAGGCATCAATAATGAAAACCAGACTTTAAAGCTCTAGGAATTTTGAAAATTATAAAGTGGACAAGGCTCTGAAACTCAAAACAGACCTTCAAAAAACAAGCCTCAAAGCCTACCAGTAGCGGCTTTCAAAATCATGATGCGACGCAGATAAAATTTAAGAGAAAGAAAATGAAAAAGCTTCTCAATCAAAGAAATAAAATTTAAACTCATACATGCAAGTAAAGCTCAGAAATTAAACTTTCAAAATATTCAATTTTCACAATCTAAAAAAAAATTAAAACACAAAAAATGTTATAATAAAAACTGGTTTCGGAACTATTAACAAAAAGGATTGAATGTGCAAACTGATCAAATTTTGAGAATAATTATGATCCAAACAGCACTCATCAGCAGTTGACTAACAGTATTTGTCTATTACTGCTTCCTATTTTACTTCCCTGAAGTCAACCTAAAAATGAAGACTTCCTTTCTCTGGTAATCACCAGGTTTGAAATGTGTGACAAGCATCAATAAAAATGTTTGTTCAGCAAAGATACCACTAAGCTTGTCAAAAAATGCAGGAATTTCTGGAAGCAACTCAGAGACCAGGAATGATAATAGTCGACTTGCTTGTATGCAGGAGGATGATGCACTGGATGGCAAATACAGATCCAAGAAAAAGTTAATCAGGAACTCTGATCCAAAGCATAGTCAACTGTGTTTTAAAACTGCCAAAACTGCAGATGACATCACTAGAATCATGTAGAGACATTTTTTGGACAGTGGGCAAGTTTGACAAGAATGGCCAGCCATGGAAAAAGGAGTGGTGGAAGCTCATAACCAGTAGATTTTAACAAAATGGTTTTTGATTTCATATTTTTATATTTGTATCCCTGGAGGGAATAGTTATGAACTTGCGGTGAAGCCACCATTATCTAAATTGGTCCGCTAGATTCAAAAGCTCCACCTGTAATTTATCAGTGCTTTCTCCATGGTTAGTTTACACTATAGTTAAGTCTGATTTATATAACTTCTTTTGACGGTTTATGTTTAAAATGTGTCAGGTAATTATTCCATGTATTGTATGTACTGCAAAGTTTGTATATTTCATATAGTAATAAATAGTCTTGATTTATCACTGTGCTAATAAATGTTGTATGATTCAGTTATCACTGCACTGCTGTGAAGATGCCTGCCACCTACCTCCTGTATTGCACATCATATCCATCATGGAGAGAATCACAGCTTAGAGGACTAGACGTGTCAGCCTCATTCAGTGACAGATTGCATCTGGAATGCCATTCCCATAGCTTTAGGAAGGATTTTGAATCACTTTAGGTTATGGTAAGTCTTTTCTGGCTCTGTGCCTAAAAGAAAATTCAGTAACCAGGGGCCTCATGCATAACACCATGCGTAGAATTCACACTAAAACATTGCATACTGGCAAAAGCGGAAATGTGTGTACAGTCAACCCTCGTTTATCGCAGTTAATCTGTTCCAGATTCTGCCGCGATAAATGAATTTCTGCAAAGTAGGATTCTTTATTTATAAATCGAATATTTTCGCAGTTAGAGCATAGAAAACCTGTTTACGACCTTCTAAATACATTATCTAATATTATTGGAGCCCTCTAGACATGAAATAACACCCTTTAGTCAAATGTTTAAACTGTGCTCCAATGGCATGACAGAGATGACAGTTCTGTCTCACAATTAAAAGAATGCAAACATATCTTCCTCTTCAAAGTGTGTGTCAGGAGCAGAGAATGTCAGAGAGAGAGAGAGAGCGAGCAAGAAAAGCAAACAATCAAAAATCAATAGGGCTTTTTGGGCTTTTAAAGCGTGAGGCACCGCCAGACAAAGCAGCTACAAGGAAGGCAGCAATTTGAAGGTATTTTTTAAGTATTTTTTAGAGGAGTGTCTGTATCCTCTAGGCAAACAGCCTCTGTGTAAACAGCCCCTCTGCTCACACCCCCTCTGTCAGGAGCAGAGAATGTCAGAGAGAAAGAGAGAGAGGCAGAGACAAGCAAAAAATCAAAAATCAATATGTGCTGTTTGGGCTTTCGAATATGCGAAGCGCCACACGGGAAGCACATCGTATATCATTGAGGAGTTTTATTTAATATGTAATACATGCTCTGATTGGGTAGCTTCTCAGCCATCCGCCAATAGCGTCCCTTGTATGAAATCAACTGGGCAAAGCAACTGAGGAAGCATGTACCATAAATTAAAAGACCCATTGTCCGCAGAAATCCGCGAACCAGCAAAAAATCCGTGATATATATTTAGATATGCTTACATTTAAAATCCGCGATAGAGTGAAGCCGCGAAAGTCAAAGCGTGATATAGCGAGGGATCACTGTACGCACAAAAAAATCCAGATGCATAAATCTGTGCTTTCGCCAACTTCCATGTTCTTCCGCTACATAAATCCTGGTCAGCGTGAAAAGTAACACACGTACACGCGGCTGCCAGCATTCCGAAACTCCTCCCAGAATTACACCTCTTTGAATATGCAAATCAATATAAGTAGCCCTTAAACTCAGCATTCTGTGAAAAGGCAATGTCAAAAGCACAGGGGGAAATAGAAGAATTTCAGCGAATACCAAGTGGAGGCAAGGAAAAACATACTATTTGTTGGTTTAAACAGTGGTACAAACAACAAAAAGAAGTTGATTGAGTGACACAGAGTGTCGGAGAAACTCAAAAGCTCAAGTGCACAAAGTCGCATAGTGCCTGAAATAAAAAAGAAGTTGTCAGATGTCAAAGTTGCCATGAAAAGGCGAGTTGTAGCCCACCGTCTGAGTGTTATATGAAACCTTATTAGGGTACAGAGAAAAGAAAAAAAAATAGGCACACAGTGGGAATATGTCAAAATGTCAACTTTAATCTCAAAATTTCCACTTTAATCACGTAGTTTATTTTGTCATTAAAGTAGAACATCATAAACTTAATCTTTAAATCGTTTAATTTACAAGATTCTCAACTACCATCATAACTAAAGTAGCACGTTAAAATGCTTTGTTTTGTATGTGTTTTTCTATGTGCTGTGTGTGTGTGAATCACTACATGCTTCTTACAGAACACAGGGCACAGAATCCATTACATTTGTGATATTACAGCTCTCTGAATAATTAAAATACTGAGATGTATGCTTGATATCATTTTCATGATGATAGGAATTAAAGCATGTTATTAAACATGGGAACACGGTGGCGTAGTGATAGTGATGAGCTGGTACCCTGTCCAGAGATTGTTCTTGCCTCCCGCAAGATGCTTGCTGCGCCGTGTGTGACCTTCGATGAAATAATTTATTGCAGCAGTACTGTCTCTTTCTAACGTACTAACCCCCAATTCCTGTCCTTCTTTTTCTTTCTCTAAGTAACCAATTGCCACACAATCAGCTCTGTAATAGATGTTAAGCCATCTGTAAGCTTAGAACACCAATTCTTCAAATCTTTTAAGGAACATTCAAATATCTTCTTAGTACATGCTTAATTATTCCATCCATCTATCCATCCAGGGTTACGCCAGCCCCAGCAAGAATACAGCACAAGGCAGGAACAATCTATGAACAGGACACCAGATTGTTGCTAGCGCTGTGCCACGGTGTCCTCACATGTTTAATTATTAACAATATAGGTTATTTAAATGATGTTAACCTTTTATCTGTATAATGTAATAAACATATTTTGCTGCATTTCATCTTAAAAATGATATTGTTACCATATGTAAATATGCTCTTGATAAAGTGGCTCAGGTTATGCAATATTATAATTGTAATGCAAGTTTACAGTGAGGTAATTGTACTTATAAGTACAGACAGTTCTACAAGGAGCACTTGATGGACTGATTGAATGCGTTTATAGTTCTTGGGATGAAACTGTTTCTGAACCGCGAGGTCCATACAGGAAAGGCTCTGAAGCATTTGCCGTTTAACTGGCATGGCTGAGGCAGCGTGTGCTTGATGCTGTATACCAATAATTCTCTTTTGAATCAGCTGCTGTAGAGCTGTGATTCCACACTCAGATACAGTGATATAAATACTCCGAGTGGTGTAGCGACAGTAATATGGAAAAAGATGATCCGTTGTAGCAACCCCTAATGGGAGCAGCTGAAAGAAGAAGAAGGTGCAGTGAGAGTAACAACGTTAAAGCAGTTATGGTATTTGGAATAGTTTGACCATTCTGTGGACCATTACATTGTTACAGATTAAAACAATCAGATGCCTTAAACTAATAAACAATATGCGGTTAATTTCAGTGTATATGATAAAGACGCGTGAGGGATATGGATCTAAAAAAGAAAGGGAAACCACACAGGAACAAAAGCACTGCTTTGACGCTGGGTGCCGCCAGTTTTCAAAATGAGCGGAGAACTTGCACAAGCCAGGGTTTGAGCTAACATGAAAATGTGCGTGGCTTTACACCAAGTATAGGTTTTATACATCACAATGTGAGTGTGGAAACAGGCTTATGCGTATGCACCATTTATACATGAGGCACCTGGTCTGGAAAAACAGCTGGAAAAAAGCCAACAGGTTCCCAATAACGATGTATCCAGACAACGCTAGGGAGTTTTGAAAATGCATTGCTCTTTGGTGCCCATGTAGCGTATGAGCCTAACCATTTTGATATTTTCATTTAGTTTGCAGAGTCAACTGTTTACTCTATATATTTTAGTACTTATACAAGTATTTTTTCTTTCCAGCCAAATAAAGTAGAAAATACACTGCTTTTATATTCTCTAGATTTTAACTTTAAAATGTATTTTTCTTGCTGGAATAAGTCCGTTGTGTTCTCTGTTTAGTAATCATTGCAATTTGAATTTATTTTCAGTCATCCAGCCATTCATCTATTCATTTTTGAACCCACTTAATCAACTTAATCTGGGCTTCCAAGTGTCCTAGATAAAAATTAAGATCCAGGCCTTTGATGACCTCTTGGGCACAGCCATCTACAGTGTGTCTGTCTGCAGAGTGAGGGTTGACCTTATCTTATCTCAGCAGCGACATTCATGTCTCTGGTTACTCTTCCTAGGAAGCCAGTAGACCGATTGGGAGAGCATGGGGGATCATGTGATCACTGAAATGGAGTATTTGGCGATTCCAATATCTATGCAAAAGGACGAAAGTCCAAGTCTTTAGAGACCTTTGCTTCCTGTCTTGCTATATGGTTCTGAGACATGGACGCTATCCAGTGACCTGAGACTGGACTCCTTCAGTACTGTATCTCTTTAGAGAATCCATGGGTACCACTGATTTGACTTTGCGTCAAATGAAACATTTCTCAGCCTTTAAAAGTAATATATAAATAAGGGACCAGATTTACTGTATATGTAATTTTTGAGGTTCACTTTAATTTTTGGTATTATTTCATAATGTTAAAATAATACTGATAAATGAAAATAACACCTTATTAAAGTGCTACCTGAGGTGATCACCTTGTCACCTTACTCCAAGTACTGCCCTTGGCACAACCCAAAAAATATAACAATATATTATAACAACTCATAATTTATTAATCAAAAAGTCAATCTTTGCATCAAAAACTTGTAATATCTTTACTTTTATTCTGTTATAAAAATTATTCTGTATATCAGTCACTCCAGAACAGGGTATGATCAACTACCCTAAATAGAAATATACACCTTGAACAGCTGAACCTGCTATTTAAAGTAATATCTGTCAATCCAAAAGTTACCACTCTGACAAAGAACAGTGTAAAATCAAAGTGAGTACAGTCAGTCATGGCTGTCCATCAATCTAATGAAGAAGATGTCCATCCTATTTTCTATCTCTGATTCATGGAAGGGAAATCCTGTGCAAAGGAATTATTGATATCAGTGGTGATGATGGTGCCGACAGAAGTGAGTACACCAATAACAACAATGCCCATCAACAGAACATACTTTACAAAGGTGTCGGTCACAGTCACATTCTTCTGAGACATGTAATAATAATAACACAAATACCAGCTTGTTTTCCTGCAGTTATAGATAGATAATTACCATACTGATTAGCTCACCAGAATCACATTTAATGAGGTAAAGTTGCATAAGGTTACAAGGCTCTGGCGCCTATCAAGTCTAGTCAAAAAAAAAGTGGCCCCATATAAAAAGATTGGAATAGCTGTGAAAGTAGAAAAAGAAGATGAAAAAGATGTCAATTTCCACCTATTGCCTTTCCTCTTAAATACAAAGAGTATTTGTTAACATTTTATAATTCTCCCTGATACAATGACATTGTTGTTGATTCAAACACTCCAAATGGCAAACAGTTTCGAAAAACAACTCACTCACATTTCTGGTGGTGGTTTCTGTTCAGCAGAAGTAAACTACAATTGTCGTTGTGAGATGAATAGGATAGAACAGCATCCTATTATCTTGCCATTTATTTACTCAGCAAAAATAAGCAAGCAACACAGATGCAGACACACACAATGAGATTTATTTTCAATAACTACATATATCCATCCATCCATTTTCTAACCCGCTGAATCCGAACACAGGGTCACGGGGGTCTGCTGGAGCCAATCCCAGCCAACACAGGGCACAAGGCAGGAACCAATCCTGGGCAGGGTGCCAACCCACCGCAATAACTACATATATTCTGTAGCATATTCAGTTTTGTGTAGCTTTGCTACACTTTTACTTATTTATAAACCTATTTTATGCTCAGCTTTTCCTGAAACATGCTGAAGGGTGTCAGAGACCCATCCAGACTGCAAAAACTGCACGGCAATCACCAATCTTGGATGGGACACTAGTCAATTGTAGAAAATGTCGATACACATTTCTGCAGTTAACCTAACAAGCTCCATGTTTATTATGTAGCATGAAACTGGAAAAGTTGGATGACACAGTGGGCACGTCAGATAGAAACAAGCACATGGTGTAAGAACTATGAAATGCTAATATTACTATTATGCTCACAGTTTACGGAATGCTAAGTTTTTCTTCACATATGTTACATACAAGGGAATGTGAAAAGCCTTGCAGAAGCCAATTTGAACAATACACTAGAGATGAATATTGAGTCAACACTACAATATTATTGCATACACTTTTCCTCTAAAGACGAGAAGATTCCAGCCCAGAAGAGTTCTGTTGATCCTGACTCTGACTGGCTATTAACCCAACCCGATGTGATTATTTTCCATTTATAATACATTACTGCTTTTTGTACGCATATTTTTAAATCATTATTTCAGTATAATGTTTTATGGGTGCTGCCATTTTCTGATGACTACTGTTACAGCATCTCTATGGTAATTTGGTCATTGGTCAAACATGACATCAATAGTGGAACGGTATAAAGATCGAGCTGTTGTGGCGGACGGCTGGGGTCCATGCCTGGCCAGGACACCCCTTCACTGTATATTCAGGAAGAGCAGCCCTGGACTGTGCAATACCTCCCCCTGGATGCTAGATGGCCACTCCCCTGGGTTGGAGCAGTGCCTCGGTTTCCTGCAGAGCTCCATGGGAATTGGAGTTGGGTGCAGCCCTGTTGGGTCCCACAGGCGCCGCCAAGGGGGTGCTGCAGCTGGGACTCCTGAGCCCATATGGGCAGTGTATTCGTCACACCCGGAAGTGCAGCTGGAACTCGGCAGTCAGCCACCTGGAGCACTTCCGGGTGGACTATTAAAGGGTCTAGCAGCCACCACTCAATGGCCAGAGTCGGGAGGAGAAGGAGTGGTGGTGCCAAAAAAGAGTGTTTTGTTCTTGTGTGTTACTTGTGGGACTGTGTGGGAAGATGTGCCCAACAGGTGAAGAAAAATAAAAAGTTTGCTGTTTTTATACGTGCCTCCGGTGTGAGTCTGTGTCGGGTCAGGTGCCTATATAGCACCTTTAACACTGGCATCCCAGATGGGACTCTCTGCCTGGTTCAAGGCAGGGACCCATCATTAAACAAATGCATAGAGTAAGCCCCTGAGACAGCACACCGAAGCGTGCACACGTACCAGGGAGTCGCAGGAGGACCACCAGGAAGCTACAAAGGACACCACACTGATGGAGAAGAGAAAATCCGGGCGGACTCAGAGATCAGCCGCCAGATGCTGCCACGCTTGCCAGCACCACAGGTTGTAGCAGGAGGTAAATGACGGGTCCAGGGGTGATAGGCCCCAGGAATAATTTTTCTGTTTTTTTGTTTGCCTACCTCCTAGACGCCAAGGGAAGGAGTACCCGTTGGTGGCCTGAAGATGTGTGTCTGTGGCGTGATGGTGGAGCGAGCTCTGGGGAGCGCGAGGCTGACATGGGTCTTTCCTTCGGCACACGGACATCAGTTGGAGGATGAGAGCCTGGACGAGCTCCCCGGCATGGTGTTCCCTGTGGAAGAGCAGGGAAGCCTGCCTGTTAGCAGGTAAGAGGGTGGGGGATGTGTGTCAGCAAACCTCCACCCCGCTCCTGAAGATCTACCAAAGGGGTCTGCAGAGGAAGAGCAGGGCCTGAATAGCTTCGCGGTTGATGGGGCTGGACAAAATAAGTCCAAGTCCATCACCAGCCAACGAAACTGAGCTTTTGTCAGCTATATGGGACCTGGAGGATGTCCTCCACCCCGTACAGACCTTATTCCAGGTCTTGGAGCTGCTGCAGGAGACGCTGGAGAGGCTGGAGAAGAAGGTTGGTGCACTGTTAGGAGCCATTCTGGCTTGGCTGAAGTGGCGCGATGCTGGATTCCCCAGCCTGTGTGATGCGGCGGTACAGATGAGTGACGCCTGTGCTGTACAAGAAAGGGGAGGTTGGAGCATTAAGGCAGTGGTATTGGTCAGTTTTGCTTGCCAAGTAGCCCCGCCTCCTACACGAGATACAGCCGTGATGACATACAGCGCGGAAGAGGAGTGTGCAGGGAGGCAGCGGGTAGATAACGGCTTGCCCCGACTACCGGCACCAGTCTCATGGGTGTCTTAAAGGGGTGCAGACGGCACAGGGTCCCTCTTCTTCCCGTACGGGGACCCAGACCATTGGTGCACCCCAGAGCAGGAGGAGGACCCGGAAAAAGAAGACGGGGACTCCTGACAGTGTGCAGCATGAGCCCATCTGCTTGGAGGCAGTGGAGGGCTACGCTGCGGAGGGGCAGAGACACCACAAGCCCTCAATTGGGCGGATGTTGGGGCAGGAATTCCTGTCCTGCTTCCGATCCCGCAGGGTTTGGACTAAAGGGGAGCGGCGCAGCTATGAATGCGACCGCTGTGGTCATGGCTGGAGGTGTTGTCCCTGGAGGACGTCCAGAGGACGTGGACGTCGGGAGAACTCCTCCAGATGTGTTAGTTGTGCTTCCACAGGACAGGCCCGCGAACCAGATTATGCCGTCTCCCCGTCCTGCAGAAGACCAATCCTCGCGGGACATGCCGGGATGCCCCTTCATTGTATATTCAGGGGGAGCAGCCCTGGACTGTGCAATAGCTCCCCCTGGATGCTAAATGGCCACACCCCTGGGTTGGAGTGGTGCCTCGGTTTCCCGCAGGGCTCCATGGGAATTGGAGTTGGGTGCAGCCCTGTTGGGTCCCACAGGCGCCGCCAAGGGGTGCTGGAGCTGGGACTCCTGAGCTCGTATGCGCAGTGTATTCGCCACACCCAGAAGTGCAGCTGGAACTTGGCAGTCAGCCACTTGGAGCACTTCCGGGTGGACTATAAAAGGGGCCAGAAGCCACCACTCAATGGCCAGAGTCGGGAGGAGGACGAAGCTTGGAGGAGGAGTGGTGGTGCCAAAAAAGAGTGTTTTGTTCTTGTGTGTTACTTGTGGGACTGTGTTGTGCCTGTGGGGATCATGGGGAAGATGTGCCCAACAAGTGACGAAAAATAAAAAATTTGTTTTTATACGTGCCTCCGGTGTGGGTCTGTGTCGGGTCAGGTGCCTATATGGCGCCTTTTACACTGTTCACTTCTTCTTTATCCAACTTCGAAATAATCCCTGTGACATTTAGTGGTATGTTTTACTACATTAGTTTTCCTACATTAGTTTTACTACATTAGTTTTGATTATAATTTATGGTTTTGTTTTGTTTTGATGAAGGATTGGCTTGATTTTCTGGTTTAAGAACTTAGCATGATTCCTGACTTATGTTTTATCTTCTGGTCCTTGATTCAGATTATTACTGCTTTTATAACAGAACACAACCCTTCAGTTATCCACATTGAGCTAGCTGAGATTAGCAAGTAATACAAGTACACCAGTGTATAGGAAGCATGGGGTACTCCCTAAATTTAAATTCCATGTGCCAAAGGGCACCAAATAGGGTAACCTAAGGTGGAACTCCAATCAATTTCTGGTGTTTCTTTTTTTCACACTTAATTACTTATTCACCTAAGAGTACATTAGCCACCAACAGTAGTCCACATTGCAGCCCTGTCCTCAGCCTTTCTTTTCTAGTTGGCTCCAAGAGAGCCCCATCTTTTTGATGTATGCATCAGGGTTGTGGTGCCAGGTGTTTCTTAACTGTCCTCTTTTTCTCTGTTCTTGTGCAATACAGGACAAGGCTTGCCTGGTAGAATTTGTGGGGGGATTGTGGGAAGTGAGACCAGATTATCTCCCAATGCCTTTTTATAACTTCAGCATCTGTTGGGGTTTGGTTTGTTCTCTACCAGAGGTCATTGTTACTGATGGTATTGGGTCTTATATGGAGGATCCTTTTCACACATAGCAACTTTAAAATTCTACTTGGCAAAGCTGCAGCATATCCTTAGCTTTCAAGACATTTTATAGGAAATCCAATTATTCAATAATTGGTGCAATAAATTATCTGAGAATCGTGATGGCAATGAAAACCAGAATATTGTGGTAATTTGCAGACTTTTATTAGAAAGAAATGTAAAGTAAGGAATCAAGATAAATTGTGTCCACATACTTACTAAATCTAATAATTAATAATAAAATGGTATTCCTAAATTTATTAATATTTATTTTTTAGTCATGCCTACTACTCAAGACAGCTTATTTTAGCACTAAGCATGTGAGAAGTGGGTTCAAAAAAGTGGATGGAAGAAAAGATAGATGGCTGTGGGTTGCTAATAGAAAATTTCAAACCATGTGAATATGCTAATGGAGTATCATTTTGAATTTTATTTCATTTTATTGAATTTGATTATAGTGGATGAAAGAACTACATTTATATGTAGAGAGCAAACATTCATATGTGTATTTCCCTTTTAACTTAATAGTCCAACTGAAGGGAAATAACTCAATTAAATACAGACATCATTGACAGCAAAGACACATTAATTCCTTTTTGAAATTATGCTTTATTTCAACCGTCTTGGTAGGTGACTTTTTTCTTTCTCTCCGTCTCTTCACCGAAAAGACCTTTTGGTAGTTGTGTGACATTCCTTATTAATTGCATGGCACTCTGCTTTGTTGTGAAGAAGTGATGAGAGAATGGGCTATGGAGAAAGGTCTTTCGAATTCTATCTGACATGAATACTAATGACATGCAGTAGTCTGAATAACATTCAAGAGGTAATAAGATGTATTAAAGAGTTTTTTTTCTAGCTGGGCTAGAAACTAGTGATGCCCAGTTACATTTATATTTTATAGAGGAATTCCCATCAATTATTTATTTTTTCAAATATTATCAAGTAGACTTTTCTATAAGCAATTTTGCAGTGGTGACTGTCACTCAGGATGGCTAGCTCAAGTCTACCACATGTGGACACCAAAAAAACCCTTACCAGGTACTTAACCTGCATGTATTTAAGGAATACATAACCTGCATGTATTTGTGGAAAAATGGCAGAAAAAATCTTGACTGAATGTGGTGGTTCCTCTCACAGTGGTTGTTTGCAGGCTAAATTCCTGGCTGGGCTTTCATTTGTGTAAAGCTTGTATTAAAGTCTTGCAAGGATTCCACTTTTCCCCAAACTGTCATAAAATGTGTTATTTCCTCAAATGGTGCTGTAAATAATACCAGTGTGACCCCCAAAAGTGGTCTGACAGGTTCTCAACCTAGTGCTCGATGCTGCCAGTTTAGATTCTAATTGAATGTAATTCTGAATGTAACAATGTATAGATTTTTAAAAACAGACTAAACTCAAACTTATATTCTTGGAGATATAATAAACTGCCACTAAATTACTTGCCATCTTGCTGAGCTTATTTACTTACAGTCTGAGCTAAGTGGTCCCATTCCTCTGACATTAAATTCCCAGAGAGAAGACCCTTTAGTGCGTCAATCTGTGCTTGTTGTTTATTCCTAACGTGTTTCTACCTTGTTCAGCTCCATTTGAGATGCAGCTTCATGCACACAGCTCTCCTTAACTGGAATCTACTATATAGTAAACAAAATAAAGAGCTGTCTAAGGACCAGTTTTAGAGTATGGTAAGAAATAATGGAAATACTCATATATGCATACAACAGCATAATCAGAATGACTGTTGATAAAACGGGGGAGAATTGGAGAGGGGAAAAATGAAACTCCTCAGGAATGCCTCTGCGGGGCATGAATATAAACTAGAATTGTATATAAGTTATAGTATAATTGTTTCCTTCCTAAAAAAACATTGTTATCTGAATGTGTAAACTGTTGATGTTTTACCTTAAATATTTATAACTTGAAAACTTGGATACAGTTTGCTTTTTCTACATATTTTCTGGATGCTATAAATCAATATCATTCAAAAGTCATTTTTACAAAACCTTTTGCTGTCCTCTTTGAGAATACATATTCTTTATTTCTGTGCATGTGTGAATGACTAAAACTGAAGGTCCCACACAATAAAATGTGAAGATATTGGAGGGGTCTGAATACTTTCAAAAATCAATGTACTTGTGCATCTGAAGGCAGATATTTTCTTTTGAATTGGTCTGGAGTGCCCAACCATTTCCTGATAGGGTAGAATATTTTTTTAATACCTGAGGTGTCTTATTTGTGATATCTTCCTGGTATCATCCCAAAACTGTGAAACTATAAATCTGGACTATTATGCCTGAGATTTACATCTGGTTTTGGTTGAATCAGTTTAATATTTTCATTATATAACAGATCATATAACATAATTTATCGTCCTTGCACTTTACTTTGGGTTACGTTATAGTTGTTTAGGGGGTTTTGTTGTAAAGTAATTGTGATTTTTGCTTGTGGTGTTATTAATATATTTCCGATATTATATTACTGATCACCAAGATTCAGTCCTATTTTAACTTTTTGCAGGGTTTTTGTTTTGAATTGTGTTTACATTATGTCAGGGATGCCAGGGGCAACGATCCGGCCGGGACGCCGTGAGGGACCGGATGTGGGTCTGCGCCCACCCTGGATCACATGGGGGCTGCCTTCCTGGTTGCTTTGGGAGCCACGGGTTGAGGGCATGGAAGCCCTACCCTGTAGGAGCCCGTGGTCACTGCCAGAAGGTGCCCCAATGCCTTGGGGACCTGTTACCTCAGCACTTCCGCCACACCAGGAAGTGCTGGGGGGAAGAATTAAAAGGGCACCCGGAGAGCTGCCGGGAGAACAGCTGGCACTTCCGCCACACTGGGGCATGGCCAACGGGGGAGTGTCGGAAACCACCTGGAGCTCATCCGGGAGCATATAAAGGGGCCGTCTCCCTTCATTCAGGGCTGGAGTTGGGTTGAAGCAGAATGAGGCAGAAGAGGTGTGGAGGTGGCCCGAGAAGAAGGCATTTGTGGCCAGGACTGGGATTATTGGGGTTTGTGCACTTTATTGAACTGGGTCTGAGTGACCAAATCATTGTAAATAGTTGTAAATAAACATGTGGTGGTTTGATGAACAACATGTCCGCCTGTCTGTGTCCGGGTTGGCTCCACAATTATTAACCCATTTTGAGTTTTAAAATAGGTAGAATCAAAATATTGTAACTTTTTTAATTTAAAATGTACCGTATATATTCACGGATAAGTTCTCCCACGGATAAGTCGGGACTTGATTTTACCATATAATTTCTTGTATTTTATAATGTCGGTCGTATAAGTCAAATGCAGAAGACTCATGCTATTGGTCCAAGAGATTATGATATGCTAACGCCCACATGAGAAAGTAACCATGGAGCACACTGCCTTTTTTTCTATGTATTGTGCCTATGTGACAACACAGTAATACCCAAACTATTCTGAAGCAATATTTGCACTGATTTGTGTTTTTTGTATCTCACACCCTCATACACCTTTATCATAAGAGCATCCCTTATCTATGATGGAGCGTTCAATCGGAAGAAAATATGAAGCTGGTTTAAAATGAAACGTTGTTGAAGTAAAGAAAGAAATTGATAACTGAGCTGCTGCAACAAAATTTGATGCGTCTGAGAAACTGATACGAGATTGGAGGAGGCAAGAACATGTAAAAAAAATGTAAGTTTCACATTTTTGAACGGGCATATTACTCGGGGTCTGATTTTATGATTGATTTTTCAATCGGGTTTCAAGACCCGATTTATACGTGAGTATATACAGTATTTAATACAGTTATAATTATTTTGTTAACACTAGAATTACCAGAGCCTACGAAAAAACTCGTAATTCCGTC
>JANRMT010062815.1:20514986-20554090 GCA_026402145.1 Polypterus bichir lapradei
CATTAGTCAAATATAACACAAGTAAACACAAAATGCAGTTTTTAAATGATGGTTTTTATTATTTAGGGAGAAAAAAAATCCAAACCTACATGGCCCTGTGTGAAAAAGTAATTGCCCCCTTGTTAAAAAATAACTAACTGTGGTGTATCACACCTGAGTTCAATTTCCGTAGCCACCCCCAGGCCTGGTTACTGACACACCTGTTTCAATCAAGAAATCACTTAAATACGAGCTGCCTGACACAGAGAAGTAGACCAAAAGCACCTCAAAAGCTAGACATCATGCCAAGATCCAAAGAAATTCAGGAACAAATGAGAACAGAAGTAATTGAGATCTGTCAGTCTGGTAAAGGTTATAAAGCCATTTCTAAAGCTTTGGGACTCCAGCGAACCACAGTGAGAGCCATTATCCACAAATGGCAAAAACATGGAACAGTGGTGAACCTTCCCAGGAGTGGCCAGCCGACCAAAATTACCCCAAGAGTGCAGAGACGACTCATCCGAGAGGTCACAAAAGACCCCAGGACAACGTCTAAAGAACTGCAGGCCTCACTTGCCTCAATTAAGGTCCACCATAAGAAAGAGACTGGGCAAAAACGGCCTGCATGGCAGATTTCCAAGACGCAAACCACTGTTAAGCAAAAAGAACATTAGGGCTCATCTCAATTTTGCTAAGAAACATCTCAATGATTGCCAAGACTTTTGGGAAAATACCTTGTGGACTGATGAGACAAAAGTTGAACTTTTTGGAAGGCAAATGTCCCGTTACATCTGGCGTAAAAGGAACATAGCATTTCAGAAAAAGAACATCACACCAACAGTAAAATATGGTGGTGGTAGTGTGATGGTCTGGGGTTGTTTTGCTGCTTCAGGACCTGGAAGGCTTGCTGTGATAGATGGAACCATGAATTCTACTGTCTACCAAAAAATCCTGAAGGAGAATGTCCGGCCATCTGTTCGTCAACTCAAGCTGAAGCGATCTTGGGTGCTGCAACAGGACAATGACCCAAAACACACCCGCAAATCCACCTCTGAATGGCTGAAGAAAAACAAAATGAAGACTTTGGAGTGGCCTAGTCAAAGTCCTGACCTGAATCCAATTGAGATGCTATGGCATGACCTTAAAAAGGCGGTTCATGCTAGAAAACCCTCAAATAAAGCTGAATTACAACAATTCTGCAAAGATGAGTGGGCCAAAATTCCTCCAGAGCGCTGTAAAAGACTCATTGCAAGTTATCGCAAACGCTTGATTGCAGTTATTGCTGATAAGGGTGGCCCAACCAGTTATTAGGTTCAGGGGGCAATTACTTTTTCACATAGGGCCATGTAGGTTTGGATTTTTTTTCTCCCTAAATAATAAAAACCATCATTTAAAAACTGCATTTTGTGTTTACTTGTGTTATATTTGACTAATGGTTAAATGTGTTTGATGATCAGAAACATTTTATGTGACAAACATGCAAAAGAATAAGAAATCAGGAAGGGGGCAAATAGTTTTTCACACCACTGTACATGTACAGTATATTGGACTTATGCTTTCATATTGTACATTTTTTATTGTATTATTATTATTACTGGTTTTATCATTTCATAGGAAAATACATTTATGGAGTAGTTGCATATTGAATCTCATTGTACCATGCAATGATAATAAAGGAATTCGATTCAGTTCAATAGATAGATAGATACTTTATTAATCCCAAGGGGAAATTCACATAATCCAGCAGCAGTATACTGATACAAAAAAAAAAAAAAAAAACATTAAATTAAAGAGTAATAAAAATGCATGCAAAAACAGACAATAACTTTGAATAATGTTAGCGTTTACCCCCCCAGTTGGAATTGAAGAGTCGCGTAGTGTGGGAGAGGAATGATCTCCTCAGTCTGTCAGTCGAGCAGGACAGTGACAGCAGTCTGTCACTAAAGCTACTGCTCTGCCTGGCAATGACACTGTTCAGTGGATGCAGTGGATTCTCCATGATTGACAGGAGCTTGCTTAGCGCCCGTCGCTCTGCACCAGATGTTAAACTGTCCAGCTTCATTCCTACAATAGAGCCTGCCTTCCTAACAAGTTTGTCCAAGTGTGAGGTGTCCTTCAGCTTTATGCTGCTGCCCCAGCACACCACCTCTCAGAAGAGGGCACTCGCCACAACCGTCTGGTAGAACATCTGCTGCATCTTATTGCAGATGTTGAAGGACGCCAACCTTCTAAGGAAGTATAGTCGGCTCTGACCTTTCTTACACAGAGCATCAGTATTGGCAGACCAGTCCAATTTGTCATCCAGCTGCACACCCAGGTATTTATAGGTTTGCACCCTCTGCACACAGTCTCCTCTGATCATCACGGGGTCCATGAGGGGCCTGGGCCTCCTAAAATCCACTACCAGTTCCTTGGTCTTGCCAGTGTTCAGGTGTAAGTGGTTTGAGTCACACCATTTAACAAAGTCTTTGATTAGCTTCCTATACTCCTCGTCCTGCCCACTCCTAATGCAGCCCACAATAGCAGTGTCATCAGCGAACTTTTGCACGTGGCAGGACTCCGAGTCATATTGGAAGTCTGATGTATATAGGCTGAACAGGACCGGAGAAAGTACAGTCCCCTGCGGTGCTCCTGTGTTGCTGACCACAATGTCAGACCTGGAGTTCCCGAGACGCACACACTGAGGTCTGTCTGTAAGATAGTCCACGATCCATGCCACCAGGTGTGAATCTACTCCCATCTCTGTCAGCTTGTCCCTAAGAAGCAGAGGTTGGATGGTGTTGAAAGCGCTAGAGAATTCCAAAAACATAATTCTAACAGCACCACTGCCTCTGTCCAAGTGGGAGAGGGATCGGTGTAGCATATAGATGATGGCATCCTCCGCTCCCACCTTCTCCTGGTATGCGAACTGCAGAGGATCGAGGGCGTGGCGGACCTGTGGCCTCAGGTAGTGAAGCAGCAGCCGCTCCATAGTCTTCATCACATGTGACGTCAGAGCAACAGGCCGGAAGTCGTTCAGCTCACTAGGAAGTGGTACCTTTGGGACTGGGGTGATACAAGATGTTTTCCAAAGCCTTGGGACTCTTCCCCTGTTCCAGGCTCAGGTTGAAGATGCGCTGTAGAGGACTCCCCAGTTCCAGTGCACAGACCTTGAGCAGTCGTGGCGATTCTCCATCTGGACCTGCTGCTTTGCTGGCACGAAGTCTCCTCAGCTCTCTGCTCACCTGCGCTGCTGTAATTGTAGGTGGGGATGTCTCTACTATGCTGGTATCAGTAGAAGGATGGTTGAAGGATGCAGTACACCGAGGTGAGAGTGGGTTAGGGTGGTCAAACTTGTTAAAAAAGTTGTTCATCTGGTTTGCTGTCTCCACGTTTCTCTCGATGGTGGCACCCCGCTTCGAGCTGCAGCCAGTGATCTTCATCCCATCCCACACTTCCTTCATGCTGTTATTCTGCAACTTCTGCTCCAACTTTCTCCTGTACTGCTCCTTTGCCGCCCTGAGCTGGACTCGGAGTTCCTTCTGCACACGCTTGAGCTCATGCTGATCACCGCCTTTAAAAGCCCTTTTCTTCTGGTTCAAAAGGCCCTTGATGTCACTTGTAATCCATGACTTGTTGTTAGCATAGCAGTGTACTGTTCTTAATGGAACTACAATATCCATACAGAAGTTGATGTAATCAGTTGTGCAGTCAACAGCCTCTTCAGTGTTCTCACTATGTGATCCCTGCAGGATATCCCAGTCAATGGTTCCAAAGCAGTCTCTCAGAGCCTGCTCTGCCTCAGGGGACCACTTCCTGAATGATCATGTGGTTGTAGGTAGTGCCTTCACTCTTGGTTTGTAGTGAGGCTGAAGCAGAACTAGGTTATGATCTGCTTTCCCAAGCGCAGACAGCGGGGTGGCGCTGTATGCGTCTTTAACGTTTGCATACAGTAGGTCGATAGTCCTATTTCCCCTGGTGTTACAGTCCACATACTGGGAGAAGGCAGGTAATGTTTTGTCCAGCATCACTTAGTTAAAGTCACCAGCGATTAGCACAAGCGCCTCGGGGTGCTGCATCTGTAACTTAGCAACTGCGGAATGAATGACGTCACTCACTATCTCCGCGTTAGCCCGAGGAGGGATGTAAACAATAACAACAATGAAGAAGAGAGCGCATATTTACAGATGATTATGACTGGCTTCTAACTCCATTTAAATTTCCAAGAGCTATCCTCTTGGAACTGTGAACTGTTAGAATAATAGGATGTATACTTGATATCATTTTTATAATTAAATGCATTAAAGTATGTCTATTACATTTTAAAACTAAATTGTTTAGCTCATGTAAATAATGTAAAGTATTAATAATTAAACATGTGGTGGCACAGTGGTGCAGCAGTAGCGATAAGTTGACAACATGTCCGGGGATTGTACCTGCCTTGTGCTCTATGCATGCTGGGACTGGATGATTGGATAGAATAATTAAACATGTATAACACAGATTTTTCAATGTTCCTTAAAAGATTTGAGAAATATGCATTCTAAACTTGCAGCTGTTTTATAATTGATTACAGGTGTTAATTGTGCAGTGAAGGTTACATGCAAAAAGAAAACATAAGGACTGGAATTGTGGGTTGTTACATTTGACAGACACAGTACTGCTGCAATAAATTATCCCATCCAGGATCACACGCGTCACAGCAGGCATAGAACGTGGGGCAGGAAGAATTCCTGGACAGGGCAACAGCTCATTGCTACTTCTGCACCACTGTGCCCTCACATGTTTAATACATGCTACTTTACTTATGATGGGATTTGAGAAACTCTAGTAAATTAAACATCAATTTAAAGATGAAGTTTACGATGTTTGGCTTTCATAACAAAATAAAGTATGACACTAAATTGGAAGTTTTGAGATTGATGTTGATATTTTGACTTTAATCTCGACATAGACCTTTATTCTTCACTGTGTCCCTATTTTTTTTTCTTCTCTGTGGCCTTAACATGCTTCCATATGACACTCAGACACTTGCCTTTTCACGTCAACTTTGAAATCTGACCACTTCTTTTTTGAATTTCTTCTTTTTTAATTGTGCTTTTGCCACTGTCTTTGAATGAAACACTGTAAAGAAGGAGCTACTTATATTGATTTGCATACTCAAATATGCAAAATTCTGGGAGGAGCTGCAGTGGGGCTGTAGGCGTGCGCACGTGCATTAAAATTAACGTTCATTGGGATTTATAAAGGGGAAGTGCTTGGAACTTTTGTTATGCACAGTTTTATGCATCTGAATTTTTTTGTACATACGCACATTTCTGTTTTTGTCCGTATGCTCTTGTTTTAGTGTGAATACTACGCACAGCCTTATATATGAGGCACATGATAACAATAATGATTTGGGGTACCACCTTGGTAAACCCATATAACTGAATGATTTAAAGAAAAGAAAACACACAAGAATTGTGGAAATGTCTTCACAGATGTGAGTTCACGACAGAACCTGAAGACTTCCAGCTTTGAGGGCTTCTGGCAGGAAGAGGTGGGGTCAGGTGGACAGACACTAGAAGTGATGTCAGTGGTGGTATACCCGACAATCTTCTGTTCTGCAGAGGGAGGAAGAGAAATGACATCATTACATAGCACTAACCCATGGAGCGGCTGGTTAGCATTGCCAGAGCCCTTAAGATGTCCTCTATGCACAAGGCATGATGATGCTACACCAAACTAAATATCTTAGGGTTAAATAAGACAGGTTATTCTGAGAACCTTTTTAATGATGTTCTAATCATTTGCACCTAATTCTAATTTAAGTATCTGAGGTGTACTTACTTTTTTCCACAAGTGAAATTTAAATTAATATTTACTTAAATTATAAAATAGACTAAAAAATGTATATGTGGCATGATGTTTGTTACATTTTGTTACATTTACCCATTGATGCTGTTTAAATGAAGATAAAATGTTATGTTCACATATGTTAAAAAAGAAAAAGCATTCCATGATGTGTACCTACTTTTTCACACCACTAACCAAATGGTTATTTGTATATGGAAAGAGATCATAATCAATCGCTTAGAAATTAGATGAGCTAGCGAAGTTAATGAATAGTAGCAAAACAGCAGGGGACTTCTGGGCAGAGCCTGTGAATTATGCATTAAAACTGACATGGAATACCCAAGTTTTTTAGGCTGTAGCTCGATATTAATTGGTAACTGCCTGTTTTGCTGAGTATATTTAGAAAAGATGAGAAATATTTAACCTACATAAGAAACAGTTTATATAATTTCATTTGCAGATCCAGAAAGATATTTGAAAGTGTGTTGTGACATGTGCAGCATGAATAACATGTATAAAAAGAATTCATTTGAAAGCAATTAATACAATCAAGTATTAAGTTTTGATTTCATTTTTCAGCTTCAGATACTATTCATACCTAAAGTGTAAGTGTTTTTAACAAAGAATTCCATTAATCCAGAATTATTTAAATAAATCCTCTTCTCTCTTTTGTATTTACATCACCTATAATTAAAGCTTAGGAATACCATATGTGCATCACTAATTTAGTAGACATTAAATGAGTATGCACATACAAAACACTGCAGTTTAATACTGGAAAGGTAATGTAAAGATGAAAAAATACAGTTCCAGTGCAGTAATTTGAAAATGGTGTTTCCTTATGTTCAGCATTTACAGATTTTTTTAGTAGGAGGTGATTCTGCAGATGATCAATGTAAAGTATTATATGAATGAACCATTTTTTTAAATCTCTGTAAATACAGAGATTATTTTGAGATATTCTCTGTGAGTATGTTAATGTGTTTGGTGTGCTGGCTTACTTGGTAGTGCCTGTATTGTGAAGTAATAAAGAATGATCTTCTTTTCATCTCCCCTTTGTTGATTGCATTATTGCAAGTACATGCTGTAAGTGTAGCATTAACTTTTTAAATGTTATGGTACCCAAGGCATAACAGTGTGGTAAAGCTGAAAACTCATAACTACTTTAACCAAATCCATGTGAAATGTGGGTGTTACTTTTAACAAGGGCATAATCCTTAGCTGCCACATTTCTATGCTTTGTGAAACCTACTTTCTCTGTCTTAGAAACACTGTGAAATTTGGAATTTTTTTTATTATGCAGAATCATAAACACCAACTTCTTCCATTTGTCTCAATCGTAACTGACTGCTGCAACAGTTTATTGTTGGACTATTCAAATTGTTCACTTACTTTTCTGCAGTTCTGTCAAAACAAGGCATCAAGGCTTATAAATCAAAACAGGTATGTCCATATAACTCAAGTTCTTAAATCAATGCACCTACCTGCCGTTTCATTTAATGCTAAAATCCTCCTTGATCACTTACAAAGTCAGAAATGGTTTAGCCCTCCATTAAGTTACAGAATGCATAAGAACTACATTTCCCATTGTACTTTTTGTTATGTTTATGTTTAATTGACAAACATTCTGAAACATTTGTTAAATATTAAGAGAAAATCTGGCGACTATTCTAGAAAAAGCATTTTGGTAAAGACATATATTTCACAGCAAATGTTTCAACACCTCAGCAAAAAACACATAGCAACGTCTTGTTCTAATTTGTGAGCAAATGTTCAAGGAATTATTAATCGATACAACATTAAAGTGAAGTATTAATCTATATGGAAAGCGTACTTGCATAATTGTATCTAGGTAAAACAAAAAATGAAACATTAAAAAAAACATTTAACATTTAAATGGTTACACTGGGATTGACAGGTATGGTTAATTTAAATTGTGGTGATACAATTTTTAATTAAGTGAAGAAAGCTGGGTTGTTTTTTTTTTGCTACCAAAAACCTACATTCTTGTGAAATATGAAGATTAGGGTGGCCCAAAAAAATTTGTGTTCTTCACAAGCCTAGTTTCATTCATTTTTACAAAACAAACAAAATTTTAATTAAAATAAACAAGATTTAAAAGTTACTCCATTTGTGTGGAAGTTATTATGTCATCTAAACTGAATAGAAGAGAACTGTTCAACACTTGTGGGTATACAACATATTACAATGTCTGTAATGAAGTTGGTAAATTCTTAGAATGGTTTGCCACCAGTACAAGAATAAACTGTTTCTGTGCCTTGTCCTTTGTCAGTATGTCATTGTACTTTTTAATGAGACTTATTCCTCTTTCAGCTGTATCTGGTATGCCAGCAGTTCACAAAGTTCGTTGAAGAATGGATCACCTGTCTACTGTTTTGGTGATTTCTGAAAAAACGATGGAGATCTTTCTTTGTCCTTTTGCATAAAAACATGAAAGAAGGTTGTTGTTCTTTCTTTTACCAGATCTTTTAGCTGCATCCTTCAGCTGTTCAGCTTTTCACAGTCATTTGTCAGCTTAAGATGTTGAGGAATATCTGGTAATGGTGGCTGCTGCAGGCTTTGCAACATTTTCATTTGTTTTTGATGAGACTGTGTCATCAAAAAGGCCTAAGCCTGTCAATGTTCATTCTGATAAAAACCAGAGTTGTCTTGAAAATGCTGCATATGCATTACCGGCAACTGCCTGGTTTAGGTAAGTCTTAAAAACTGATAAAAATTTGATGTCATTGAAAGGAGCTTGGATTGTAAATGATGCTTCATTCCACTATCTGACAAAAACAAGACCAACAGAGCAATAACTGTGATAACCTTGGATTCACATCAGTCATCCTAAAACTGAGCCTTAAAAAGGAATATTTTCAACACATAAATTCCTGGACTAGCTGCAGCATGCATGTTGAGTCCACATGGTAGTCTTAGTTTGGATAAATGAGAGAGTGGCATTAAATGCAACCAGTTCTCTTGGTCAAATCTTAAACCATGAAGCCAGATAAAGCCATATTAGGTCAATAACTCCTATATTAAAGTAACATACTGTTGGTGTTACAACTGTTAAGTGTAACAACTTATCGATTGTGAATTTTTCAACACTTTATGTAGGCTACGGTCATTACCAGATACATCTAAAAATTTCTGTGTAGACCACAAATAAACTAGAAATAAAATAGAAACTCCTACTTACTACTAGAATGTTCTTGAAACTCCTACTTAATCTTAAAATGTTATGGAAACTTCCACTTACTAATAGAATGCTCTGTTAACTCCACCTTTTTACCAGAATGTTTTCTGTTTCATTTATTCATATTAATTACTAATCACTTAGCCAGTTAAGAACCCCAGGTAAAAGTATGTACATAGTAACAATACAAATAAAATTTTCAGAATTGAACGATCTCTAAATGTTTCATATTCAGGTCGAAATGTCACACTATCCCAAGGTAAATGTTAAGAAAGCCTTGTGGAGAAAAGACTACAAACATCAACTGTTTGTGGTGGTTTGTAGACCACACTAATGCAAATAAAACATTTCTAATATTGTGGACCTTCTAGACAGCACAATTTTCATGCTCATTTTCTTCATCCTCTTCATTCTCCACATGCACTTCAGTGTCATCTTCAATGCATTGTTCCTTGTAAGATACACAAAAATAATGTAATACACAATCTGCAGAGATTATACAACTGATCAGTGTAACATGTCCATCAAACTGCTTACATAAAACTGGATCTCAAGCTGGTGAACTGGCAAGAGAAAAGAGTACAGATCCAGTCCATGTGGAGTGAGGTTATCAGTGGGTTTCCTCAGGAAGATCTGTCCTGAGACAATTACTCTAACTCACATTAATGACATAGATTTTGGTACAGTTAGTAAACTGTAACATTTGCCAATGATACTAAAATTGGAGCAATGGCAGACATTGAGGAGGTGGCAAAAACAAATCCAAAAAACTTTGTGCAAACACTTAGAAAATGTAGCTTAATGTAGAAAAGCACCAAGTGCTACACATGGGTGAGAGAGACGTCAATTTTAAATACAAGATGGGAGACACCAAGGTAAGGAAAGCAACAAAAAGAAAACTACAGGAATCAACTTCCGAAAAGGATTTAGGAGTTTATGATGACACAACAACAGCAATGTTTATTATATGTGGCACATTTTCATACAAACAGTGTAGCTCAAAGTACTTTACAAAATGTCAAAGAAAATGTTACAAGAAAAGAAAAACTAAATAAGATTAGATAAGAATATTAATGAATAATAACAAAATAAAAAAAAATAAAAGTCCATATGATCTTATAAAACATAGCAATATAATTAGTAGAAGAGTAGGGTCCTTATATAAAATATCAAAATGTAAGTTGCTGAAGATGCATCCAGTGATAAGGTCAGATGGCCAGGAGGACAGAAAAACTAAAAAAACTCCAGATGAAAACTCCATTTTCATCTTCTAAACAATGTGAAAAACCGATTAAAAAGGCAAATAGATCAAGGGATGTTATGCAAAAACTATATACAGTCACTTGGCAATTTACGACTGACTGACAGCCAAGGGCCATAGGAACTGTACACATATTTATCATATTTGTGCAGCAGCAAAAATACGTGCATTTCACATGTAATGAACGGATATGAGAAACTTATATGGTGTGCTTTTGTATATATTAACAATAAAATACAGTACTATGCATATGCTGTTAAACATTTTGGTTCCTGCAACGTATCTGCATCTGTCTGCATCTGTCCACTGTCATTCTTCCATTCATACTCTGACAAGAGACTCAGAGAATTATACTTGTTTAGTCTTGAGCAGAGCAAATATGTGGGGACCTAATCCAAGTTTTCAAAATTCTCAAAGACATTGAAAAATTAGGTTGAGTAGAATTCTTCCAACTTAACAGTGAATTATGTACTCAAGGATACCAGTGGAAATTAGGAGGAAGTGCATTTAGAAATGAAGGCAGAAAACACTTCTTTAAGCAAAGAATTGTGGGAAAATTGCAGCAAACTACTAAGCGATGTAGTTGAAGCTGAAACTTTGACAACCTTTGTTCCTGAAACTTGCTTTCCTGTAATGAACTTGATGCATTCCTAGCTTGACTTCTTATTTATCATTAAATGTAATAATGACATTAATGATATGTCTACATGTAGTAGGTGATCCAAAGTTTGAGGTACAGATGACAGTAGATAGATGACACTAAATTCTGAATGAACATTTGTGTGTGTATAGTATGTGTGTAAAAGTGTCCCACAACAGATTTTCAGTTAGTTCTGTTTCTTGAACCCCTTGCTTTTGGAAAAAGCTTCAGCATACCTTGGGTAGGAACAGTGAAACAAAGAATTAGATATTTGAAGAAATGTCTTCCTTCAGTTCTGCTTAATGTAAAGAAAAAGTGTTTTGAGAATTCCATTTTTAGTCATTATCACAGTTCAGTTTTTTGTAGTATTGTTTTATTTTTTTAGATTTTATTATCACTATGCCCAATGTTGGTCACATAACATTTTCACTCATCATTCTACATTTATAAAGGATGGCTGTGAAGTACTCCATGATGTCCAAGTTCCTCAGTTTAAAGGTAAAACCATTTTTGGTGTGTGTTAGCTAAGCAATTTAATGTAGGTATCTAGAACTTTGTGTGTTTCTGACTTTCACTTTGGGTTATTCTATTGGATTTTGGTGTTTTAGGTTATTGATTCTCTTTATTTCAGTCTCCGTTTCTCTCTTTTTCCGCCTGTTCTCTCTAACAATTGCCTTTTGGTTTACATTTGTATCTGCCTAGGTAGATCAGTCATTGTTTATTTTTTCTAGCCAAAAACTGTAACATTTTTTCCACACTCACTTAAATACACATATATTTTGAGATGGAAATTACTTTGGGGTGGCACGGTGGTGCAATGCTAATACTGCAGCTTCGCAGTAAGGAGACCTGGGTTCGCTTCCTGGGTCCTCCCTGCGTGGAGTTTGCATGTTTTCCCCAAGGATTTCCTATGGGTGCTCTGGTTTCCTTCCATGGTCCAAAGACAATCCTAAATTGTCCGTAGTGTGTGTGTGTGTGCATGTATGCCCTGTGGTAGGCTGACACTTTGCCTGGGGTTTGTTCCTGCCTTGCGTCCTGTGTTGGCAGGGATTGGCTCCAGCAGATCCCCGTGACCCTGTGTTAGGATATTGTGGGTTGGACAATAAAAAATTACTTCGGATTTGAAAGGTAACCAGAGAAAACTTTTGAAAATGTGGTAAGTGTGACAGGATACAAACTTCTCACACAACTATTGAACTTGGTCTTCTAGCACTGTGATGCACAAGTACTAACCACAATGCCATCATGCCTTCCAAAACTGTTCTGATAAACTATTAATAAAAACTAAAAGCAAGAACAATAGACCTCACAGATTCACTCTGACATGCTGGTTTGAATTGTTGTCTATCTTTATAATCTAATTGAATGATACAAGTAAGGGATGCTCAGAAAACATGTTAAAAAGCCCTTTATTATGACAATTGGATCATGTGATTACAAAGGTGTGATTATTACTACACATCTTAATTAATTTAATACAAAGAATCAAGTGCCAAATTAATTTCATATATAAATATAACCATAGTTACTGTACATATTCTCTGTACCTCTAATCTTATTCCTTACATAACTTTTGTATTTCCTACAGCTGTCTTCTAATAAATGCAGGAGATATTTTGTAATATAGCTGCCTACTGAAAATTAACATCACTACTGCCTATATAGCAAGACAGAAGGCATTTGGAAAGTTCCAGAAAATAATATATAAAAGATATGACTAGTTTACTAACTTTGTTAAACTTTAACAGTGATTTATAAAAAGTTCTGCAGCCTGACCTTTCTTACATATTTCTTACATATTGTGCATTTCACCTCTCATTATTATGTTACAAAAAGTGAAAAGAATCGTGGAGTTTTTAATTAATAATGAGCATCTATAATTTGTTCCTTCTGCATTTAAAACTCCTAGTCATTCTTTTCAAGCTAATTATTTTTTTCCTTCTCAGCATAGATGTTATTGGCCCACATGCAAATTAAGTCTTTTGTACTGAATCTACAATAAGTCTCTGTAGCATGTTGCCTGCATACCACTGTGGACTGTGGACCCTAATGACTGCAATGCTGCAGTAAGGGAGTTATTTGCATAGAGTTTGTAGAATGATAATAAGTCAGCTTTCTTTGAATTCAAAATCAATTGATGTTGAATTATACCACCTAGTTTTTCTTTTTTGTCTTCAGTTACACAATTCAGTGTATGCACACATTTAGGTATAAGCACATTTCCTTTTCTTAATATTTCTATTCAGTACTCTACCCTGTGGTCTCTTTCTTCTCTAAGCATTTAAGTAACTTAACCAGAGGAGCTGCCTGAAAATGCTTACTGCCATGAAAGCTGGTAGAGTTGTTTAATTCAGGGAAACTGTTGTCTTTGAACCATAACAGGCTTTTATACTTTGAGCTCTATTACACTCTCATTAAATGAGCTATTCTTATTAAAGTACATATTAAATCACATACTCTATATGTTTATTACTATCATAGACCATCACAAAATTTCACTCAGGCTCATAGGTCCAGTGTATACTAGACATAAAGTATTGAAGCCAAGAGAGAGAACAGGACTGGGAGAAGAGACAGAAGTGGAGTCCGAAACAGGAAAAGATGAAATCCAGAAAATCAATTAACCAAAAGCACCAAAATACAAAACATTAACCAAAAGTCATAGTCAGAAACACACAAAGATCTAGATATCTAAATTGAATTGCCTAGCTAACATGCCCCACAATGAGTTTTAGATTTACATAAAAAAAATCTGGACATCAGGACTAACTTGCAGCTATATTATAGAAATGTAAAATGTGCAAATATCCAGAAAAAAACAATACTGAAAAAAGCTGAATTATAATTGTTATGATTATATCATGATTTAATTGTTTTCTGTGCTTTATATTTTTTTCCGTAAATTTTCATTCAGTGTGAACATATGTTTTAAATGTCAAGCAGTTAATTTTTTTTTTTTTAATTTAGAGTTGGTTTCTATTAGTGGGAATTTTGTCCCATTTTAGTTTGGTGTCTTTTCTGTGACGCCATTTTGTTTTATGGAAGTTGCCGTTTAGAAGCTCCACTGCTACAATGCAAATGGGAGTTGCTCACTCTGTAGAGATCAGAAATCAAGTCAAATGACGGCACTGACTAGGTCATTTATGAGCCGAACTCAAAAAGACTTCACTATTTGTGGATATGGTAACTATCGTTTGTGATTGTTTTTACTAGTTTTATTGGCTTGCGACTTTACTTTCTGTTTCCTAACTTGGATTTTTTTTAAGTAACTTCTTTGGCAAGATGAAAGATAGACTTGTTTATTTTGGATTTGATGTGTGCATTGTTTTTGACCTCAAAAGATGTCGGAACAGCAATAACTAAGCTATACAGTAGATGAATGAGACAGCATAATCTCCAAATCATTTTGAGACAGTGAACAACTCACTTTAGCTATCTGTGCTTTAATTATAAAACATATATTGAAACAATTGTAATGTATCCCGCCTTGGGTAAAAATGTTTGCCCATAATATTTGTAACAACTTCTGCAGCCCTTTGTCATCTTCAATTCAAGTGCAATGACTTCACTGCGCCACAGCAGATTTCCACATTGAATACTGTTATTCTGTCTCTCTTGTTCAATTAAATTAACTGTCCTTAGCACCTTAGTGCCTTCCACCATTTACTAATCATCAGGTGTGCCCAAGAGATATATCTCCAGCGTGTCCTCAGGAGGCATCCTAATCAGATGCCTGAACCACCTCAACTGGCTTCTTTTGATGTGAAGGATCAGCGACTCTATTTTGACCACATTCTGAATGTCTGCAGTACATGTATTGCTTGTATCCATAGTTTAGTTTTTTTCCGTCACTGCCCACAGCTCGTGACCACAGGGGAAGATAGGAGTATAGTTCGAACAGTAAACTGAGAGCTTTGCGTTTCAAATCAGCTCCTTCTTCAGCATAATATTTGCATGACTGTAAATGCCACTCCAATCAGATGTCTTGTTTCCTTATTTCCTTACTCATGAACAAGATCCCTAGATATTTAAACTCTTCCACTTACAGAAATACCCCATTCCCAAACAGGAGAGAGTATTCCACCCTTTACCAGCTGAGAGCCATGACCTTGGACTTGGAAATGCTGACCCTTATCCAGACCGCTTTACATTCAGCAGGTGGTGATGTGCAAAAATTAGATAAGTAGAAAACTCAGAAATTAGTTTAGTAAATTGTTAAAATGTTTAAACAACTTGTCACCTATTTTAAGCATTTTTTTTAGGATACAGTTTATAGGGTGCAGGAATTTGCAAATCTTGCTGTTTTGGCGTAGTCGTCATTATCATGACTCATGTAGATTACTTATGCACAAAACAATTTAATTATTTGTTCGTTGAACAAAAAATGGAAGCTTATGAATATTTTTTGCATATTGCTTATGGTGATGAGTATTTATTGTTGATGCTCAGATATAATTTAATGCTGTCATTTGGTCGTTGTATCGCATGAAGGAATAAAATGTTGACAGTGTGACGGATGGCCGGGATGCCCCTTCTGTGTATGTTCCAGGGGAGCAAGCATGGGCTGCACAATACCTCCCCTGGACCACTTGTTGGCAGCCCCCCGGGTGACTGTGGTGCCTCAGATACCTGCAGGGCTCCATAGGAGATGGAGTTCTCCACAGCCCTGTTGGGATCTGGGGTGGCCACCAAGAGGCGCTGCAGGGGTTTCTGGGCCGGAGGTGCAAGCGGAGGCATGTGGTCAAGCACCTGTAGCACTTCCAGGTGAACTATAAAAGGGGCCAGCAGCCACCACTCCGGGAGCCTGAGTCGGGAGGAGCAGGACAACGCTAGCCGGGAGGAGTGGTGGTGCAAAGAAGAAGAGGAGGAGTGTGTGTTTTGGTGTAGTGCTTTTGGGACTGTGTACTGCCTGTGGGACATCGGGAAGACGTGCCCCACAGGTGAAGAAAAATATAAGTTTATTTACTTTTATACATGGCTCCAGTGCCAGTCTGTGTCGGGTCGGGCTCATATATAACGCCTTTATTACAACAGATATTCATGCTATTGCTGATAGCCCAATACATTATGAAATATAGTTTGTTTTGATCATACCCTAATTGGAGGTTAAATGGATGCTGTCTCTTTCCCTCACAATCCTTCACTGCCCTGCTATCACTTCCCCAGCTACTTCCATATAGCTTCAATGATATTATCTCTGCCTCACTGACAAACTGAATGGTTACGCTGCCAGCTCTAGCTCAAAATGCTCATTTGGGGTCAGAGGCAATGCCATCTGCACTTACTTCCCCAAATCCACAAGCCAATCCTAGTCAAGATACTTCCCGAGGCTCTCTGGCAGCTTCTTATCCAGGCCAATAGTTATAAGCAGAGTGTCAGTTATCATAAGTGCTGCTCTTTAAGTGTTTGATTAAACTTTTTCTCCATCTGTCTCACACACATACACACAATGTCTGTGTGGCTTCTTAGTATGGATCCATATCTTCTGATAGCATCTATCTTCCTGATCAATATGGTCCCACCCTAATTTGTATTCCAAAAACAACACTTCTACTTTGCACACTTGTGTGGACGAAAACTCAGACCAGACAGCAGGTGCGGTTATAAAGCAGCTTTATTTTTCAGAGTCACGGTGAGAAGAGTTTCAGAAAAGCAGACAATCAAATATACATGACAGCGTCAGGGCTCTTCTGAACCCCGTCTGTTGGGTGGGGTCTAGTTTTATACCCCTAGAATGCGTGATTTAATATCATTATGAAATGCAACAGTCAACACTTTATTATACACAATCCTTGAGCCCCTTTAACGTCCCTTGTAAAACTTGATTTCTTGGCTCCTTTTGTTATGGCGTTCAGATGTAAGCTAAGGGAAAACGTGATAAGGCAGACTCATGTGTGGAATGCTCAGACCTTGAGTCCTTTGCACAAATATTTTTCTGTTTGCTAAAACAAAGCATGCTATTACATGGTTTTGTAAAGCTTACTTCTCAGACATGAATTAGTACAAGGGAACGAAGAGAACATTCGTCTTCCACATTCCCCCCTTTTTTAGCAAACAAAAAATATTTGATCAGGGAGAGTTGAGTAGGAAAGGGTAGGAGAGGGGGATGGAGTGGAGTGGGCGGAGGAGTGTGGGGTGGTTGTGCTGATCTGAAGCATTTTGTAAAAAGTAAGCCTTTGCCATAGAGGCAGTAAAATACTTGGATACAATGTATCTTATCAAGGGAACAATACAGCAAGCTACAAACAGGAGAATGATTAAAACAACCGTAAGAGAGATGAAAACAGACTTAAGCCATTGGCCCCAGGACCCAAAAGTGGACATAAACTATTTGTCCCAAGGATTAGAAATGCCAGAATTAGTAGCTAGTTCATTAGAGAGAGCAGTCAAATCAGCTAAAGCACGGGTGATTGATCTATCAGGAGCTGTATTATTTGGGATATAAGTACAGCATGCATCACCAAACATAGCACAAACGCCTCCTTTCTCAGCCAAGAGCATATCTAAAGCCAATCGATTTTGCCAGGTCATGAGGGATGTTTTATCAAGTTGCTCATGGATACCTTCAACAGCTTCTTAGTAAAATTTAAGAATCGTTGTTGATTGTAATAGAGGTAGAGATAAAAAGGGCAAGTAGGCAAGGAAGGCCAGTAGGATCAGATATGTTAGAAAGAGGAAAAGGGACAGTGGCCAAATGTGGCCTAGCTGTAGCAGCATGCATAGCAATCAGATTGATTCACTTGTCTAGCCGAATATAATACCCATTGCAGCCAACGGTTCTGATCCCCATACCCAGTTTCAGTCGAAAAAGTGGAAGAAAAGGTGGAAATATTCATGACTTTGACAGGGAGCGGGTTTGGACCAGGGGTAAGAGAGAGAGGTGTGTGTGTGGGGAAATAGGAGGTGTTAGTAACGCTCAACCTTAATGTGAAATCTCCCTAGAGGATCTATTCCAGATACACATGCCCCTAAAATATAGGTTCCTGAATCATGTAAAGAAGGGTTCTTCAGAGTAATTATCAAAGGGTTACAATGGTAATCGGCACATTCATGAGGGGCATGTCCTTTTATAATAGAAAAACAATATTTCAGACCATACTTCTAGGCCTTATAGGGTTGATAATCCCAGTCATCAGTTCCAGTATTAGCAAAAACCCAGTCCCACTTGTCACAGTTACTTCCGAATCCAGAGTTTGTAACAGTTACACACACATATTTGTCAGGTCCACTGGATTTGTCGATCAGTCCCACAGTCAATAATAGAACAGAAATCCACCTGAACTGATGTGGTGATTCCGAAAGGAAAAGTCGAGGTGACCAGAGCAGTTGACAAGGGGATGGAAAGACATAGTAGGACCACAATCAAGGGTGCCATCTTTTGCAATGTGAGATGTGAATCCAAGCAGGCAGTCCCTCAACTTTAACAGCGTGTGGTGTCGACAGCAGAACTTGAAACGGTCCTCTCCACCGAGGTTGATGCCAATGTTTCCTTCAAGTATCTCTAACCAGAATCCAGGTTCCTAACGGAATCGGGGAGTCCTTTGATGGAGGAATAGTTCTCCAGGCCTGATTCACCTGCTCGTGGACTTCCTTCAGAGAAGCTCAAAGACCTGTAAGACTGGAAAGAAGATCATTGTCCACAGTATGCAGTGTAACATTACCTATGACCATGCCGACTGGCATGGGCCGTCCGGTCAGAATTTTGAATGGCGACAGCCCTAACTGCCGATGTGTTCTTCCCCTTAATCCCATCAAGGCCAGAGGCAGAGCATCAGGCCAAGTTAAATTTGTTTGCTCACAGATTTTAGCCAATTTAGATTGTAAGGTACCATTGCATCGTTCCACAATACCTCCACTCTGGGGGTAGTATTTTCAATAATGATGCACATTTATTTGGAGCCAGGTGGTTAATTCATTTATAATGAAATTTACAAAGTGTGTGCCATTATCAGTTTGTAATTTCTGCGGTATGCCCCATCTAGGAATGATTTCCTTTATCAAAGCTTTTGCCACAGTTTTGGCATCTGCATGTTTGGAAGGGAAAGCTTCCACCCATTGGGAGAACACATCAACAATTACTAAACAGTGTCGGTACCCCTTTGATGGTGTTAATTCAATGAAGTCCATTTGAAGGTGTTCGAATGGACTCATTGGGTTAGGTGTAACGGCGGGACTTACCTGGGTGCCCTTTCCTACATTAAATTTTTGACATAATGCACAGCACCTGCAGAACTGCTCTGCATATGTAGAGAAACCTACAGCTTCACAATGTTTTTCAACATCTTGAACCATGGCATCTTTTCCAGCATGGTCTAGGCCATGGGCAATTTTTTCCATACCTGGAAAAGAAGCTTTAGGAAGGAAAGGTTTGTTAGTTTGCTTATGGGTCCAGACTCCATCAGAGAGGGACCCTTCTTTGGACTATTTTCTCTTCTCTGTGTCCGTGGCTGCAGTCTGTAAAGAAATAATTTGATTATCAGTGTCCTGGTCATTTCTCTGTTGGAATAAAGAGATTGGTGTGTTATTATACGCAGCCCGTTTAGCAAAATGTTCAGCTAATTTGTTTCCTTTGCTGACAGGATCCCGTGTCCTGTGTGAGCTTGACATTTAACGATCGCTAGCTTTGATGGTTTCGTTATGGTCTCTAAGAGGGATTCTATTAGTTTTTGATGCTGAATGGGCTTGACAGTACTGGTCTTGAATCCCCTGAGTTTTCATAATGCCCCATGATCATGGCAGACTCCAAAAGCATATCTAGAATCAGTATAGATAGTTACAAATTTTTCCCTCTGACAACTGACAAGCTCAGGTGAGAGCTATCAACTCAGCTGCCTGCGCGCTTAAACTTGAAGAAATTTGGTTGTTTCCTGTAGGTCTGGTCTAGGTTTTATAACCTTAGTTATTTCATCATGACAGTTGGTAGAAGAGTAGCTGGATTTAAGGTGGAGCACCTTTCGATGGTAACGTTTGACAACGTACAGTGTACATTTTGATAGTGTATTGCCCTAGCAGTAGTGAGATGTGAGGTTTTAGCCTGTACTAAAATGGAGTGTACGGCGTGAGGCACTTTTACCACTAGGGGGCTCATGAGCACTATATCTGTACTGGCTAGCACGGCCTCTGTTGTGGCTTTTACAGCTCTGAGACAGGTTGGAAGTCCCGCAGCCACTGGATCCAATTTTTTTTCAAAAAATAGGCTAAGCCTTTGTTTTTTTCTCCATGGAGTTGTATAAGAACTGCATTCATATATCCCCCTTTTTCGTCCACGAACAGAGTGAATGGACGAGATAGTCAACAGTCCCAACGCATGCGCAAACAGTAGGGCACTTTTTTTTTTTTTTTTTTTTAAATCCCACAGAGCCTTCTCAGCTTGATCATTGCATGCCACCTGACCAGAAAGAGGGAGATCAGGGGTGATAGCTAAAGTTTGCAAAAGCTGTGCTCTTTCAGTGACGTTTAAAATCCATTGCCGGCAGTATCCTATAATGCCTAATACAGACACAACCTGTTGCTTTGTAACAGGTCTAGGAAGATTTTGAATGGTGTTTATACGATCGCTAGAGAGAGAGAGCTCTTGTTTCACAAGAAATGTCATGACCTGAATATTTCACAGTTGTTTGAATTAACTGCAGTTTTGTTTAGAAACTTTATGGCCATTTGCTGCTAAAATTAATAACAATTTCTGAGTATCACGTGCACAATCTTCTTCTGTAGTACTACACATTATATCATCTACATACTGTATCAATACACTGTCTTTATCTGGCCTTCTAAATTTTGAGCAAGAGCTTATCCAATACACAAGGACTACAGTATATCCCTGAGGCATAACGATCCATGTCCAACGGCGGTTTTGGAAAGTAAAGGCAAACCAGAATTGAGAGTCGGGGTGCACGGGAATAGAAATATAAGCGTTAGCAAGGTCAATAACAGAGAAATAACGGGTGGACGAGGGTATCGTAGAAAGAATAGTGGAAGGATTAGGAACAATAGGTGCCCTAGGAAAAACTGCAGAATTAACTTGTCGAAGATCTTGAACAAAATGCCATGAACCGTCAGCCTTTTAAACAGGTAAAACGGGGGAGTTGACTGGAGAGTAGTTAATTTGAATGATTGCTCCACGTTTCACAAGATTGGAATGTACGGCGGAGATGCCAGCCTCTGCTGCTGGAGACAGAGGATATTGGGCAAGATGCGGGCAGAAGGACGATTTTGGGTAAATCACCAGTGGCTCACAGTGCGCTATCCTTCCATAATCATTTTTCCCCTGGGACCAAAGTGCATCGGGAAGTGAGGAAAGCCAAGAGGGATATGAAGTCTGTAATGAAAATGTGGAGAGGGTGGGATGGCATGATGAACGGATAAATGGAAGGTCATCCCGAAGTAAAATCTTAGTTATCAAATGATCTGAAGTATCAAAAATACCTGGAGCAACGTGCAGCCAGTCCGTCCTATCGAGACATTGTCCCACCCATTCCCCAATTTCAACTCAGTGAACGGTGCTAGAATTGGCTAAAGAAAACATGGGGAACTGAATCTCCTAAATAGAAAATGCTTTGTGAATATGTGAAGTGCATTGACAGCAGCAGCTGTGTTTGCATGAGGAAACAAATGCAAAGGATATGAAGGGTCTCTGGGCTCGTACCTGAAGAGAGAAAAGATTCTAACCAAGGTGTGTCCACTTCAGCAGGGAAGTACTGGGCAGTGCAGTGGAGGGTGTTGGGGACTTGCAAGTGGGGAAAAAAGACATGAAGGAAAAGAGTGTAGGGCTTTAAGGAGAATGGTGTGTGAGGAGATGTTCAGGGTCCATGCTGCAAAAGAGGGCTTAGTGTGGGGGGTGGTTTGGCACAGGAGTTTAGGAATAGAATAGTAAAACCCTCGTTCGGTTAGAGAAATAGAGAGGGAGAGCTTAGTCATCAGATCCCTTCCTAACAGATTAACAGGGCAGAGCTGATATGACAAAAACCGGTGCATCAAAATGGAACCACTGGAAATGAAGCAAAACATGAGGTTGTCCAGAAGCAATAAGCACAGTCACTGTATCTTTCGAGGCAGACTAGAAAAGCAGTTTTAGTGCCATTCACCAGCAAAGTCAATAAAAGATCTGTGTCCGCATGGCGAGTGAGCAAAGGCAACTGAAGAGAATGGCTGGGGGTCCCTGTGAATTCCTAGGACCAAAAAATATCCTCAGGTTCAGGGAAGGGAGGCGGGGGAGGAAGCTGATGTGGGCAATTGCGGCAGAAGTGTCCCATCGTAACAGGCAAGATGTGTAGGTGCTTGATCTGAGGGGAGAGGCGGCTGAGCAGATGAAGAATTTGGATTAGGGAGTAAAAATCCACGACCTCTCCCAGGGCCTCGCCCCTGTCCTCGGAAAAATCAACGTCCTCCACGTCCTCGACCCCTGCCTGAGGCAGCTCCACCTGCATAATAATTCATTTGTGCCATGATTAACTTGGTCTGAGTATCTGACTCTTTTTGTTTAGTCTGTCGTTCAGCATGCTCCGCGTGTCTTTAAACTTCATCAAAAGTGGCACTTTCCCATCCATATACAGGACGTGCGTACTTTATTTTGAATATCACTTCTGAGTCCTGACACAAAAGGAGGAACTGCTGCCTTGGCACGGTCGTTTGGGCTGTCTAAGCCAGAATGGTTTGTCATCAAGTCCTGAATGCGGTGTGCCCATTCATCTACCGTCTCATCTTTCTTTTGTTTGGCAGCTGAAATAAGGTACCAGTCGGTGCCCTTTTTATATTTTGCAGCTATTGCAGTTTTCACGGGTTCCCATTGGGCAAGGAAAGGACCCTCATTATTTTGTCCACGAGGCAATGCCTCATTCCACTGCCACTGTTCTCCATTATGCTGCCCATGATTGACAGTAGCCCAAGTAGTGCCCATCTTTCTGTGTAGCACCTGGGTCCATTCAGCCGCACTGGGTTTGTATATGTTGTCTATTGCTGCACCTGTTCCACAAACTTCAACCCACCGATTACCTTAAGATCAGGCACTTCGGACACTACATCTTTCAGCTCTTGAATATCTCAGTTACAATGTATCATTACATTAGTGGGGTTATCTTTTCCTGAGGGTTGTGTGGGATCGTGTTGGGGGTTAGGGACCTCAATTAAAGGGCATGAAAATGTGGGTGCTAAAGGTTTTGGGGACTTAAACGGGGTAAGGTTTTCAGGGAACTTATCTCTGAGGGTCTTGCTTCTAGTACATTGTGAAATGGAGGGCTTTTTGTGTGAGTTAGAAGAGCCTCCCATAGCCCCTAACAAGTGGCCGTCAGTCTCATTATCCGGATGTGTAAGTGAGGAGGGGTCGCACTGATATTGTTCATCAAAGAAATCATCAGTAACTTGGGCATCGGTAACCACAGGAGCTGTTGGGGCAATGAGTGAATGTGGCGGTGGAAGGGGTTGTGGGTAAAGTGCTGGGGAAGAAAGCACAGGATATAAAGGGTCTTTTTTATCACTCCTTTTCCTCCTTCCTTCAGACTGGGGTCCTGTATCAGCCTGCACTTTCTGTAAAGCTATAAGCAGCTTTACCTTTCTATTCTTAAGTTCAGCAATTTAAAGCTCATTCCGTTTCTGTGCCGCTTCCAACGTATGGTCTTTAATAACCAATTCCCATCTGTCATACATATCCATCTGATAAGGACCTCCATTACAACAACCCTGTGTATTTCTGCACAGTATTTTTCTAATGTCCTGTATCTCATTCATATCTCCGGTTCCTTCCACTATGCCATCTACCTGCACTGTCCTTATTCCACTTTCTACATGCCTTTTTAAAATATAATCCTGTCTTCTTTTCAATGAGCTTTCTAGGAGACCCGCCTTTTGATCCCGACGGCGCACCAGGAGCCCGGCAATCCCCACGAAAATAATCCTTCTAATGTTAGGTTTCTAGGACTCTTGGGGGACTGTTTGACTGGCTTGCAATTTGTTTTTCCCATAGTGAGCGGCAGGATATCAGCAGAAAATGACTCAGCCCTCGATTAAACCCCGTTCCACCCGCCGTCCGCTCCTATTCCCGGATTACAGCTTCAGGTGACTTCGTGTCCATTTATTCGCATCAGCAGAATCCTACATCAATACGCCCCGTGGAGTCCGGGATATGGAGGTTTTTACCCCGATCCCTTCATCAGACGGTTTGTATGCGCCAATCTGCCAGGGTATTGTCTCCGTCACCTTAGCTATAACTAGACAGCAGATGAAAAACTCGACCTCCCGTTTATTTAGACACACATTCTCTAAATACGCCCTTTCACCCCCGTTCCTCTAATTATTATAGGAGCGTGCCACTCGCCCCTTTCTAATACACTTCACAGGGGTGACTAGCTAACATTCACACTGTGCCGTTTTCCGTAGGGTCCCAAAGTCACCTTCCGTGAGTCCCTAGAACCCTCCTATGGGTCTGATACAGTATGCTCTCTTATTCTTTATTTTGCATATGCTTTTATTCTTTTTCTTTCTATATTCGTATTTTGCATATGCTTTTATTCTTCTTCTTTCTATATTCCTATTGCTTCTAGCACACCAGTCAAACTCAACTAACAGGAATCCCCCGATCTACTCACCGTGACTCCATCCACCTGCCCGGAAATGCCCGTCAAGTCGTGCCTCGTATCGGAAAACGTGATAAGGCAGACTCATGTGTGGAATGCTCAGACCTTGAGTCCTTTGCACAAATATTTTTCTGTTTGCTAAAACAAAGCATGCTATTACATGGTTTTGTAAAGCTTACTTCTCAGACATGAATTAGTACAAGGGAACGAAGAGAACATTCGTCTTCCACACTTGACAATACTATTATGACTACTACTAATACTACTACTAAGATGTTTTTGAGTTCAGGTGATTGCTGCTCCAATTATGTATTGCTAGGTTTTGAATGTATACCACTTTATTCATGATGAAAATAGGTTATTGCTACACTGAAGAAGACTATATTGTCAAATACTGTTACTGCTAAATGAAGATGCAGATTTAACACCTATACATGCACATATCTGGCATCAGCCATTATTAATTAAATAAAACAGAAATGTCGACTTTGGATTCCTATTCAGGTAAAGGGTCAGGTGATAAGAGTAAATAACTATTGTATAGCTGTAGCATTTCATATTATTTGAACTTCAGGACTATTCTTTTTCTTCCAGCACCACCAGCTGATGTATTACATTTGTTCCTTTTCTGCAAAGTGAGTGCTTTACGTGGCCTCAGAACAGTTTTTCTTAATTTGTTTTTCCTGTCTCAGACTCCTCTATTATCTATGATCTGCTCTCCTGTCAAATGTAGAACTCCTCTTCTGCTACAGCCTTCTCTTCCTCTGCTCAGTGCACCTTGCAGACCCCCTAAGGTTTAACTAAGAATCAAAACTGCCTTTCTGTGAATGCAAACCTATCAAAATGAAGCTCTTCTTTAATTCTGGTATACATTTAAAGAAAGAAGAAGCTTAAAGTATATTTTATCTAAATGCTAATGGTGCATATTTGCATACAGTACTTTATTTTTTATTGACATTTAGTTTTCTTGGCTTTTTTATTTTATTCTTTTTTTAATTTATTTTATTGATTTTATTGTAATCATTCCATACAAATAG
This sequence comes from Polypterus bichir lapradei, assembly GCA_026402145.1. Lineage (NCBI taxonomy): Eukaryota > Metazoa > Chordata > Cladistia > Polypteriformes > Polypteridae > Polypterus > Polypterus bichir. The sequence continues at coordinate 20,540,488 of JANRMT010062815.1, forward strand.
ATAAATTTTTACAAAAAAATAGGATTGAAAACAAATCAACCCCCACCCCTGAGAAAGAGAGCATAGCCGATGGACTAAAACTTAAAAATAGTAAAAATGAATAAATTGATGAGTTTATTAGGCGGATACAGATAAATGGAGAAGAAAAAGAAATGGGGAGAGTGCTTTAAGAGCTTATTCTAAAATATTATTGATTAGATCCTGCCAGGCTTTGAAAAAGTTCTGCACAGATCCCATAACTGAGAATTTGATTTTTTCCAATTTCAAATAATATAAAACATCAGTTGCCCACTGACTTAAAAAAGGAGAGTTAGGATTCTTCCAGTTTAGCAAAATAAGTCTGTGTGCCAATAGTGTAGTAAAGGCAATCACAGTTTGTTTGTCCTCCACTTTAAGACCATCTGGAACTACACCAAACACAGCTGTTAGTGGATTAGGAGGGATTGTGACAGCAAGGCTGTCTAAAAGGCACTTAAAAATTTTTGTCCAGAATGATGTTAATTTGGTGCAGGCCCAAAACATGTGATCCAGTGAGGCTGGAGCTTGATTGCAGTGTTCACAGGTTGGATCTTGCCCTGCAATATTTTTTCCGGCATAGAGGAAGGTGGGAGATGGGGAAAATCGGGCAGGTTCTATTTGACAAAGTTTTTGATTTGAAGATAGTGAAAGAAATGTGTTGCTGGAAAATTAAATTTGGAATGTAATTGTTCATAGGATGCAAAGATGTTGTCTATATAAAGATCTTTAAGCAATTTAATCCCAAATGTTTTCCAGATATTAAAAACTGCATATGTTTTTGAGGGCTGAAAAAGGTGGTTCTCATGCAGAGGAGCCACAGATAAAAGATTCTCCATCTTAAAATGCTTTTTACATTGGTTCCATATTCTGAGTGAGTGAAGCACAATTGGGTTATTAGTATATTGGCGATAATTTGCATTTATTGGGGTACAAAGCAGGGAATATAGAGAAGTACTGAAGGATTTTATTTCAATTGCAGACCAAGCCTGTTTATGTTCATCTGTTTGTGTCCAGGTTTTTATAGCTTGTATGTTTGCTGCCCAGTAATAAAACTGAAAGTTAGGTAGAGCCATGCCACCTTCTGTCTTAGGTCTTTGTAGAGTCACTCTTTGAATACGTGGATGTTTTAGGTTCCAAATAAATGAGGTTATGGTTGACTCTAATTGCTTAAAGAATGATTTATTGATGTATATTGGAATGTTTTGAAATAAAAAAGAAGCTTAGGAAGGATGTTTATCTTAACAACGTTAATTCTTCCAGCTAGAGTGAGATGGAGGGTTGACCATCTATGCAAGTCTTGCTTAATTTTTTCCATACAGACGGCGAAATTTTGTTGATAAAGAGCCTTATGTTTATTTGTGATATTTACACCTAGTTATTTAAACTGATCTGCAATAATAGAAGGGAAGGTGTCAAATCTAATAATGTATCCTTGAGAATTCACTGGAAATAGTACACTTTTATTCAAATTAATTCTGAGACCAGAGATCTTTTGAAATTCTGTAAGTGCTGTTATGACTGCAGGCACAGTATTTTGTGGGTCTGGTATATGCAAAACCATATCATCTGCATATAGAGAATTTTTCTGTTCCAGTCCTTCTCTGATAATCCCCTTTATCTGATAAGCATTTCGACAGTGAACTGCCAGTGGTTCAATGGCGATTGCAAATAGCAGTGGTGACAAGGGGCATCCTTGTCTGGTACCACGTTCTAGTTTAAAGTAGTCTGAACAAATGTTGTTAATACAAACTGAAGCTTCTGGATTGGTATACAGTAGTTTGATCCATGCACATATATTTGGGCCAAACCCAAATTTCTCTAATGTAGTGAAAAGGTAGTTCCATTCAATCATATCAAATGCTTTTTTTGCATCCAACGATAATAACTCCAGGGTGTTTGACTTTGCAGGTGAATATATTACATTAAACAGGCGTCGGAAATTTGAAGCTAAGTGTCAGCCTTTAATAAATCCAGTTTGATCTTGTGATATTACCAAAGACAGCACTTTCTATATCCTTGTGTCTCTAGCTTCTGTAAATGTTGCTAATAAGAGGGGAACTAGATTAGTGGATAATTTCTTATAAAATTCGACAGGGTAGCCATCAGGACCTGCTATTTTCCCGCTCTGAAGTGACTTTATCGCATCTAGTAATTCTGATAGCACCAGAGGTTTATCCAATTCCTCTGCAATAAAAGTATCTATTTGTGGTATCTGTAATGTATCCAGAAATGCATTAGATTGTGTTTTGTCTTCTTTGAACTCAACTTTTGAACTTTGAATTTATAGTAGTCTTTAAATGTGTGCATTATATTTTTATGGTCAATGATTTTATCTCCATTCGTGCTGGTGATTGCTGGGATTGTATTGCGAACTTCTTGCTTGTAGATTTGTTGAGCTAAGAGCTTATTAGCTTTCTCTCTGTGTTCATAGTAATGATGTCTTGATTTAAAAATGAGTTGTTCAATTTCTTTGGTTGTTAAGAGGTTGAGGTCTGAATGCACACCGTCTTTTCCTATGAAGAGCTTCACTTGGACACCTGGCATGTTCTTGATCTATTCTAGTAATTTTGCTGGTTAGATCTGATACCTTCTTGGTTTCTAATTTATTTATGTGGGAAAGATATGAAATAATCTGTCCTCTTAAGAAGGCCTTTAGAGTTCCCCAGAGTATTCCTGCAAAGACTTCTGAGGATGTATTTGTCTCTAGGAAGAAACTGATTTGTTTTGATATAAATTCTGTACAGTTCTCATCTGCTAATAGAAGTGGGTTAAGACGCCATCTGCGAGATGAGTATGTGGGGCATAATGATTTCAGCTCCAAGATCAGAGAGGTATGGTCAGAAATAACAATAGCATCGTACTTGCAAGATTTAATCAATCAAGAAATAATCAATTCTTGAGTAGCAACGATGTACTGGTGAGTAGAAGGAATATGTTCTTGATTTTGGGTTTAGGAACCTCCAGGGGTCTGATAAGATGTGGTCAGTTAAAAACTGTGTAATTGTCTTTGCAGTGTTAGATGTCATCACCCCTGTGACAGGAGACCTATCTAAGAGTGGATTTAAAACACAATTAAAGTCCCCAGCCATTGTAATTTTATGAGTGTTCACATGGGGAATAGATGCAAATACATTTTGCATGAATTCCCTATCATCGACATTGGGTGCATAAACATTTATCAAAATCACTTTACAGTTAAATAAGTTGCCCATGACAATCACACATCTCCCTTCAGGATCAGATACAACATCTGATGTTACAAATGAGACTGTTCTATGTATAAGAATTCCCACACCTCTAGTTTTCTTTGTAAAGCTGGAATGGAACATTTGGCCAGTCCAGTCTTTTTGCAGCCGGCACTGATCTTTGCTTAATAAGTGGGTCTCCTGTAAAAATACTTTTTTAGTGTTTAGACCTGTTAGGTGAGAGAATACTTTCTTTCTCTTTAATTTGTGATTCAGGCCTTTAATATTTCAGCTCACAAAGTTAGCTGTCCCATCATGGAGACATTGATTCTGAATTTTTGATGTCATTTTGTAGTCTTAACTGGAAGTGAGACAGCTTTAACCTTAATTTCCAATTTTCCCACGAGTTATTGCCATACAGCCTATTGTTACGCTGGAAGTTATAATTATAAGGATTAAAAGGATAGATTAGATATAGCTTGCTCTCTTTCTCTCCCCCCATTTTGCCTCCCCACGTGAGGCAGGACCCCACTTTTTAATTTTATTCTGAAAAAACACGGGATGTAACTCCAAAAAATGCACTATAATGGTTCAAACAGTACAGAAGTTCTTTTATAGGCTAAAAAATGTTTGTGAGTATATTCCTCTAGGTAAAGACTGACAATGAGTACTTTCAGGTTAAGCTCTGTAGAAGACAAAGGTTCTTATTAATTCCTGAGTATCGCTTCATTAGAACTATAAAAGCCACACTCTTCAAGCATCTCACTGCGGGGGTAGTTTTAAAAATAAAGCAAATGCAGTCTAGCTAAAACATTTGTAACCTCACATGAGATATACACTGACTGCATTTGTGTTGTGCTTGCTTAACTGAAATGCCATGTTGTAATTCTTAGCAGCAAGACAAAAGCTTCAGTGACCCAAAACTGGAAAAAATTTCCAGGTGTAAAGTTTGCCCTTTTTTGATGACAATTCAACAGCCCTCTTCAAACCAAGAATTAATTACTGTTTACGTTTTTTTGTTTTTTTTTGTGTAGAGGAAGCTGAACATATGACATTTGTGAATATCATCCTTCTTGATATGTAATGTTTAGTTAGATGTCTAATGTAACCCCTTTGTTTTATTTCAGTCATGATGAAGCAATTTTAATTTTCAACTACTCTAAGTGGCTAAGAAGAAACCTGGGGGAAGAAGAACATTACTACTTTGATTAAAAGTAGGGAATGAATGACAACAGAACACAGTAAAATATGAGAAAATAAAATCCACAAATAAGTTACAGTTAAATGTTACAGCTGAGCTCTCTGATTGAGTTAATTTGAACTTTATTGCCAAGCAACATCCAGTAGTTACTAGGATTCTTTCTTGGTATTAAAAACAGAGATATAACAATTGGCCTTACACTATGTATTATCACAACATTATATAAAGATTCATAAAGTATTCATACAACCTTAACTTTCTGCACAATTTGTTGTTTTTTAAATTTAATTTTAAATGGATAAATTTGCCATGTTTGCCCATCAATCTACACTCAGTAACCCATAATGACAAAATGAAAACATGTTCTCAGAAAGGCATGTAAATTTATTAAACACCAGAAACTCAAATTTCTCATTTATATAAGTATTCAGACCCTTCGCTGTAGCCTTCCAAATTGTGGTCAGGTGCATCCTGTTTGCTTTAATTATCCTTGACATGAATCTGGAATTTTATTTGAGTCCACTTGGAACAAACTGAATTGATTGGGCATACATTAGTTTAGAAAGTCACACACCTGTCCCACAATTGACACTGCATTTCAGGACAAAAATCAAACCAAGTAGTCCAAGTAACTCTCTGCAATCAAACCATGGTGAAGCATAGGTCAGCATAAGGGTATAAAACAATTTCTAAAATTTTCAGTGTTCCGTGGAGCAAAGTAGCTACAATAATTGTGAAATGAAAGACGGTTCGAACCAAACTGAGTAACTGGGCAAGAAAGGCCTTTTTTTCAGGGTGGTGATCAAGAATCCAACAGTCACCCTAATAGAGCTTCAGAAGTCCTCTGCTAAGATAGAAGAACGGTGTGAAAGGATGGATCAATCAGACATTTCTGGTACAGTGGCTAGACTGAAGACACTCTTGAGTAAAAGTCTGGCAGCACTTAAACAACTAAAAGAGAGCACAAGTAAAAAAAAATCTCTATTGATATTAATTCTATTGATAATAAAACTGTTGCTTTTTAGTATATTTTTAATGGATTTTGATACAGTTCATTATTTATGATATATGCATACACCCATACTGCTGTGTTCTGGTAATAAATCGTCCAGAAGTCAATGTGTTAAGGAAATTTTCTTTTAAATATGGATTTTTAAAATAACTTTGTGTAACATTTGGCAAAGAGTGTGTATGGATTTGAAAAGAAAATTTGGGATTAGACATGATTGAAGAATGAAAATCTTTCATTGTTGTATACTGTGTGATAGATGGCCAGGAACCCTGCCCCGCCGGGATGCCTGGAGGAAGGAGGAGATGGGAGAGTGGCGCTTCTTTTTCCTGGATGCTCGGCCAGTCCTTGCTCCCTGGGGGGCAGCACTTCTGGGACACCAGGAAGTGCTGACAGACCAGGGGCCTCATGCATAATGCCGTGCGTAGAATTTGCACTATAACATGACGTAAGCACAAAAGCGGAAATGTACTTACGCACAAAAAAACACAGAAGCATAAATCTGTGCGTTCGCCACCTTCCATGTTCTTCCGCTACATAAATCCCGGCCAGCGTGGAAATTAACGCACAAGCACGCGCCTGCTGTCCCGTCCTGTCTCCTCCCAGAATTCCGCCTCTTTGAATGTGTAAATCAATATAAATATCCCTTAAGCTCAGCATTCTGTGAAAAGACAATGGCAAAACCACGAGGAAAAACAGAACAATTTTAGCGAATACCATGTGGAGGCAAGGAAAAATGTACTATTTGTTGGTTTAAACAATGGCATAAACAAGAAAAGGAAGTTAATCGAGTGACATAGCATATCGGAGAAACTTGAAAGCTCAAGTTCACAAAGTCGCACAGTGCCCGAAGTAAAAAAAGAAGTTGTCAGATATCAAATTCGCTGTGAAAAGCCGAGTCGCCCACCGTCTGAGTTTCATATGAAAGTTTATTAGGGTACAGGGAAAAAAAATAGGCATACAGTGGGAAAAAGCACTCAACTTTCAAGATGTCAACTTTAATCTTGAAATTTCCACATTAATCACATAGTTTATTTTGTCATTAAAGTAGAACATCATAAACTTCAACTTAAAATCGTTTAATTTACTAGTTTCTCAAATCCCATCATAACTAAAGTAGCACATTAAATGCTTTGTTGATATTTGATCTTCTATGTTCTCTATGTGTGTGAATCACTACATACTTCCGTGCTTTGTCTTCCTCCGACAAGACACAGAATCCATTACATTAATAATATTACAGCTCTCTGAATAATTACAATACTGAGATGTATACTTGATATAATTTTCATGATGATAGGAGTTAAAGCATGTTATTAAACATGGGAACACGGTGGCGCAGCGATTGTGCGTGACCTTCGATGAAATAATTTATTGCAGCAGTACTGTCTCTTTCATACGTGCTAACCCCCAATTGCTGTTCTTCCTTTTCTTTCTCCAAGTAACCAATTGCCACACAATCAGCTCTGTAATAGACGTTAAGCCATTTGTAAGCTTAGAATGCCGATTCTTCAAAACTTTTAAGGAACATTGAAATATCTTCGAAGTACATATTTAATTATTCTATCCTTCACGTCAGTCCCAGTGAAGCATACAGTGAGAGGTAGGAACAATCTGTAAATGGAGCACCAGATCCTTGCTAGCGTAGCGACACCATGTCCTTTAATTATTAACAATATAGATTATTTAAATGAAGTTAAAGTTTTATCTGTATAATATAATAAACATATTTTGCTGCATTTCATCTTAAAAATTATATTGTCATCATATGTAAATACGCGCTTTATAAAGTGGCTCAGGTTGTGCAATATTATAACTGTAGTGCAAGTTTACAGTGAGGTGACTGTACAAATAAGTACAAACAGTTCTACAAGGAGCACTTGATGGAGTGCTTGATTGCGTTTAGAGCTCTTCTGAACCGCGAGGTCCATACAGGAAAGGTTTTGAAGTTTTGCCATGTGAGAAGCAGTTCAAATAGGAAGCATGGGTGAGGCAGTGTGTGCTTGATGCTGTATACCGATAATTCACTTTCCAATCAGCTGCTCCGAGTGGTGCAGTGAGAATACTATGGAAAAAGATGATCCGCTGTGGCAACACCTAACGGGAGCAGCTGAAAGAAGAAAAAGAAGGTGCAGTGAGAGTAACAACACTAAAGCAGCTATGGTATTTGGAATAGTTTGACCATTCCGTGGACCATTATATTGTTACAGGTTAATTACAATCAGATGCATTAACTCTTTCAGGGCTGATGTTGACTTTTGTCAAAATTCAGGGGTAGAGGACGGTAATGGGCTGTAAACTGTGACAAAACTCATCCTTATGTTTTAGCTCGACTCTCTTTGGTTGAAGGAAAGTTACGTAGCTGTGTTGATTTGACCTCAATCACCTACATGTGCATGAGTATTGAACAGCAAACAGCCTCTAAAATGGCATCGACTACTGGCGAGACTAACACAAATCTGCAAAGCAAAATACTCCATGGTCATTGTACATATTATCGCTGAATCGGAAGCTGACGTTTTGGACTCTGAATTTGATGCAAGTGATCTGGAGATGGATATCGAAAACGAAAGTGAGCTACCAGCATCAGCCTATCGGTCCCTAGCTGATCATGCGTGTTCGTGTAGCTGATACACCTACAGCAGCATTCGCCTAGGAGGACCACCACTTTTGATGACAAGAGGTACAAACCAAATTGCGTCACACTGCGACTCTGCCACCGTCGCCCACCTGCTGAGCGAAGACAAAAAGGTAGCCAGCCTGCCGTGCAGCCAGTGCTGCAAGATATGTCAAACAGGTGCCAACAGCAACCACAGCACGCAGCAACAGATGTTTTATGTTGATTTATGTGTAAAACCAGTGCATTGTGTTTTTCAGAAAACTGAGTTTTTCAGAAAAAAATATTCAGCCCTCAAAGAGTTAAACTAATAAACAATATGCAGTTAATTTCAGTGTATTTATAAAGTCGCGTCAGGAATGTGGATCTGAAAAAGAAAGATAAACCACACAGGAGCAGTAGCACTGCTGTGACGCTGGGTGCCGGCAGTCCACAAAACTGGGCGGAGAACTTGCGTACGACAGGGTATGAACTACCATGGAAGTGTGCGTGGCTTTACACCAAGTTTTGGGTTTATACATCGCAATTTGACCATGGAAATGTTCTTACACAACATTTCTGTGCGCACACACCGTTTATACATGAGGCCCCAGGGATGGTTTATGCCCGGAGTGCTTCCGGGTGCAAGGGTGGCACTTCCGCCACACTGGGGAGTGCTGCCGGAAGTACATAACCAGCCACCTGGAGCACATCCGGGACAAGATAAAAGGGGCTGCCTCACTCCAATCAGGGGGCAGGAGTCAGATGGAACAACAACAACATTTATTTATATAGCACATTTTCATACAAAAAGTAGCTCAAAGTGCTTTACATAATGAAGAATAGAAAAATAAAAGACACAGTAAGAAAATAAAATAAGTCAACATTAATTAACATAGAATAAGAGTAAGGTCCAAAGCCAGGGTAGACAGAAAAAACAAAAAAAAACTCCAGACAGCTGGAGAAAAAAATAAAATCTGTAGGGATTCCAGACCATTAGACTGCCCAGTCCCCTCTGGGCATCCTACCTAACATAAATGAAACAGTCCTGTTTGGATTTAGGGTTCTCACGGAAGGACATGATGATGATGGTCACGTAGACTTCTGGCTTTTAATCCATCCATCATTGTTGGAGCATCATGATGCTTTGAGTAGGTGGTGGTGGCGCAGACCACCACCACAAAGAAACCGGAAAAAGAAACAGAAGAGAGAGTAGGGGTCAGTACGGATTTTAGAGCCACCATGAATAGTTATTATGATGAATTGAACATACAGAGTATCAGGATTAAGTTAAAATGAAGTTATGAAAAGGCCATGTTAAAGTAATGTGTTTTCAGCAGTGTTTTAAAGTGCTCTACTGTATTAGCCTGGCGAATTCCTATTGGCAGGCTATTCCAGATTTTAGGTGTATAGCAGTAGAAGGCCGCCTCACCACTTCTTTTAAGTTTTGTTCTTGGAATTCTAAGGAGATACTCATTTGAGGATCTGAGGTTATGATTTGGAATATAAGGTGTCAGACATTCCGATATTAAGATGGGGCAAGATTATTTAAGGCTTTATAAACCATAAGCAGAATTTTAAAGTCAATCCTGAATGACACAGGTAACCAGTGTAGTGACATCAAAACTGGAGAAATGTGCTCGGATTTTCTTTTCCTAGTTAGGATTCTAGCAGCTGCATTCTGCACTAGTTGCAAACGATTTATGTCTTTTTTGGGTAGTCCTGAGAGGAGTGCGTTACAGTAATCTAGCCGACTGAAAACAAACACGTGCACTAATTTCTCAGCATCTTTCAGTGATATAAGAGGTCTAACTTTAGCTATGTTTCTTAAGTAAAAAAATGCTGTCCTAGTGATCTGATTAATATGCGATTTAAAATTCAGATTACAGTCAACAATTACCCCTAAGCTTTTTACCTCCGTCTTGACTTTTAATTCTAATGTATCCAGTTTATTTCTAAGGAAGAAGGACGGAGCTTGCGTGGCAGGAGTGGAGGCGGCCAAGAGAACCAAGGACTGCATATTTGTAAATATTGTATATAGTGGATGTTAAATAAACGTGTATGTGGTGGACACTGCATTGTCATGTCTGTCTGTGGCTGGGCAATCCTTTACAACTGGGATGGATGCTAATAGGATATCAAATGTATTTTCTTTTGATTTTGAGAATGAGAAGAGCAAAAGCCTTGAAATGTATTTTTTTGTATTTTGCACTGAGCAATAAAAAATGCAAAAAAGAAATTAAAAAACAGACTTTGAAGATCTGGAGATACAGAGGTGAATCAAAAGTTGACTCCCACTGCCTAAGGAAATCTCACTATGGTATGTTGTTTAACAAGGTGCTGTGCTGTACGTGTTTGAACTAACCATTAACTATCGCAAATGCATTTTATAGTGTCACCACCAGTGTTTCTCTGTGCCAGTCCCAAGCCCGGATAAATGGAGAGGGTTATGTCAGGAAGGGCATCCGGTGTAAAATTTTTCCAAATCAATATGCAAACAACATAACAAATTTCCATACCGGATCAGTTGAGGCCTGAGTTAACAACAACGCCCACCAGTACTGTTAGCCAACAGGATGCTGGCGGAAATTGGGCTACTGTTGGCCGAAGAAGGAGAAGAAGAGGGGGGAGACGTGTCTGGAGGCAGGAGGAGAGGAGGAAGGTAAAGAGAGTGGAACTGAGGGTGGGAACTTTGAATGTTGGCAGTATGACTGGTAAAGGGAGGAAGTTAGCCAATAAGATGGAGAGAAGGAAGGTTGATATATTGTACGCGCAAGAGACTAAATGGAAGGGAAGTAAGGCCAGGTGGATCAGAGTTGGATTCAAATTGTTCTATCATGGTGTGGATAGGAGGAGAAATGGGGTGGGGGTTATTCTGAAGGAACAGTATGTCAAGAGTGTTTTGGAGGTGAAAACAGTGTCAGACAGAGTGATGATTATGAAGCTGGAAATTGGAGATGTGATGATGAATGTTGTTAGTGCATATGCACTGCAAGTTGGGTGTGCGATTGATGAGAAAGAAGATTTTTGGAGTGAGTTGGATGAAGTGATGAACAGTGTACCCAAGGAACAGAAAGTGGTGATTGGAACGGATTTCACTGGACATGTTGGGGAAGGGAACAGAGGAGATAAGGAGGTGATGGGTAGGTATGGTGTCAAAGAGAGTAATGAAGAAGGTCAGATGATAGTGGATTTTGCCAAAAGGATGGGCATGGCTGTGGTGAATACGTATTTTAAGAAGAGGCAGCAACATAGGGTGACGTACAGGAGTGGAGGAAGATGCACACAGGTAGATTATATTCTATGCAGAAGAGTCAAGCTTAAGGAGATTAAAGACTGCAAAGTGGTGGCAGGGGAAAGTGTAGTTAAGCAGCATAGGATGGTGGACTGTAGGATAAGGTTGGAGATCAAGAAGAGGAAGAGGTGAGGGCATTGCCAAGGATCAAATGGTGGAAGTTGAAAAAGGAAGACTGCAATGTTGAGTTTAGGGAGGAGTTGAGACAGGCACTGGTAGGCAATAAAGAGTTACCAGACAGTTGGGCAACTAAAGCAGAAGTAGTAAGGGTGACAGCAAGAAGGGTGATTGGCGTGACATCTGGATAGAGGAAGGAGGAAAAGGAAACCTGGGGGTGGAATGGGGAAGTACAGGAGAGTATACAGAGGAAGAGGATTGCGAAGAAGAAGTGGGATCGTAAGAGAGATGCAGAAAGTAGACAAGAGTACAAGGAGATAAGGCGCAAGGTGAAGAGAAAGGTGGCAAAGGATAAAGAAAAGGCTTATGATGAATTGTATGAGAGGCTGGACACTAAGGAGGGAGAAAACAACAACAACAACATTTATTTATATAGCACATTTTCATACAAAAAAATGTAGCTCAAAGTGCTTTACAAAATGAAGAATAGAAAAATAAAAGACAGTAAAACATAAAATAAGTCAACATTAATTAACATAGAATAAGTAAGGTCCGATGGCCAGGGTGGACAGAAAAAACAAAAAAAAAACTCCAGACGGCTGGAGAAAAAAAAATAAAATCTGCAGGGATTCCAGACCATGAGACCGCCCAGTCCCCTCTGGGCAAAAGGACCTATACCAATTAGCTAGACAGAGGGACCAAGCTGGAAGATGCAGCAGGTTAGGGTGATAAAGGATAAAGATGAAAACATACTTACAAGTGAGGAGATTGTGTTGGGCAGATGGAAACAGTACTTTGAGAGGCTGATGAATGAAGAGAATGAGAGAGAGAGAACATTGGATGATGTGGAGATAGTGAATCAGGAAGTGCAACGGATTAGCAAGGAGGAAGCAAAGACAGCTATGAAGAGGATGAAAAATGGAAAGGCCATTGGTCCAGATGACATATCAGTGGAAGCATGGATGTGTTTAGGAGAGATGGCAGTGGAGTTTTTAACCAGATTGTTTAATGAAATTTTGGAAAGTGAGAGGATGCCTGAGGAGTGGAGAAGAAGTTTACTAGTGCAGAAATTTAAGAAAAATGTGGATGTGCAGGACTGTAGTAACTACTGAGGGACAAAATTGATGAGTCACAGCATGAAGTTATGGGAAAAAGTAGTGGAAGCTAGGTTAGCAAGTGTGGTGATAATTAGTGAGCAACAGTATGGTTTCATGGCAAGAAAGAGCACCACAAGTGTGATGTTTGCTCTGAGGATGTTGATTTACAAGTATAGAGAAGGCCAGAAGGAGTTCCTGGCATCTTTGTAGACCTGGAGAAAGTATATGACAGGGTGCCTTGAGAGGAGCTGTGGTATTGTATGAAGAAATCAGGAGTGGCAGAGAAGTACGTAAGAGTTGTACAAGATATGTACAAGGGAAGTATGAGAATGGTGATGTCTGCGGTAGGAATGATGGATGCATTCAAGAGCGAGGTGGTGTAGCGAGTTCATAAAGTAGGATGAGGAGCCCGGCACACACGAAAATCTCCTACTCTTAGGAAAAACTAACATTATCAGGAACAGAATCAGACAGAACCTTAGCCCAAATTTGATCCCCTCAGCTGGAGATGTCCTTTAAGAATTTACAAAAGGAAATAACCACCCCAACAATTATTTAAACAGACAAGAATATATATTATAATCAATCAAACAAAACTATAAACCCTGTTTAAGCAATCATCCCCAAATCCAGAACAACTAAACACTAATTAATATGCCCACCCCCTTGAACTCTCCTATAATGCACTCCCCAGAAAACGGCAAAACAGAAAAGAAAGAAAAAAAGAAAGAAAGGAAAAGAAAAGGAAATATCACCTATTTACAGACAGCACAAATATATTCACAGCACATACATATATAAAGTAATCCCTCGCTACATCGCGCTTTGACTTTCGCGGCTTCACTCTATCGCAGATTTTATATGAAAGCATAACTAAATATATAACGCGGATTTTTCGCTGCTTCGCGGGTTCTGCGGACAATGTGTCTTTTTACTTCCTGTACATGCTTCCTCAGTTGGTTTGCCCAGTTGATTTCATACAAGGGACGCTATTGGCGGATGGCTGAGAAGCTAACCAATCAGAGCATGCAGTTGAGTTCCTGCGTGCTGAATGCAGTGTTAACCAGGAAGTCTCGTCTCGCTCA
>JANRMT010062815.1:20569090-20612664 GCA_026402145.1 Polypterus bichir lapradei
ATCAGAAACATTTTGTGTGACAAACATGCAAAAGAATAAGAAATCAGAAAGGGGGCAAATAGTTTTTCACACCACTGTAATAATGTTTATTTTGTGTTTAAAAATGATGCAAAAGCCTTACGGTTTTTAGAAGACAATCAATAGTTGAGAATAAAACTCTTGAATTTCCATCATTATCATTTATAATTTTAGAGAAATAACACTGCCTTTCAAGGCAGACTGCTATGCTATGTTCAGTTATATGTACCTTAAATATTTAATAGTGGAAGGTTAATTCAGTTTTGCTCGATTTATGCTCAGCTCTTTATGTCTTCCAAGGTATTTTATTGCCAGAGGATATCTTAACAATCGTTTCAGGTGCCACTATGTCAGCTGCTGCTCTCACCTTAGCATTCAAGTATTCCACCTTCCTGTTTATATTGTTGGCTATATTAGAGCACACACTGTATTTGGACTGATTTTTCTGAATTTTAGTAAATCTACAGGCTGCTGTGTCATCAAAATAATGTTTTTAACAATATATGCACTACTTCTATTTAATAATCTACATAAAAAAATGCAAAAATGGTCAGATATACCATTATCCATGACCTACCTTATCTCAATTTTTAGTACTTTTTAAATGACCAAATCCAGCATATTTCCTCCCTTATGTGTGGGAAATGCACACAGTTTAATGTCTTAATGTTTCATGAAATCAAGGCATAGAACAAATAAACAATGGCAAATACAAACAAAATAAGTCAAGGAGTCATTAAGTGTACAAAATTTGTTTCAAACTTCTACCAGAGTAGCTAACTTTTGCTGATATAACTACCAACTATGGCGACCCTTTTGATTCAGAATGCAAATCATCAAGTCTGCCTCCAGCAAAAGAACCCCAGACCATCACCCTTCCGCCCTCATTTTTGACAGTTTGTGTCACACACTGAGGAACCATCCTTTCCCCTTGTACAAATGCACTGCATGATTAATTTGGGAAGGCAAGAATTTTGATTCATTAGTCCATAAGACTTTCTTCCAATCTGAAGTATTCCACAACTGGTATTTCAAGTCTATTTTATCCTTTAAGCAGTGGCTTTCTTATTGCCACTTATCCTGTCAAACCTACAGCACAAAGTCTCCTCTTCACAGTAGAAACTGAGGCTGGCTTTTTTCAACCATTGTTAAGCTGTGTTTGAAGCTGTCATGCCGTGAAGTGCCAATCACACAAGCTAGTGACCTTCAGAAACTTGTCTTCTGATTGGGTTGTGACTTTGGGTCTGCCAGATCTCTTCCTGCCTGAGTTTATTACAGTTTTGAATTGCCTGTCGCTTGTATAGGACACCGCACACCCTGGCACTCTGAATTTTTAACAATTGCAAGTGAAATCTTGCTAAATTTTAACCGAGATATATGTGATTGATGAAAGATTTTAACTTGAATTTTTGACTGAGGTTTGTTTTAGAAGAACAACTGTGTAGAGGAGCAACTGATAAAAGCTTCTCCGCCTTGAAGTGTGTCCTGCATTTATTCCATATTCTGAGTGATTGGTAAACAACTGGATTTTTGGTAATATTGACAAAGATGGTATATTCTGGGGCACAAAGCAGGACATATAAAGAATTATAGCAAGATTTAATTTCTATTACTGACTGAGTTCTATTCTATTCTATTCAAATTTCTATTTGTGCTGAGTTCTGTCTTTATGGTGGGTATATTTTACTCTCAGTAATTGAAAGTTACTGTCATGCTGCCTTAGGTCTTACTAGAGTCACCTTTTGCATGAATGGATGTCTTAAAATCCTGATAAATTGGGTTATAATTGACTATAGTTTCTTAAACAACAATGATGTTTATAAAGATGTTCGGATATACAGTAGAAATAGATGATTAAAAGGATGCTCATCTTAGCAATATTTATTTTCCCTGCTAAGGTGAAATGGAGGGTAGACCATCTGCTAACATCTTGCTTGATTTTTTCCATGCTGTTACCAAAATTGTATCAAAAAAGATCTTTATATTTACCTGTGATGTTTATCGCTAGATATTTAAACTGTTTTGATAGAATGAATGGATTGATGTTCAGTCTAGTATGCTGTTCACTGGAAAAAGCACACTTTTATTCAATTAATTTTGACTCCAGCTATCTTTTGAAATCATGCTTATGTGTTAAGGACTAATGGTAAAGATATTTGTAGGTCAGATATATAAAGTACCATCCTTTTCTTTCATTGACGAGTCCTCAGATGGTAGTTTCCATGTCCAGTTCAAAGCCTTCAGATAGCAGTTTTCGAATGAAAAACTGTAGCTGTGTTTACCCAAAATTACCAAAGTTCTGCAGCTTTAGTTTGCTTCATGGGATTCTGGCAATAGCGTGACACGTTGAAATGATTCCACAGACAAAATATGATTTGTTTTTAAAAGCTTTAGTAAAGATTCAAAGTAAAACAGTTCACACAAAAAATAGAGAAAATGTTGGTATTGCAAAGTAAAGAAAATTCCTTGTTTAAAGAAAATTCAGTTCATGGCTTTTATCTTGTTTGTCTTTTCAAGTTTGCTCATATACTTGGACTATTTCTAAATGGTCAGAAAAATGTATGCCTATCTCATTTACAAACTGCAAATAGGTCTATCAGTCCAGGCTAGCAATGAGACTAATCCAAAACTTAATTAATACTCTGTTCTACAGATATAGCTAAGAAAGTTCTATCTTGTATTAACTTAAAAGGGGTGAAAGGCTATACTATAATCTACAGTAATATACACATATATTTATTAAAATAAACTACAATAAAGTACTGAAAAAGTGACCAAAAAATTGGTGGAATGACAAAAGATGTGCAAGCAGATTCTTCTTTGTATTGCAAAGACACAATATGACTCCTGTTCATGTTGTAAAGAATGTTGAATTTTTTAGCACTTTTTAGAGAGAGCAAAGGAAATATATTTGGCCATCAACTGTTGCTTTCAGTTTAGCTGGAAACAAGATGCTATATCTTATTTCAACTCTATGTAAGCACTATTTGATGCTCTAGAATGTAGCTTGTCTTTTAGTGGTTGAAGGAAAGAATCAGGGGAAAATGCAAATTCCACTGTTACTAATATTCTTTCTGCCCAAGAATCAACATCAAGTTTTCTTTATCCTGTAGTTTGTCAAAACTAACAATCAGGCTTCTGTGCTTTGAGGCATTTGATTCATGTATGGAAATTTAAAGGTTGAATGTATGATTTAAATCCTCACCTATTGTTTTAGAAGATAATTCAACTACAAATTTCATTGGGTTAGGCCTTTTGCTGTTTTCAGGAAGTCCTTTGATTCTGATGTTATTCCTTCTAAATCTGTCTTCAAAACACTATTAGTATGTCACAAAACACTTTGCAATTGAATTTTAGGGTGGTTATTTTTTTATCAGTGTTGGATGTCATTTGTTCATCTACTTTGATGTGAGCCATAAACATATGCTTAACATCTTTCAGGTAAGCCCTAAATACTTCAGTTTTATTCTCAATTTCAGTAATTTTTTCCTCTATATTTTCATTCATTTTTGCTAGATTTTCTTTTAACTTTACATCAAAGTTTTTGCTTAAACATACCTTCTGAATCTTCATATCCTGGTTCAGCTTATCCTATTCTGTTACGTGTTTTCATTATTTCCATGTGTGTTCCCTTTATAGCCTTCTTTATAGCCTTTATATTCACCACTGCACTAACCAAAACATTTAAACATGACAACACATGATTGTGTTCTCTGTGAACAGAATGCAGAGTTGCTTATCTATAAAGAATTGATGCTTTTGATTCATGCAGTGTTGGTGGTGGTTGACTGGGGACGTGATAACCTCTGCCGGATTCAGATTTGCTGTTCAAAAGTGGCAAATTTCCGTTGCTTGTTTCACTCCCATTTTTCCTCCCACATTCGCTGTTGACTAGAATGGATGCTGCATCATGCAACCCTGGCTGGTCCATTTCTTTGTCTGTTTCCTCAAGCTCTGTCCATAGTAGGCTATATCATGAACCTAAAATTAAGCATGCCTTAGACTTTGGCAAACTTAGACTTTTCTTCTCTTTAAGGTATTTTCTCCCCTTGGGTTTTCCCTTATGTTTTCAATATACATGTAAGTGATTCCTCTCACATTTATGAAATACAGGATATCCTGAATAGATAAAAAAAGTCAAAATAAACACCGTCACTAGCACAGCACTGTCTCCGACACGGTTTTTGTTACACATGCAAGCTTGGAGAGTCTTTTATTCATGGACCGCCTCATGTATAAACGGTGCATACGCACAAAAATGTTGCATATGCCCGTTTCCATGCTAACATCGCGATGTATAAAAACTAAACTTTCCATAAAGCCAGCTTATTCCATTGCGTATGCAAGATTTTGACTCGGTTTTGCAAACTGGCAGCACACAGAGTCAAAGCAGTGCTACTGTTCCTGTGTGGATTCCCTTTATTTTTTAGATTCATATCCCTGACGCAGCTTTATTAAATACACTAAAATGAATCGCCTATCATTTTTAGTTTAGCCACAGGGGTCTACCAGGAATGAGTTTGGGAAATACTGGTTTAAGGCATCTGATTGTAATCAAGCTGTAACCATATAATGGTGCATAGAATGGCCAAACTATTCCAAATACCATAGCTGCTTTAGCATTGTTACTCTCAGTGCACCACCCATAGAATTCTAACTCACCATATCTGAGAGTGGAATCCCAGCTGTATAGCAGCTCATTGGAAAGCTCTAAGGCAGATTGTGTCAAGAGTGGAGAGAATTATCGGGATACAGCTTCTAGCACATACTGCCTCAGCCATGGGCACAGTCTATTTGAACTTCATCCATTCAGCAAACGCTTCAGTGCCTTTCCTATAGGGACCTCGCGGTTCAGAAACATATTCATTTTTTTTTGTTTTTTATCGTATTATTATTATTTTTATTGTTGTTGTTATTTTACCATTTTATAGAAAAATAAGTTTATGGAGGATTTGCATATTGAATCTCATTATACCATACAATAACAATGAAGGAACTCAATTCAATTTAATACAAGAGAGTACGTATTTACAGATGATGACGACTGGCTTCTTGATATCATTTTTACATTTCATCATTACACTATACAGATTTTACTTCATTTAAATAATGTATACTGTTAATAATTAAATATGTGGGCACGGTGGACAGAGGTGGCGGTGAGTTGGCGCCTCATTCAGGGATTGTTCCTGCCTCGCGCTATATGCTTGCTGGGACTGGCGCGACACTGGATGGACAGATGGATGGAATAATTAAACATCTACTACGAAGATATTTCAATGTTCCTTAAAAGTTTTGAAGATGTGCCGTTCTAAGCTCACAGATGGCTTGACATTTATTACAGATCTGTGATTCGCTACTTGAAGAAAGAAAAGGAAGGACAGGAATTGGGGGTTGGTATATTTGAAAGAGACAGTAGTGCTGCAATAAATTATTTCATTGAGAGTCGCTCACGGCACAGCAAGCATCTTGCAGGATGCAAGAACAATCTCTGAACAGGGTGCCAGCTCATTGCTACCACTGCACCACAGTGTCCCCATGTTTAATACATGCTTTAATTCCTATCATCATGAAAATAATATCAAGTATACATCTTAGTATTTAAATTGTTCAGAGAGCTCTAATATCATGAATGTAACGTACTCTGTGTCCTGTCGGCGTAAGAAAAAGCCTGTTTAAGAAGCACATAGTGATTCAAATACAAAGAAGAATACATAGAATGTGAAGTATTTAACACGCTACTTTATTTACGATGGGATTTGAGGAACTAGTAAATTAAACGTTTTTAGGATGAACATTATGACTTTCTACTTTAATGACAAAATAAACTATGTGATTAAAGTTGATATTTCAACCTTTTTTTCCCACTGTGTCCCTATTTTTCTTTTTTTCTCTGTACCCTAATACGTTACGACTCACTTTTTCTGACCACTTCTTTTTTTATTTTGGGCACTGTGCAACTTCCGGAACTTGAACTTTCAAGTTTCTCCACCACTCTATGTCACTCGATCAACTTCCTTTTGTTGTTTATACCAATACTTAAACAAACAAATAGTAAGATTTTCCTTGCTTCCACTTGGTATTTGCTGAAATTCTTTAATTTTCCCTCTGCTTTTATTATGGCCTTTTCACAGAATGCTGAATTTAAGGGGCTATTTATATTGATTTGCATATTCAAAGAGGCATAGTTCTGGGAGGAGTTGCGGTGGGGTGGCAGGCGTGTGCACGTGTGTTACATTTCACGCTGACCGAGATTTACGTAGCAGAAGAACAAGGAAGTTGGCGTATGCACAGATTTATGCATCTGGATTTTTTTGTGTGTACACATATTTCTGTTTTTATCCATATGTCATGTCAATTCTACGCATGGCATTATACATGAGGCCCCATGACAGTGTGAAGGACATGGAACAATTGTTTATGCTTCCCTGTATAAAATGAAGGAGCACCAACAAAGAGAAACTAGGTGTCGGATCTGCCCTGCCTTTGGCTCTGCCCTTTCGACTCTTGGTGGCTAAAAAGAATGTGACCAACAACAGAAATTACAGTGAGAAGACAATGCTCCTGCTATTCTGTGTATTTACAGCTCTAAGATGCTAGATGGAACCATAGCACTAATCATTTCTTCATCATCAGTACTTTTTCAAATATGTGGCTCCAAACCCTGCCAAATAAATGGAGGTTTACTTACTCCTTTTCCATTCATTTTTGTCTTTATTTACAATAAATACACTCACTGACGAAATTGTTAGGAACACTATGCTAATACTGGGTTGGGCTTCCTTTTGCTTTCTGAACAACCTAAATTCTTCATGGCATGGATTCCACAAAATGTTGAAAATATGTGTTTGAGATTCTGGTCCAACTTGACATGATTGCATCACGCAATTTTTGCAGATTTGTCAGCTGCACATTCATGCTGCAAATCTCCTGTTCTAATAATTCCCAGCAGTGTTCTAATGGATTCAGATCCGGTGACTGGGAAGGCCACTGAAGAACAATGATCTCATTGTCATATTCATGAAACCTGATTGAGACGACTTTTGCTTTGTGACATAGTGCATTATCATGCTGGAAGTAGCCATTAGAAGATGGGTAAATTGGTCTTAAAGAGTTATAAATGGTAAGCAACAATACTCAAATAAGTGTTCAAGCAATGATTGATTGGTATTATCAGGCCCAAAGTGTGTGGAGAAAACATTCCCCGCACCATTATACCACCACTACTAGCCTGGACTGTTGAAACAATGCATTACAGGAGTATGGGTTCATGCTGTTAGCTCTAAATTCTGACCCTATCATCTGTGTGCTTCAGCAGAAGTTGAGATTTTTTAGACCAGGCTACATCTTTCCAGTCTTCAGCTTTCCAGTTTAGTTGAGCCAGTGTCCACTGAAGCCTGGCTAATGAGAGTGGAACATGATGTTGTCTTCTGCTGTTGTAGCCCATCCGCCTCAAGGACCTTTAAGGTGTTTCACCTGACACAGCTTCAAAAATGTTTTCTCCCAGTTAATAATGAAAGCAAAAACAAGAATTTGAAAAAAGGTAAAAGAAAACAATGCAGCAAAATAATAATAAGTAGAAATGGAATATGAAAGAATAATATTTAATAAACAGGTTATATGAGTGTAAAGGTAATTGAATACACAGACCACAGTGATGCACTGAATATTAATCAATGGATACCAGAAAGGCATTTTATATATAAGCAGATGTACAGTAGAGCATGCTGTCAGATTGTTTTTCACTGTTTTAAATGAAACCTGGCTAGTTTCTATAGAAAAATATAGTTTTTTTTTTCTTATTTGAAAATAACTAGAGGAAAAGAGCTACTTTTGTTTTGCTTCTGGAAATATTTTTTAGGAGATAATAGTGAGTTTCTCAGTGTTGAAAGACTAATCAAAAATAGTTCAGCAAGAAATCTAGCAATGAACAAAGTTTAATGTATGCTTTTTGTTTTCTATTTTGGCATGGTATGTTTCTGATTTTGTACTTGGATCTGGCTGTAATTTTGATTAGCACAAAGGATGTTTAGTTAACAAGAGATCTTAATGCCAATAAGAATAAACCTTGTCATTAGTTAAATAATTAATTGATTAATTGATTTACTAAGATAGACTGAAGTCTTCTCCAGGGTTAATCATACAGAGTTATGCTACACCCAGTGCGACTCTGAAAGCAGATTTGAAAATTTATTATGTCTCCATTCTTGTAGATCTTGACAAATATATTTAAATGGGATACTTCACTAGTATTACAAAAACTCCACCACAGCCCCATGCCCTATCACTTAAATAATAATGAAAACTGAAAGCAATGGGGATGAAAAATTACAAAATGGTTAATGGTACATGAATTGACTTTAAAAAATAAGTTGGTAGCTAATAATAATTGCTAAGTTAGTAAAGAATAATACATTCATGCTGAAGAAATTGTATTGATTATTGACATTAGTTGGGGTGATAAGCAATGAATAAACCTTAAATTGAGTGAGGTGTGGGAAAGATATAAGGTGCACAAAACTAGCTATTTTTCTGTCAGATAAGAGATTAGTTTACCACCCACCATACATTTTTGGACAGTGAAATGCAAATTGCCATATGCATACACTATATATTTTATTTCTGGTATTTATTTGCATATATTCTTTAAAATGTAGCTATATTTTCATTCTTTGGGCTCTGTTCTCCTCTAGTATTGGGACAATTGGTTACTAGGTATTTAAAATGTTTGCATTGTTGTATTAATTGTAAAAGTGTATTGTGAATCACAATATTAAGCATAATTAAAACTTGCACTGTACATTGTATATAGTGCCTTAAGAAAGTATTCAGACTCCTTCACTTTTTACACATTTTGTTATGTTGCAGCCTTATGCTTAATTTAATTTTTTTATTTTTTTTCATCAAACAACACTCAGTACCCCAAAAGTAAAAACAGGATTTTAGGAATTGTTTTGCAATTTATTAAAAATAAAATACTGAAATATCACATTGAAAAATACAAGTATTTAGTATGGAAGAGAGGATAGGCAATATTGTTATTTTCTTAAATTGTTTTCTCAAGATAACAGAATAATTTTCTTGGCATATCAGAATAATTCTAATGAGATATAAAGAAAACAAAACTTATACGCCGCTGCTGGGGGGCTTGTTTTGTTTTGGATGTGCTCTGTCTCTAGGTATGTCAGAGGACTGGGACTTTGTGAAATGTGATCCAACCTCAAGTGGGGAGGCAAAATGATGAGGGGGAGTCTAATGAGATCTAAAGAAAACAAAAATTATACGAAGTTATCTCTAATCTATCCTTTTAATCTTTATAATTATAATTGCCAATGTAACAATAGGCTTCATGGCAATAACACCTGGCAAATTTGATAATTAAGGTAAAAGCTGTCTTATATTAAGTTAAGGCTACAAAATGACAACAAAAGTTCAAAAGCAATGTCTCCATGACCGAACAGTTAACTTTGTGAGCTAGAATGTTAACGGTCAGAATCACAAATTAAAGAGAAAGAAAGTATTCTCTCACCTAACAGGTCTAAATGCTGAAATAGTATTTTTACAGGAGACCCACTTATTAAGCAAAGATCAGTTTTGGCTGCACAGAGACTGGACTGGCCAATATTCCATTCTAGCTTTACAAAGAAAACTAGAGGTGTGTGAATTCTTATACATAGAACAATCTCATTTGTAGTATCAGATGCAGTATCTGATATGTGATCATCATGGGTAATTTATTTAATTGTAAAGTGATTTTGATAAATATCTACGCACCCAATGTGGATGATAGGAACTTCATCCAAAACGTACTTGCATCCATTCCTAAAGTGAACACTCATAAAATTATAATGGCTGGAGACTTTAATTGTGTTTTAAATCCAGACCTAGACAGGTCTCCTGCCACAGGGGCGATGACATCTAACACTGCAAAGACCATTACACAGTTTGTAACTGATCACAACTTATCAGACCCCTGGAGATATCTAAATCCAAACTCAAGAGCATATTCCTTCTATTCACCAGTGCATCAATGTTACTCAAGAATTGATTATTTCTTTTTAGATAAATATTTCTTGCCTACGATTAAATCTTCTAAGTATGATGTTAATATTCTCTCCAACCACATCCCTTTGATCATGGAGCTAAAATCATTATGCCCCACATACTCATCTCGCAGTTCGTGTCTTAACACACTTTAACTAGCAGACGAGAACTGTACAGGATTTACATCCAAGCAAATCAATTTTTTTAGAGACAAATACATCCTCAGAGGTTTCTGCAGGAATACTCTGGGAAACTTTGAAGGCTTTCTTAAGAGGAAAGATTATCTCATATCTTTCCCACAGAAGTAAATTGGAAACGAAGAAGGTATCAGACCTAATCAGTGAAATTACCAGAATAGATCAAGAACATGCCAGGTGTCCAAATGAGGACAGGAAAAGACAGGCTCTGCATACAGCATTCACCTCTTGACAACTAAAGAAACAGAACAACTCATTTTTAAATCAAGACATCATTACTATGAACAACTAATAAGATCTTAGCTCAACAAATCCACAAGCAGGAAGTTCGTAATGCAATCCCAGCAATCACCAACACAGACGGAGACAAAATCATTGTCCATAAAAATATAATGCACACATTTAGAGACTACTATAAGTCCTTATATTCTACTGAGTTTAAAGAAGACAAGACACAACCTAATGCATTTTTGGATGCATTACAGATATCACAACTAGATTCTCTCAGTGCAGAGGAATTGGATAAACCTCTGCCACTATCAGAATTACTAGATGCTATAAACTCACTTCAGAGTGGGAAAGCAGAAGGCCCAGATGGCTACCTGTCCAATTTTTATAAGAAATTCTCAATTAAGCTAGGTCCCCTTTTATTAGCAACATTTACAGAAGCTAGAGACAATAAAATTCTACCTCAAACATTAATTACCATTTTTCTTAAGCAAAATAAGGACTTATTACAGTGTGCATCATACAGACCAATTTCACTTCTGAATAATGAGGTTAAGATACTCTCCAAAGTCCTTTCTAGGAGGATTGAGAAAGTGCTTCCTTTGGTAATATTATTAGGCGCTTTTGAATTTATTAAAGGCAGACACTTAGCTTCCAATCTTCAACGCCCATTTAATGTAATATATTCACCCACAAAGTCTAACACCCCTGGAGATATTATTATCGTTGGATGTAGAAAAAGCTTTTCATATGGTTGAATGGAACTACATTTTCACTACATTGGAGAAATTTGTGTTTGGCCCGAACATTTGTACATTGATCAAGCTACCGTATAAAAGTCCAGAAGCTTCAGTTTGTATTAACAACATTAATTCACACAACAAACTAGAACATGGTACTAGACAAGGATGCCCCTTATCACCACTACTTTTTCCAATCGCTATTGAGCCACTGGCAGTTCACTGTCGAAATGCTTATCAGATAAAAGGGGTTATCAGAGATAATGCAGATGATATAGTACTGTATACAGTATATCACAGCCACAAAATACTGTGCCTGCAGTCCAAACAGCACTAACAGAATTTCAAACGATTTCTGGTCTCAGAATTAAGTTGAATAAAAATGTGCTCTTTCTAGTGAATTCTCAGGCACACAACATTAGATTGGACACTTCACCTTTTATCATCGCAGATCAGTTTAAATACCTAGGGGTAAACATCACAAGTAATCATAAAGCTCTTTATCAATAAAATTTTGCCGTCTGCATGGAAAGAATTAAGCAAGACTTGCATAAATGGTCTACCATTCATCTCACTTTAGCTGGAAGAACTAACATTGTCAAGATGAATATCCCTCCTAAGCTTCTTTTTCTATTTCAAAATATTCCAATATACATCAATAAATCAATTTTTAAGAAATTAGATTTAACCATAACCTCATTTATTTGGAATTCAAAACATCTACATATCCAAAGGGTGACCTTACAAAGATCTAAGGCAGAAGGTGGCATGGCTCTATCTAACTTTCAGTTTTATTCCTGGGTGTCAAATTTACAAGCTATAAAAACCTGGACATTGACACAAATACATAAACATACACAGGATTGGTCTGCAATAGAAATAAAATCCTGCAGTACTTCTTAATATTCCTTGCTTTGTGCCCCAATAAGTACAAGTCATCGCCAATTTACTAACAACCCAGTTGTGATTCACTTAGTCAGAATATGAAACCAGTGTAGAAAGAATTTTAAGATAGAGAAGCTTTTATCTGTCTGTAAAACATTTGGGATTAAATCACTTAGAGATCTGTACATCGACAACATCTTCGCATCCTACGAACAATTACACTCCAAATTTAACTTTGCAGCAACAAATTTCTTTCACTACCTTCAAATTAGAAACTTTGTTAAACAAAACCTGACCGATTTTCCTCACCTCCCACCTACCTCTATTCTGGAAAAAATATTGATCAGTCTTGAGAACTCGGACAGCATCTCCATAATATATAAAAACATTTTAAAGTCCCTCCCTTTTAAAGATCCCAGAGTACAGTGGGAAAAGGATCTCTCAACATCTCCGAAAAGGAGTGGAGGGTAGCAATGCACATAATTCACTTGAGCTCCATATGTGCAAAGCATACAATTATTCAACTTAAAATTATATATCGAGCACATCTGTCTCATTTAAAATTGTCCAAAATGTTTCCAGTACAAGATCCAACCTGCGAACGCTGCAATCAAGTTCCAGCCTCACTGGGCCATATGTTTTGGCTGCACACTAAATTAATATCATCTTGGATCAAAATCTTTAAATGCCATTCAGACAGTATCAGACAGGTGTCACTATCCCTTGTAATCCATTAACTGCTATGTGGTATATTTCCAGATGGGTATAAAGTGAAGAAGGACAAACAAACTGTAATTGCCTTTACTACAATATTGGCATGTAGACTTATCTTGCTCAACTGGAAGGATTCTAACTCACCTATTTTAAGTCAGTGGGAGCTTGTTATACTACATTTTTCTTTAATATTAATGTCACTGTCTCTATGCTCACTGGTATGGATTTATTCACATGTGCATGCTAAGTTTGGCACACAGGGGCTCAGCAGTTAGAATTGCCAACCAAGCATTGGATTAGATAGCCAAAGACAACTGGAGGATTGTATAGTCAGCTTAAACACAGAAGAGTATTTCTGTCCTCTGTCAGTACAAAATCTTCCTTCCTTGTTGGGAGAATGAGAACCGGCATGTAAGCACTATGATATTTCTGTATATTGTGGAGGAGGAGTTCAGCCCTTGATTGGAGACAGAGAAGACCAGCAAGTGAAACAGACATTATTTAAAGGCTTGGACAACAGCCAGACCCTTTAAGGCACGTGTCGGCAAAGTTCCAAAAAAACCTCCCAGCATGGGGACGACAAATGGCAGAATGTGTTGATCCAGATTCCCACCTTGATAAGCTAAAGTATATTTTTCTCATGTGATTCTTGTACCGCCGAAATCACGATGGGAGGGATATCGCCTTTTCTGTTATATTACTATATTGTTTAGTTACTTAATATGCCGCAATTTCAAAAGAACACATTTCCAAGAGAGCTAATACCTCTTAAGGAAACAGAACTGATGTTATACTGTATATTATGTGAAATTGGAATAAATCAAATTCTCACTTAGAATATCTGTACAAAACTTTTTCAAAACCTGGCAAGATCTAATCAAAATTAATATTTTTGAATAAACATTTAAATTGAGGAAGTGGATTCTCTCCCCTCTTTAATTCTAATTATTTTTATTCATGTATTAACTTATATATTTACTTATTTTTAGTAGTTTAAAGTTTTACTCTGTTGGCCTAGTTCTCTTTCTCATGGGTGGGGGTTGATTTGTTTCAAACCTAGTTTTGTTAAACTTGACTTGCTTGTAAGGGATGTTATTTGATTTTAATAAAATCAATAAAATGCTAAAAAAAAAAAAAAACTACCTGTGATATGAACACAAATATATGTCTATTTGTATCATGCGATTTTGCTAGCTGTGTAGTTAGATGAACTGTTGCATGTCTCCTTTGGTTTGCATTCTGTCAAACTGCAGCAGCTAACATAGGCTACATTTGTATTCATTTACAGTAGATGCACCATGGATCCGTTCATATTGCACTTAAAGACATAGCGTTTTTGGTTGTGAACCTAAATCAAATGGTCAATTTTCAAATATCTCCATATTTTATGTTCGCTTTTTTTACTAGGTTAACTAGATAAGTGATGGCTGTACTGAATTTAACATAAATCAATTATGGAAAATATAGTAAATGACTCATTAAGGATTTGAACAGTGCTTAAAGTCAAGTGCTGAAAGTCATAACTACTGTAGGTACCGCCCAAGGATGGCAAACAGGGGCAGCAGTGCATTCCTTCATTAAAAGCCATGATTTGGAATTTTAGAACACAATGTGTCCTCTTGGTACTTAAGTGGGCTCGTAGGTGGCCGTGTGCTAGTTCACAGACGATCCCATACATAGGTCCTGTGCATAGGAGCTGTGCATGCTTGTCTACATACCTCAGCTTCAGTGATTTGGGTCTGTTGTTGTCCCACCTGGAGTTTTAAGGACTGATCTCCTCCATAATCCTCTACATGAATTCTACTATGTCTTGTGCTTCACTTCATGGTCTGAATTTTCCCACAGTATCCTGCTGACTATGCCACTTTAAAGAGACAAGAGCACAAGAGAAAGGGTCTTGGACACCCAGAAGCAATCCCTGTATATTAAAGTTATTCAAAAGGCATAAAAAAATTAAGATGCGTGGTACAGTGCAAAGTTGAGACATCTTTAAAATCAACCAGTCTCCTCAAGATGATGTTATTTCGTCTTATGATGGATTCTGGGAGAAAAAGGCAAGTCCAGGTGGTCTGAACCCAGAAATTACATCATATTTGGAGAGGTATCAATCTGCCTTTCTGCAGGAGGAGAAGGAGAAGAAAGAACATTATTACAAAGTGCCTCCTCTTGTCTGTACGGTAAATTACACTCATGCCAGCCTTTAAGTTGTTCCCCAAGCACACGCATGTGACAAAATCCTCAACAAAATGAATATAGGTAGCTGTTATCACTCGGGGCATAACGTGAGCTACCACAGCTTTGCTGATGACACACAGCTGTATTTATCAATAGCACCTGATGACCCCGACTCTGTTGTTTCACTAACACAATGTCTTACTTGTGTTTCTGAATGGATGAGTAGTAATTTTCTCAAGCTAAATAAAGAGAAAACAGAAATTTTAGTGATTGGCAATAATGGATATAATGAGGTTATTAGAAATAAACTTGATGCATTAGGATGAAAAGTCAAGACGGAGGTAAAGAATTTAAGGGTAACTGTTGACTGTGACCTGAATTTTAAATCGCATATTAAACAGATCACTAGGACAGCATTTTTTCACTTAAGAAATACAGCAAAACTTAGACCTCTTATATCATTGCAAGATGCTGAAAAATTAGTTGTTTTTAGTCGACTAGATTACTGTAACGCTCTCCTCTGAGGACTACCCAAAAAAGACATAAATTGATTGCTAGTGCAGAATGCAGCTGCTAGAATCCTAACTAGGAAAAGAAAATCCAGTTTTGATGTCACTACATTGGTTACCTGTGTCATTCAGAATTGACTTTAAAATACTGCTTATGGTTTATTTACAAAGCCCTAAATAATCTCTCTCCATCTTATATTTCGGAATGTCTGACACTTTACATTCCAAATTGTAACCTTAGATCTTCAAATGAGAGTCTGCTTAAAATTCCAAGAGCTAAACTTAAAAGAAGTGGTGAGGCAGCCTTCTGCTGTTATGCACCAAAAATCTGGAATGGCCTGCCAATAGGAATTCACCAGGCTAATAAAGTGGACCACTTTAAAAAACTGTTAAAAACATATTACTTTAACATGGCTTTCTCATAACTTAATTTTAGTTTAATCCTGATGCTCTGTATATTCAATTAATTATCATTACTATTCATGGTGTCTCCAAAATCCGCACTAACCCCTACTCTCTCTTCTGTTCTTTTTCCGGTTTTCTGTGGTGGCGATCTGCACCACCACCACCCGATCAAAGCACCGTGATGTCCCTACATTGATAGATTAAAGGCCAGAAGTCCATGTGACCGTCATCATCAAGTCCTTCCATGAGAACCCTGAATACAATGAGGACTGATCATTTATGTTAGGTAGAATGCCTAGAGGGGGCTGGGCGTTCTCATGGCCTGGAACCCCTGCAGATTTTATTTTTTCTCCAGTCGTCTGGAGTTTTTTTTGTTGTTTTTTTTTGTCCTCCTTGGCCATAGTGTTCTCTTACTCTAATTCTTACTTTGTCTTTTTTTCTCTTTCTTCATCATGTAAAGCACTTTGAGCTACATTATTTGTATGACAATGTGCTATATAAATAAATGTTGCTGTTGTTATGGAAACTGTCTCCGCATGGTTTATATGCACAAACATGGTGTCAGAAGTTTGAAACGCAACTGTGGCGATTTTACGGCAAATCAGCTACACATCCAGCTGAAAAGCCATTTGAAAAATCTTTTATAAGCAACGCAATACCACCACCAGCAGAGATGAAGATCTCCAGTGACTTGGCTACAAACTGAGAGATTTTCAAATGAGAATTTCAGGACTTTATGTTAGCCACCCAACTCCACAAGAAACCCCCAGATGTGCAAGCAGTCACCCTGAGATGATTAATGCAGCTTGTATTAGGTGGGCACTTTCTCAGATATTGAGTTTTGTCTGACGACTCCAGATCTCCTCCTGCCTCTCAAAGATATGGGTGTTACGTTAACAGTCAACTCTAAATCATACCATTGTGGGGGAAAATGGGTGCATGTGTAATTTTGCCTACAAGGGATATGTGTCCTGTTCATGCTTTATTACTTGTGGCTTGTCACTGGAATCCCTGAAGCCTATGAAAAAACCCGTAATCCCAGGTCACCTTAAATTCCTTCACATCTCTCCTCATCAGCACCTTTTGTTTTGCAAATGTGTTGATCAGCACAAGCAGCAAGCAACCTGCTATCCCCCCCACCGACGGAGCTGAAGTCAGTTGCAAAATTCTCAGAACTCAAGTGTGTTTATCTGGTTGTGAGGTACAGGGAGCTGTATAGGGTAAATAATATATCGTTATTTGGAATACATGCATTTTATGTGTGTTTCGTGTCTACAATGGATACACCGTCAGCATGGCACTGCCAGATCTAAACACTGGTGTGGTGAATTGCTTGTGTATTAAAGTGACTTTAGCTGCAGGTGAAAGTCCCATTTTACTTATAGTGCCAAGCAAAATTGTGTTGCGATGCAGCAGTCTATTAGCCAGTGAAAGTGCTGTGAAGAATCTGTCTGTTGTTATGGTTCTGCCTTTGTCCAGAAATGGCTCCATAAATTTTATGACCACAGACTCGGATAGTCTTTGCCCTGGATTGTAACTCAAAACACAGTTCTCAACAAAACGTTGCCAGATGTCCGAAATCTATTTAATATGTTTAGCAGGTTCTTGTATCATGATTTCATTCCTAACTGAATTGCATTGCTAATTTAAAAAAAAATATTGCCTTTGTGTTGGAGATCAGTAATTACACTCATCCGGTGTTTCACTTATTTATCTATTTTTTAATACTTCCAGTATTAGTTCCTATCTTGTGTTATTAATTTGATTTTGAGCATGATAAATACATTTTCTATATACTTTATAAATGAGAATGCTATGATTTGTTATAAATATTATTATGCTTCATGCTAATACTCATTTACCTGAAGATGTAATTATAGTTTAATTCCATAAGATAAGTAGCATGTGTAAGAAAGAA
This sequence comes from Polypterus bichir lapradei, assembly GCA_026402145.1. Lineage (NCBI taxonomy): Eukaryota > Metazoa > Chordata > Cladistia > Polypteriformes > Polypteridae > Polypterus > Polypterus bichir. Next base: position 20,586,924 of record JANRMT010062815.1, read on the forward strand.
AATAATTTCTATTGTTACATTTTCCTTATCTAGTTCAGATATGGTTCTGTTTAGTGCAAACGAAGAGCTTTTCTTTAAGAAGAAAATAAAATCGATTCCATTCAACATGTTAAACATGCTAAAGAAAAGCAGGTGCCTGCAGGGGAAATGAAGACATTTACATTTAATCCTCAGAAACTGACTGTTATTATAGGAAAAACTGTAAACAACAGTAATGGACTTTGCAAATGACAGAAGAAAAAGAGATGGCAGAATAAAGATGATTTGTATATACAGGTGGGTGGAAATGAATACAGTGAATGCTGTGTATAATTGTGAGCATGTTTATACCAAACAGTATTACTGAAATGTTTACAGTCTGTTTAAATGTCTCCAATTATTTTTTCTGTTCACTTGTTTATGCTAGACAGAGAATTAAAATGTCTCACAAATATGAAAAAGGACAGTACTGATTTAAAGATAAAGCAAAATATGGCTAAAATATTTCATAGACGCAAATAATAAAATAATTCATTTGGTGATAAAATTTATATTCCCTGAAAAAAAGACCTTTTGCACATTGTTTATTAATTATCACAGTTGCACATGGTGTACATATAAATTTATTATGATCCTCTTCTGTACACCCCTTATAGAAATAGATGCTTTGTTGATACAGAGACAGAAATTAAGACCTTTTTCATCTGCAATAAGATCTCAAAACTTTTAAAATGTTTGTGAAACGAGATGATATACCTGTGGAAGCATGGAGGTGTTTAGGAGAAATGGCAGTGGAGTTTAACCAGATTGTTTAATGGAGTCCTGAAAAGTGAGAGGATACCTGAGAAGTGGAGCAGAAGTGTACTGGTGCCGATATTTAAGAATAAGGAGGATGTGCAGGACTGTAGTAACTACAGAGGGATAAAACTGATGAGCCACAGCATGATGTTATGAGAAAGAGTAGTGGAAGCTAGGTTAAGAAGTGAGGTGATGATTAGTGAGTAGCAGTATGGTTTCATACCAAGAAAGAGCACCACAGATACGATGTTTGCTGTCAGGGTGTTGATGGAGAAGTATAGAGAAGGCCAGAAGGAGTTGCATTGTGTCTTTGTGGACCTGGAGAAAGCATATGACAGGGTGCCTCGAGAGGAGTTCTGGTATTGTATGAGGAAGTCGGAAGTGGCAGAAAAGTATGTAAGTGTTGTACAGAATATGTACTAGGGAAGTGTGACTGTGGTGAGGTCTGCAGTAGGAGTGATGGATGCATTAAAGGTGGAGGTGGGATTACATCAGGGATCGGCTCTGAGCCCTTTCTTATTTGCAATGGTGATGGACAGGTTGACAGACGAGATTAGACAGGAGTCCCTGTGGACCATGATGTTTGCTGATGACATTGTGATCTGTAGCGATAGTAGGGAGCAGGTTGAGGAAACCCTGGAGAGGTGAAGGTATGCTTTAGAGAGGAGAGGAATGAAGGTCAGTAGGAACAAGACAGAATGCGTGTAAATCAGAGGGAGGTCAGTGGAATGGTGAGGATGCAAGGAGTAGAGCTGGCGAAGGTGGATGAGTTTAAATACTTGGGATCAACAGTAGAGAGTAATGGGGATTGTGGAAGAGAGGTGATAAAGAGTGCAAGCAAGGTGGAATGGGTGGAGAAGAATGTCAGGAGTGATTTGTGACAGACGGATATCAGCAAGAGTGAAAGGGAAGGTCTACAGGACGGTAGTGAGACCAGCTATGTTATATGGGCTGGAGACTGTGGCACTGACCAGAAAGCAGGAGACAGAGCTGGAGGTAGCAGAGTTAAAGATGCTAAGATTAGCATTGGGTGTGACAAGGATGGATAGGATTAGAAATGAGTACATTAGAGGGTCAGCTCAAGTTGGACGGACAGAGACAAAATCAGAGAGGCGAGATTTCACTAGTTTGGGGATGTGAAGAGGAGATATGCTGAGTATATTGGGAGAAGGATGCTAAGGATAGAGCTGCCAGGAAAAGGAAAAGAGGAAGGCCTAAGAGAAGGTTTATGGATGTGGTGAGAGAGGACATACAGGTGATAGGTGTAACAGAACAAGATACAGAGGACAGAAAGATATGGAAGAAGATGATCCGCTGTGGTGACCCCTAAAAGGAGCAGCTGAAAGAAGAAGAAGAAAAGAAGCCATCCTAATCAGTATTTAATAATAAATTATTCCAATTAATGTGACAGACAGGGGGCGCTATCTTTCCCTTGAACCCTCAGACCAAACGCCAGACACCAGGTAAAAGTCCAAATATTACATTTATTAGGACGATACAGTGCACAAAGCACCCGCCAATCCACTATACTCATAAATCACAATAACAAATCAATAATCAATCCTCCTCTCCCAGACGCGTTGCCACCCTTCCTCCCAACTCAGCTCATCCGTCTGGGATTTCCCAGAGTCCTTTATAGTCCTTGACCCGGAAGTGCTTCTGAACCCTCAGTCCATGTGACTTCCTAGCACTTCCGGGTCAGATCAAAAGCTCTTCTTTTCATCCCGGAAGTACATCATTTCCTCTGTCCCTGTGAAAAGGAAGTATTTCTGGGTTATAGGGCACATACAAGTCTCTGAGCCTCTCTGCAGCGGCCCCCATGGTATCCAGCAGGGTTGTTTGGGAAAATTCCAATATCCATGATGCCCTGCTGGAATTCGGGGCACCTCCATGCTACCGTAAGGGCTCCATCTAGCGGCGTGGGGGTATTGGCCAGGATGAACGGCCGGCCATATCTCACAGTACCCACCCCTCAGCGAAGAACCATGGTTCAAAGCGGCCAGCCCTGCGAGGAATGTTGTCCTCCAGGAGGAGCTATTGGTCGGGCCTTGGCGATGTCCAGAATACTCCTGGGAGAACTTTGGGGGAATATTTTATAACTAAGAACTTGTATTCCTAGTCCTCCCAGGACAACTTCACCATACATGGCACAGTCGGCGGCACTCGTAGCACAGATGCCGTTCTCCTACTGGTCTCCCTCTGTGTGACTGGAAACAGTTTGGAAACTTTTGCTCCGCCCCTTTTCCCACTGAGGAGGGTTCCACCGCCATAGTTGAGCTCTCAGCCCCCTTCTCTATTTTGTCAGGAGACCCCTGTTTTATTATTGGGATCTCCTTTTTAATCTGGGGTTTTCCACAGTCTGAGTCTCTCTATTTGTCAGAGAGAGACTCTTTACTGTTTGTACCCTTTTCGATTTCGAATAGACCGGAGGCGGCGTCTTCAGCACCACATCGCTCTGGGAGACAGCACTTTTCAGCTGCTCCGGCTCGATCAGTGTTTCCCCCGCCCCTTCTGCCATTATTCCACACTCCCGTGTAGGGCTCGCAGTGATTTGGCACCCACTACTAATTAATCGTGAGCCCAGTTCACACTGCGTCCCTCTGTGAGGTACGGTATGGGCCTCGCTTACCTGTACCACCAAATTAACCATGACGGGAGACTCCCGAGCAAATCGCTGTAGGTACTGTTCTACCCTTTTAAGGGGCGCTTCGGCCGCTGCTCCCAAGTCTCCGACGATCTTCTTAATGGTCGTCACAACCTGCAAGAAACTGTACATGGGCACCAGCAATTTCTCTAGTTCCCGCATGTCCAAAAAGTTATTTAATTCAGCCGGAGGTAGCCTTACCCCCTGGCTGGGAGCCAATGAGCACACCCGCTTGTGGCACGTGCTCTGACGGGTTTCACAAGGGAGCCTGGGATTTGGAGTTCTTTTCGGAGGTCCGCGTTGGCTGACTGCGATCCATCTGTCTCAATTTATCGATGGACCAATCAATCATTTCCTGGACCTCTTTACCTTTTTGCAGGGTGATCGGTGCTTTGCTTGCCTCCCCCTTCCCCTTTGGAAAATCCAAGTCTGTTTTATCCTGAGTGAGACCATAAGCAGCTGGACACAGACCTTCTCTTTCCCACAATCCTTCGGGGTGGGTCACGTGTCCGTTGCTGGCACCTGACATGCGGAAGTCTTTCTTGCTCGTTTGCTCCACGCATGTGAGCGCACCACCGTCTTTGGGATTCTCTCCTGCCTCCCGCAGAACCTCTGGATGGATCCCTGGGAGGTATACACATGGGACAAAATGTGTTATTTTAAAAAGGTTTTCAATAACATCCCCGGCACATACCTCGTTGCAATCGCCCTCTTCCGGATGCTTCTCCCGAAGAGTGTAACCACTCCATGGCTCGTCTTGAGCGCAGGCAATGCCGAGCGCTAGACCTCCACTTGTGTTGTCATTTTGCTTGCTCTTCTTTTTCCCCATGACAGTCTTGGAAAACGGGGTTTGTGGCAATTTCCTGATTTTCCTGCGAGTCTTGATGCTTTCCTCTTGGGGTTCTCTGTCCACAGAAATGTTTAGATACAGGTCCTCTGCCAAACCGACGGCCAGAGAATCCTGCCGGCTATGCCACTGTGACAGATAGTGGGTGCTGTTGTCCCCTTGAACCCTCAGACCAAACGCCAGACACCAGGTAAAAGTCCAAATATTACATTTATTAGGACGATACAGTGCACAAAGCACCCGCCAATCCACTATACTCATAAATCACAATAACAAATCAATAATCAATCCTCCTCTCCCAGACGCGTTGCCACCCTTCCTTCTGACTCAGCTCGTCCGTCTGGGATTTCCCAGAATCCTTTATAGTCTTTGACCTGGAAGTGCTTCTGAACCCTCAGTCCATGTGACTTCGTAGCACTTCTGGGTCAGATCAAAAGCTCTTTTTTTCATCCTGGATGTACATCATTTCCTCTGTCCCTGTGACCAGGACGTACTTCCGGGTTATAGGGCACATAAAAGTCACTGAGCCTCTCTGCAGCATCCCCTTGCGGCCCCCATGGTATCCAGCAGGGTTGTTTGGGAAAACTACAATATCCATGATGCCCTGCTGGAATTCAGGGCACCTCCATGCTGCCGTAAGGGCTCCATCTAGCGGTGTGGGGGTATGGGCTGGGATGAGCGGCCGGCCATATCTCACATTAATTTACACATAGCCATGTTCAGGACACAAATTTGTGAAAATCTATTACTAACACATCCAGTTTCAAAAGAATATCTATCTATCTGAGTGATAAGGAGATATATCACATTGAACAAATCTTTAATAGTGAGTATATAGAACATTAAAATAATGAATTGGGATATAAATATGTGATCTTTCTTAGACAAAAGCAAAAATAACATTGCTCCAGTAAAATAATTAATTTGAATGCAGAGTTGTCAATATTGATGCAAACACACATGACCAATAAAACCAACATGTATGTTAATGTTCTGCGCTTGTTTGCAGTGTTATACAGTACATAATAAAACTCTACACCAATAATGCTTCACATTATGAAACAATGATGAAACCATAGCACGGATTTCTATTCCTTCATGTTCTTTTAGAAAACAGATGCATCAGATACTGTGTTTTGCAAAGAAACACACTCTTCACGTCTATAAAAAACACATTTACTTGTAATATGATCCATCAAAGTTAATATATATATTAAGTGATCCTTGATCATTTCATCGACTTAAACAGAAAATAATCACCAGACTTTTATCATTTACCATTTCAAGCTTAGAAGGTAACAAAACATTTCTAGATTAATAAAATATGTCACAAATACATAGCATAGTTTAAATAGTGAAGTTCAGTTTTTTAAATTTTTAGCACTTACCATTTAAGTTCCCCATTAAAAATGTGACCTAGAAAAACCAAACATTGGCATGTCTATATATGCTATTTTTAACCAAAGTGCGTCACATGGGGATACCTTGGATCGAGTAGAGTGACGATGCTGCATATCATTTAAGCGGGAGTGAGCTAAGGCAGAATTCTTAAAACTATTTTATACCCTTTCACAACATCTGCATCACTTCATGTCCTCTGTTACTGCCAGCCGGAGTGTATGAGCAACACAGGAAAAGCTTGGGACTCCATTGTCATCAATGTCTTTATAACTTTTTTAAATAGCCCAAGTGCCAGGTATTTATTGCTGCTATTGTGTGGCCTGCAATGGGAGCATCAAAACTGCTTTACATGAAGCATAACCCGCTAGAGAACGAAATTCTCATCTATATACTGTGCTGTTAAGTTGATGATAGACATTGGACAAACACTGCTGCCCCAAATGTCAGTGGCGAAGCTGACAGCTGACAGACATGCTTTTTTTTACAAACTTCAAAGATGATCTATGAGACGTGGGCACGACTTGGAATGTTGTACTATATTGAACAAGTGCTTGTGTTATTTTCACTGTCCACAGGTTATCATTTGACATTTTTTCTTGCTTTGCTAGAGTCTGCCACAACATTGGCTTATACTGTGCACCACCAGAGGTAATTTTGCTGTGATTATTCTTATGTTTACTGTCACAGTTTACAGTCCACTAGGGTTTGGATTTTCATCATTTATTCTAAGAAAACTTCCACATCACAGACATTTTGTGTTTGCTGTTTTTTGTTTTTTTTGTTTGTTTTTTTTGCTTCTTAACATTCACACAATTACACACATGTTAATAGGCATTGGTACATATATATATCTCACAGAACACTGTGGAAACCTCCATTAAAAAGTGGAGGAGATATGGCAATAGCATGACTTTGCCATGAACAGAATATCATATGAAAATTGATGACACAGCATGGAAAGAGATTGACTACTAAGAGACCAGTAGCATCCTTATAACTGTTACAGGAGTATGGCTTTATGGCTATTCCATATATATTGTAGCAGTCTGGTGCCACTAAGATTCACAATGTCAAGGTGATGGTGATTTATTTATTTTTATGGAGAAGATCCCAGGGATGCTCCCAGCCTTGTCTGACCCACACACACTCACAAACAGAGATAAAATAATGCACACTGGAATCAAACAACAATTAAAGAATATAATGAAATTAAATTAAATAAATGAAAACGATACCACCCCTGTACCCCTACAGCGAAATTACATTAAACACAGCAAAGTCCATGGAAAACAGCATCGGATGTAATGAAATGATGACGATAGTAAGTCCAGATATCTATACATTGAAAGGGAATGAGAAAACAGTCCTACCGCTAGACACTGTAAAGGTGAAGACGGGTGGATGGTTCAGGAGCGCTCCTTTTCTTGCGGGAAAGCCATGAATCCACTATCAGTCCTCAGTAACAGGTAGTCAGAAGACGATCCAGACCCCAACAACGAAACAATCAAGGACACAATGACTAAATACGGTTAATCAACAGAAGGCAGCCAGATAGGTACATGGAACATATACAGAATACAACAAAAAACATTTTTTTTTTCTTTGGACACCTGCCCACCTTTTAAGCCACTCTGACCACCTTTGACCCCAACAGTCCCTGCAGGTACTGCTGGTAGATGCGGTTTTAACTAATAGTAGCACTGCTACAATATTACAACCATTAAAATATGCAAAATTATAGGAGGAGTCGGGGTGGAACAGCACTTGCATTACTTTTCACGCTGACCGGGATTTATGGAGCTGAAGTGCGTGTAAGTTGGCTTACGCACAGTTTTTTGCATCTGAATTTTTTTATGCGCATGCACATTTCCACTTTTATCCGTATAGCATGCTTTAGTGGGAATTCTACGCATGCCGTTATGCATTAGGCCCCTGGTATAGAAGTTTGTGGGTTTGATAGATATATGGTACCATAAGCAATGTTTATAGAGGCCCTCCATGTTGAGTTCCACGTTCTATTTGGAAGTAGTTTGAAATAATGTTATTAATGCAGTCAGAGGCTTCTGAATTGGAATAAAGAAGTTTTATTAATGCAAATATGTTTGAGCCAAACTCAAATTTGTGCAATATGGTGAATAGGTAGCCCCATTCAACCATGTTAAATGCTTTTTCTGCATCTAAGGATAATAAGAGCATATTGCATTAAACAATCATCAAAGTTTTGATGTTGTGTCTATCTTTAATAAATCCTGTCTGATCTTGAGATATTACATAAGGAAGCACTTTCTCAATCCTTATAGCTAAAACTTTGGAAAATATCTTAACATCATTATTCAGAAGTGAAGATGGTTGATAAGATGCACATTGCAACAAGTTGTTATTTTTCTTTGGAAAGACAATAATTGATGTTTGGGAAAACGTTTGAGGTATTGTTTTGTTGTCTCTAGCTACTATAAATTTTGCTCATAATAGTGGAGATAACTTACTTGAAATTTTTTAAATAAATTTTCAATGGGTAGCTGTCAGGGCCTGCTGCTTTCCTACTTTGGAGTGAGTTTATAGCAGCCAGTAATTCTGAGAGTGTCAGATTTTTATCTAGTTCCTCTGCACTAAGAATATTTAGCAGTGGTATTTGTAATACATTAAAAAACTATTAGATTGCATCTTATGTTCTATAACTGAGTAGAATATAAGTACTTATAGTACAATTTACTATTTTTATGGTCATGGATTTTATCTCCAATTTTGTTGGTAATTTCTGTTATTACATTGCAAACTTCCAGCGTGTGGATTTGTTGAGCTAAGATCTTATTAGCCTTCTCTCTATGTTCATAGTAATAATATCACAATTAAAAAATGAGCTGTTCAGTTTCCTTTGTTATGAAGAGGTTAATTTCTGATTGCAGAATCTGTCTTTCCCTATAAAGTGCCTCATTCAGAGACTTGGTGTATTCTTGGTTTATTCTGGTGATTTTGCTAGTTAACTCTGACAACTTCTTGGTTTCAAATTTATTTTTGTGGGAGAGGTATGAAATAATCTGTCCTCTTAAAAAAGCCTTCAGATTTTTGTAGACCTCTGAGGATGCATTTGTCTCTACAAAATAATCAGTTTGCTTGGAGATGAATTCTGTAAAATTCTCAGCTAATAACAGGGAATTAAGACCTAGCTACGAAATGAGTGTGGTGCATGATTTAAGCTCCATGATCAGAGGGGCGTGATCGGAGATAACAATAGCATCGTACTTGCAAGATTTGATAGTGGGCAATAAATTATTATCTATAAAGAAATAACCAATTCTTGAGTAACTGTGATGAACTGATGAAATGAAGGAATATGCTCTTGAGTTTGGATTTTAAAATCTCCATGGGCCTGATAAGTTATGCTCCATGGCAAAATGTGTAATTATCTTTGCAGTATTCAAAGTTATACTCATTTTAGGTGAAGACCTTTCCATGTCTGGATTTAAAACACAATTAAAGTCTGTGGCCAAAGTAATTTGATGAGTGCTCATATTTGGAATTGATGCAAATACATTTTGGATAAAATCTCTATCATCCAAATTAGGTGTATAGATATTTATCAAAATTACTTTAGATTTAAATGAATTACCCTTCACCATGACATATCGCCCTTCAGGATCAGATACTACACCTGATGCTACAAATGAGATTGTTTCATGTATTAACATTCCCACACTTTGTTTTCTTAGTGTAGCTGGAGTGAAATATTTGGTCAGTCCTATCTCTTTGTAACCAAATCTGGTCCATACTGATTAAGCGAGTTTTCTGTAAAATTAATATTTTGGCATTTAGACCTGTTAGGTGAGAAAATATTTTTTTTCTATTGAGATCGTGATTGAGACCTTTGACATTCCAGCTAACAAATTATAGTGTTTGGTCAGAGAGACACTGCTTCTGAACTTTTGAAACATTTTGTAATCTTTCATACAATTGGACTAGGGGAGAGAGTGGTGGATCAGTTGTCAGTTGGTACGCCCTCAAATGTCTTGCTGTGTTTTCTGACCATATGCCTGTGATATTTGAAGTTTCTCTTGCCTGGACCACAGTTAAACCTCGCGCTGCTGTTCGGCGCTGCCGTGTTTTTAATTCTTCCACTGCTGAGCAGTTTTCAACAGCTTTTAAGCAGAACTGTATCATTCCAGAGTTTTCATGCTGCCAGACTGAGGAGCTCAGCTCATGGTTTTATTCCACCTGTCGGACTGCATTGGACAGTGTTGCTCCATTGAAAACCAGGCAACCTAAAACTAAATCTGAGCCCTGGTTAAATGAGGTGACTCGTGCTGCTAGACGCGAGTGCAGTCGAGCTGAGCGCAAGTGGAAAAAAGACAGACTGCAGGTGTCACTTCAGATGTTAAAGGACTGTTGGCGTCATTATCAAACAACTGTAAAAGATGCAAAAAGAAAACACTTCTCTGACATTATTGTGTCAAATTGTCACAATCCCCGTGTTTTGTTTAAGACCATTGATTCTGTTCTTAATGTACCACAGACCGACTGTATCGAGCCCTCTCTTACTGCCTGTGAAAAATTTCTACACTTTTTTTCTGAGAAGGTCTCCTCTACTAGGGCTCAAATATCTCCTCTTGCTCATGACCCCTTAGTCCGTGTCCCCCGCTCTGCTGTCTTTGACAGGTTTGAGCCTGTGACATTGTCATTTTTACAGGAGATTGTTGGTCATTTAAAACCTGCAGGGTCCCCAAACGATGGTGTCCCGCCTCGACTCTTTAAAGAGGTTTTACCCACAATTGGACCGCTGGTTCTTGAACTGGTAAATCATAGTTTGTCATCAGGTGTGGTCCCTAAGGATTTTAAACATGCAGTGGTTCAACCTCTGATTAAAAAAACGGCTCTAGATCCTTTAGCTCTTGCAAGTTATAGGCCTATCTCCAAACTACCTTTTCTTTCTAAAATCCTTGAAAAGATAGTTCACGACCAATTGATGGCCTTTCTGGAAAAACAAAATATTTTAGAGGTTTTCCAATCTGGTTTTAAACACTTACATAGCACAGAATCAGCCCTTTTAAAAGTTTTTAATGATATATTTTTAGCTACTGACTCTGGCGACTGTGTTGTTCTTGTGCTTTTAGATTTGACAGCTGCGTTTGATACAGTGGACCATGCCATTTTACTCTCTCGTTTGGAGCAGTGGGTGGGCATCCAGGGTATAGCACTAGAGTGGTTCAGGTCTTACTTGGCTGGGCGAACCTTTTGTGTCAGCCTTGGTGACCATGTGTCCTCTTCCACTCCTCTCTTGTGTGGTGTCCCACAAGGCTCAGTTTTAGGCCCCCTCCTTTTTTCTTTGTATTTGCTCCCTCTTGGTTTTATACTCAGAAAACATGGTGTTGGGTTCCACTTTTATGCGGATGACTGTCAGATCTATGTTCCTTTAAAGAGAAAAGGCACATTTTCTGTACAGCCTTTACTTCAGTGCCTTGATGATGTTAAAGCCTGGATGGCTTTTAATTTCTTAAAATTCAATGAAAAAAAGACTGAGATGATCGTTTTTCGTGGCCCCACTGAGACCCCTAAAGTGTATTTAAGTTCCTTGGCCCAGTACAATAAGCCAATTGTCACAAATCTTGGGGTCAAGGTGGATGTTGATCTTAAGTTTGATAGAAAGATTAAGTCGGTCATTAAATCAAGCTTTTTCCAGTTGAGGCAGTTGGCTAAAATAAAGCCAATTCTTTCCCGGCACCATTTTGAAACAGTAATCCATGCCTTTGTTACTACTCGGCTGGACTATTGTAATGCACTTTATGTAGGAGTCAGTGCCTCATTGATTACTCATCTCCAGAGGGTCCAAAATGCTGCTGCTCGTCTTTTAACTGGCACCCGGAAATTTGAGCACATTTCCCCTGTTTTAGTTACACTTCACTGGTTGCCCGTTTCTTTTAGGATCCACTTTAAAATTCTTTTATTTGCTTTTAAAGCCCTTCATGGTCTTGCCCCACCCTATCTCTCTGAGCTCCTACAGCCTTATTCACCCACTCGCTCTCTCAGGTCAGCTGATCAGCTGCTCCTGAATGTACCAAGGACTAAGCGTAAACTTAGAGGAGACCGTGCTTTTGCTGTAGCAGCTCCCAAGCTATGGAACTCTTTGCCTCTAGAGATTAGACAGGCCTCTTCTCTGTCTGTTTTTAAATCTCTCCTAAAAACCCATCTCTTCACCCTGGCCTTTGACACCTTGTGAGAAGTTCGTTTTAGCTCATTTTACTTTTGTTGTTTTTAGCTGATTTTATCCCATTTTATATTGTTTTATTGTAGGGCTGTTTTATTTATGTATTATACCATTTTTATTCTATTCTTATTTATGTGCAAGAATGTTGTGTTGTTTTACTTATCAACTATTTATTGTACAGCACTTTGGTCCTGTGCTGGTTGTTTTAAAGTGCTTTATAAATAAAATTGGATTGGATTGGATTGGATGTCTTGAATTCCGTAAAAGTAGCGAAAATGATTGTGGATTTTAGGAGACACTCCTTATCTCCTACACCGTTAGTTATTGAGGATGTAACTGTGCACAGGGTAGAATCATTAAAATTTCTTGTCACAAATGTCACTAACAGTCTGATCTGGGATAAAAATGTAACTGCTTAGCAGTATATGGTTTTTCTCTGTCAACTTAAAAGTTTAACCTATACCAATCAGTGCTAGTTCATTTTTATAGATCTGCTATTTGAAAGCATCCTTACTCCTCCATAACAGTCTGTGATGACAAAGCATCTTCTCAATGAAACATAAACTGCAGCATTGTATTTGGGCAGCAGGAAAGATTGTTGGCCTGAAACTAGACTCCATTAAAGTCTTGTATAAATCACGTTTCCGGAAACATAATGGATATATAATCAAAGACTACAATAATCTATTTCAGTTATTACCATCGAGGGAATGTTACTGGTCACTAAAAGCAAGAACTGCTAGACATATAAATAGTTTCTTCACATCTGCAGTCACTATGGTTAAACACCATAGTCAAAAAGCCTAAATAAATCCATCATTATTCAATGTTGTATGACAACAAATTATGAAAACTTCCAAGAGCTACAATTTAGCCTTTGGTCACAATGCTGAATGGAGTGCTCATACTTTTTATTTCATGGTGACATGGGATATACAAAATAAATTTTAATTTACAGCAAGTACCAATAATTAGTCACCAACTGTTTTTCCTGAATTACGGGGTGCAAAATTGTACACTATTTGTGTCTGCTTCAAAATGGGATGGTACAAAAAAAAAAACACGAGTTTGTATGTGGACTTATTGTCCCTGAATGAGGCATAAGCTCCCCTGAAAGAATCATTTGAATTTTTTTTTTAAGTGGACTAACAGAAACATTTTAAATTCACCTTTTAAATAATGATAATAAAAACAGCAATAAACTTAATTTTACAAATCAAAACTATTATTCGTCACATGTTTTCACTGCAAGCTAATACTCTGTTTTATTTAAGTTATGTATGTGTAACCAGCTTTCTATTTGGGTACCCTGAATGTGAACTCAGTTCCTGTCCTCCGCATGGAGAATAAAAATGCAGCAGCATGAACTAATATGAGAAAGTCAAATGAGAAATGCCTCTGTTATAAAAAAAAGATGATTCTGATCAATTCTACAGAGTCCACATGAGCAGTAATGCTCATTCTACATTTTCATTCAAGTGCATTCATAGGTGGCACTTTATTTGTCACAAGGGGAATGTTTAGCTTTTCACAGAAGTTCAAGAAGTATTATAACTTAACAAAAACAACTCTCAAAGAAAGAAAGAATTACAAAAAAAGGAAAAAAAACTTTGATAATGAACTTCTGATATGGCTAATAATAAGACAACAGTCAAAGTGAGACATTATTAAGTCATACAAATGAGCCTCAGTTGCATTTCTTGACACACCTCTGCTAAATTAATCATTTGCTGACGGTACTTAATGCTAGTTTGTCAGGGAGAGGATTGATCCTAATGGTCTTCATTCCACTACTGCTTCCTGCAGCTGGTTGAAAGTGCTCCCCATAACTAAGCCTGCTTTATCAGTCAACTTGACCTCTCTTGAAGTGATTTTAGTGGCCCAGCACACCACAGTACAGAAACCGCAGTCGCCAACACAGATTTACAGAACATGTGAAGGATGTCACTACACACATTAAAGGAACACAGTCTTCTAAGAAAAAGACTCTGCTCTGCCCTTTCTTATATAGTTCCTCTGTGTTACCCCACCAGTCCAGCCTGTCACTATGGTGGACCCCCAGGTACTTGTAGCAGTGCACCACCTCCTCCATCACTCCCTGAATAGAGACCATGTCTAGTGGCTCCTTCATGTGGCAAAAGTCAATAACCAGTTCCTTGGTTTTGCTGATGTTATAATTCTCTTTACTCCAAGTTCTCCACCTGACTCCTATACTGTGTCTCATCCACCATGTCAATGCACCCTATTAATACAGAATCATCATATGCATTCCCAGGGGAAAATATTTGAACCACATTACAACAACAGCAGTGGGTTGCATTTTGCGAAAATTATTCATGATTGCTTATAACAATTCTCCACAATTTATCAACAACTGCATCAGTTAAATAGTGTGCACTGTCTTCTCCCAAAAATAAGCACATTTCATTGTATCTTACACATTATTGGTTATTAGATTTTCTAAAGGTGAAAAGTTTTGAAACGATTTGTCTTGATTTAGGTCTGAACATCAATACTTTAGTAAGGGTGAATACACATTGGACATCTAAAGGGAGGTCCAAATTTAATGATGCAATTTTCATTACGCTATAACTTATTAAGTTTATTACACACAAAATCACCTGAAAAATCCCGGACCATCGAGAAATGTGTGAACTGACGACATGAAGAATCGTCTTCGCGACGAACTGGTATCGTCCCCGCATAAATCAAAGTCATCCAGATGATCTGGATCTGCATAATTAGATCTGGACCACCCTGTAATGTACAGTACATGAAATGTGGAAGTGTGACAAAAATATTTCAATTAACAAGAACTAATAAATAATTTTTAAATATAATAACACACTGAAATATTCATGGTGTCTTTTTGAGCAGTGCCCACTCCACCCCAGCCATTATTTGATTAAGCAGCAGAAAGTGAATGAATTATCTACATTGTAAGAATCCTGTTTCAGCTGAGAAAATTCACTTGAACCCACCTGCTGTGTTATGATTTCAGCAGGCATTTGCACATTAGGAGGAGTTTCTGTACTAGTTAATTAACAAAGATACAAAACATTTTTACTGAAGTTGTATGACTTTTTCTAAAGGTTAGGTTTTCCTGAGTAATTACTGACTTAGTGATTATAGACTTTAGATTAAAAAGACTGAAGGAGAGAAATGCTCTGCCTGTGTTGGGTTGCCAGGGTTACCACATGACTTCACAGATTGATATTCATTTGAAAATCTCAGTGGGTGAAAGTATTTTAGACTTGATAGGACCAATATGGGGCATAGACAGTAGGAGGCATGAGGTGATTAATTAAATTCTGAAGTGCATTTTTTCCTCCTACTTGTACTAGATTATTTGCATTAAGAGAAAAAAATATTTAATCAGTCTTTATTTCCAGCATAGCCATATATATCTGTGTTCAAACTAAGGGTGCCTTTTTATCTTGTATATTTAAGTGCATGGCTACTATTAAGCTACTTACTCACACATACTTACAGTATTGCGTTTCATTTTTGCCTCTTATGTTGCTTACATTTTTTAATTAATGAATTTTTTAAATAATTGCCATATATTGTAGGGTTTGAATGGCATGGTGGCTAAGTTGGTAGTGAGTGTTTTTCATAACTCCAGGGACTAGAGTTCTAACCCCAGCCCAGTCATTGTTCGTGTTAGGTTTCCCTGTTATCCTTGTTATTTTTTCCAAATTATTCTGGCATTGATGTACATCCCAAATGATGTTATATTAATCAGTGTGAGAGTGTGTCTAACCTCTGACGGGTGTCTTCAAGCACCAACTGATGTGGTACACTTTTCTGTGGTCCTGTAATGAAAAAAGTGAGCTCAGAAAATGAATCAATGGAGTGCTGGATTTATTACTGAATATGCTGATTACTACTAGTATCAACATTAATCCTGTAGCTAGTATTACTTCATTATTAGATGAAAGATTATAAATATTTTATTTATTTGCCTTGGTGTTGCACCCCAGCTTATGCTAGAAAAATGTCACAAGGTTCATGCATTACACTTTTTTTAAAGTTCTTTCACCAATTCAAATGAACACTCTTTCATCTGAGAAAAGACTTGTGAATGTCAACATATTTAAAAGCTCTGTATGAACCTTTGATTCTGTAAACAAATTTCATAAGAGTAACATTGCATACTTCAGAAGGCTTAAGCAGAACTTGAACAGAAAAGAACACACAGCATTACAAAATGAATGCAAATGAAAGAAAAAACAGTGTGAAATGGACTTTTCTATATTCAACTTGTAAAATAGCAACATTAACTGTTTAAACTAAAGCTTAAACTGTCAGATTTTGTTCTTACTCACAATATATTAGGCCAATAAAACAATCTAGGTAGGAATGGTTGACTGTCATGGAGAATCAAGAAAGTCATACAGTCAAAATTCCAGGCACAGCACTAACCATTATATTTTAAACATAAAAAATCAGACAACAGAGAAAAGGGGGAATTTGGAAAAATGAAGAAATTTACATGGAGAATAGACATGGACTGAAGGAGAGTGCATTGATTGTAACATAATGAACTTTGCTCATTTTATTTTGGCTGCTCTTCTGTGTTACTGCTCAGATTCTTTAAGTTTCACATCTTCAGTGTATTAATTTCCTGTATGCATGCCTTTATGGTTACTTTAGAGAAAGCTGAACAGAAAAACAACAAAGCTATATTAGATTGTACATGCTGCCTGCCAGCATTAGAGATCAGAGATAAGTTACTATATTTTTGAGCCATTTTGTTTCTATAAGACTTTAATAAGAGCCATTGAATTCAGTGCCTCAAAAGATAATAAGCCAAATGCATAAGCCCAGGGTAATATTACAAATAGAAGTTATCAGGGATAAGGAAATAGACAAACACAATTTACATGTTCAAGCACAGACAATGAGCTGATCAGGGTGTTGTCTACCATACACACACATACACACAACAAGATGTGAAGATGCAGAACAGCAAAGCAAAGACTTCAGCCATCTGGAACACTGACCAACAAGTACTGCTAGGCTGTACGGTGTGGATTGTAACATTTTGATTTGCTTTATTTCTGGCACAAAGGGTTGTACCACGCATTAAGGCACTTTTCCTGTTCCGAAATGGTGTAATTATAATATGTGGCACCGATCCCTATAGAGGCAGTGAAAGAAAAAATTAATAAACAATCCAGTGCATGAGTGACCAACACTACTTCATGCCAGCCACAACAACTACAGAGCACACCAACAGAAGCAAAGGAGCGCATGAAAATTAAAATTATTGCAAATACTGAACAATTCACACAACAAATAAATCAACTATTTACAAAATCTTACACTGCAATACTCGCAGATTACAGCAAATTTACAGAGAATGAAAAAAGTCATTTAAATGTCTACCAGTAGAATTACTGTTTTTCCTTAATGTTTGTTATCATAAGGGTTACACCAAGCCAAACCCTTAATCCAGGGAAGCTTCTATGACCCACTGTCTCCTCACACAGGCATGTCAGGCACTCTCACAAATTCTATATAAAGAGGAACAGGAGCCTCTATTTTATCAAGTCCTTTTACCTTCTTCTAAAATGAACCCAGGTTCACCTGATGTGTTCTGAAGCAGTTTTTCCCCAGATATAATCAGCTTTCTCTCTGGTGCTGACCATGCTTCTTCCTTTCCAAGCTATTGCACTTTCATTCTTTTAAGTATGGTCAGTCTCTCCCCCTTTTAGCCTTTTTGGACCTCCAAGCCATGTGCTTCTTCTCAGGTAGTCTATAGGCTTCGATACCTATTCAGATATCCTATTCAGATATTTTACTATTTGACACACATTTTTAACACATTTGACCACTGTTGTATGAGCATATAGTGTTAAATTGAATTAATCGTCTGCTTCTCTAGCTTGCATGTCTTCTTACTCTTCTGCTGGGGTCTAAGTGTGTTAGTTATGTCAATGGGTGAGGAGGATGCTTCAATAGAGCACAACAGAGAATAAAATGTGGGCTGTATACAATTGATACAGTAATACGAAATAGAATAAAGTGTGAGCTGTATACTTGCAGGAGTACATAGAATAAGTGCAGGTCAGTGTAAAAGAGAATGAGATATTATACTGTGGGTTCACATTAAAAGCAAATCTGCACATTTTAGAAAAGTGGTTTATATTTTAAAGAGATGGTGTCCCCAAAAGATTTTCCATAATAAAACAAATTGCTGCAGCAATGCTGTCTTATAACACTTGGTCCCTGGTCTGATAATTTGTTGCCGCTCCTTCCTGTATATTTTGTGTTTTCTCACTGTCTTCACTAGTTAAATTTAGAGGCTCTGGTTTCACTCCACAGGCTTCATTTTTGATTCATTGACACTAAATTAGTCCAGGGTGAGTAAGAATAAGATTAGTGTCTGTGCCTGTGTTTCTTCCAGTGGACAGCCACTGTCTTGTATCCATTGTTGTTAACATACACAGACAAAGATGTTTGTTTCTATTGGACACAAGAGTGAAATAAGATGCTGACCAAACATCAGTATGCCCAAGCTTAGGAAAGTAATTGTTATAGTATAGAAAATGTCTTATAAGCTTGGCATTCTGCAAGCATTGGGGCATTCACAAAGTATCAAAAATGTTCTTGAGGTCAGCAAGTAAACTTTCATGAGGACAAGCCTTTAGACATAATTCATCATTAGAAAAATTCCAAAATGCTTGTAAGTTGCTGCTTTCAATTGCAGTAATATATATCTATGAATGTTTGACTCTTACAAGCAATTGGCCTAAATAAACCCTTAATAAACTTTGGCTTTGTTCTTAATGAAGATTAGATTTTAGAGTAGTAAGTAACATCCCTTCTCCATAATTTTAAACTGTTTTCCTATCACTTCTTTAAGTTTGCATATGATGAAAAGACTCACCTCCTTCAGTCCTCAATAATATTTTATACTGTGCAATAGTGGCATTAAGTCTGTAGAGAATAATCACACACTGTTTTTATTATGCTTATTATACTGTACATCTGAAATAAAACCTCTTTAACTTGCACTCTATATATTATTCAAGCATTCTGAATTATTTCTGTGCATGTTCTTCTTTGAAGAGTGTTCAAGCTACTAGTGCACCCTACTCTTTCTCATAAGTCAAACTTTCTAGCTCCATATCTTTGACTATGTAATTACATCTGACATTTTTATTTCCTATTTACATGACATTTAATTTGCCACAAATCTTCCCAAACGTGAGTTTTGTCAAAGTCTCTCTGTAGTGACTCTGTTCACTCTAGAATATTTGCTAATACATCTAGTAAAGTGTCATCTGATTGTTGATTGTTGTGGTTCCTTCTAACAGAAATTAGATACATCAGCCAGAAGACCAAGATAGCAGGGTTAACAGCACAGGACATTTCTGAACACCCAAGATAGCTGCTATTTAGTACTTTATCAGTGGTATTTTGATTGTTTTGTGCTGACTAATAAATATTATGAATCTTATTCATTAAATTGGATTATTATATGCATGGGTTGAACAGTTGCTAAGGAATAATTTAGGAAAGGTCTTCGCACCTAATTAATTCACTAGTTGGCATAGTCACTTAAATACTGTGGTTATCAGAATCTTAGTTGTGACATATACATGCAATTTCCCCTGCAAAACTTTAAGATATTGAATGTTCTCTCTCCGCATGGTTGTGCAAAAGAAGAAGCTGGCCTTTGTTTCATACAAGATTTGTACTGTATATCTGCAACAAGGTCACTAGTCTGTAGCTGCCATGATCTACCAAATTAAAATTATAAATAAAAATATAATAAAATTAAAATATTTTTTTGTTATAAAGTTACAGTGTACATTAAAGATTTATTTATGTAATCATATTGTCTGTCTACGGATCTACAGGTATATAGATTTAATGTCTTCTTTGTTTAAGGAACATAGTGCCAAATTGATGCAACACTGAAGTGTCTTGATCCTGTCCTGGTCCAAAATGAAGTCACTTCCTAAAGTTACATTGTTTTAGAAGGAAAGGGATCAAAAGAGGTGCAGGTTAGGCCTCTTGTTAAAACAAATATCTGATTAGCCAATCATGCATTTAGGCATGTAGACATTGTCAAGACGACCCGCTGAATTTCAAACCAAGCATCAGAATGGGGAAGAAAGGTGAATTAAGTGATGTGGCATAGTTTGTTGGTGCCATATGGACTGTTATGAGTGTTTCAGAAACTGCTGATCTACTGGGATTTTCATACACAACCATCTCTAGGGTTTACAGAGAATGGTCCAAAAAAGGGAAAATATCCACTAAGCAGCAGTTCTCAGGGCAGAAATGCCTTGTTGATGCCAGAGGTCAGAGGAGAATGGCAAGACTTATTCAAAACAGTAACAGTAACTCAAATAACCACTTGTTACAACTGAGGTATGCAGAAGAGAATCTCTGAACACACAATAAATCCAACCTTGAAGCAGATATTCTACACCAAGCAGGAGGCCACACTAGGTGCAACTCGTAACAGCTAAGAACAGGCAACTGAGGCTGCAATTCACACAGGATCATAAAAAATGAACAACAGAAATTGGAAAAACGTTGCCTGGTCTGATGAGTCTCGATTTCTACTGAGACATTTGGACGGTAGGGTTAGAATTTGGCATGAAAAACATGAAAGCGTGGATCCATCCTTCCTTGTATCAATGGTTCAGGCTAGTGGTGGTGATGTAATTTATGTGGGGATATTTTCTTAGCACACTTTGGGCACCTCAGTACTAACTGAGCATCATTTACATGCCACAGCCTGCCTGAGTATTGGTGCTGACCATGTCTATCTTTTATGACCACAGTGTAACCATCTTCTGATGGCTCAGATCATCTCAGACTAGTTTTGTGAACATGGTAATTAGTTGACTGTACTCAAATGGTCTCCACAGTCACCAGATCTCAATCCAAAATAGCACATTTGGGATGTGGTGTAATGGGAGATTTGCATCATGGATGTGCAGCCGACAAATCTGCAGCAACTACATGATGCTATCATGTTGATACAGACCAAAATCCTTGAGGAATGTTTCCAGCACCTGGTTTAATCTATGCCATGAAGAATTATGGCAGTTCTGAAGGCAAAAGGACGGTCCAACCCAGTACTAGCAAAGTGTATCTAACATATATGTATAGTACCAGTCAAAAGTTTGGATGCACCCAGACATTTTAATGTCTTTGATCAATTGAAACTGATACCTGTTTTTATAAAGATATTATTAAATTGATTTAAAAGTAAAGCCAAGACATTACTAGCATAGCTAATAGTTATTAGTACAGCTTGAAATGACTGATTTTAAATGTATTAATCACATATTACTGCAAATCCCCATTTTAGCAGCCATTCTTTCAGTGTTCTAATGGTCAATTCCCTTAGCTTATCCCTAAGTAGTCATTTAAGATGCATATTGGTTTTTAGAGAAATCTTTGTAATTGTATTAGCACTACTGATTTCTGTTTATTTGGTTTCGAAGGTACTGGCATTCTGTCCAGTTCTGGGGTCAAAAATGGCCAAAATAAAAGAGATTTTTCAAGAAACATGTCAGTCTATTGATTTTTTTTTTTACTGAAGTCTATTCCATGTGACAGGTTGCCAAGAAACTGAAGATTTCACACTAAGGTGTCTATTACTGTCTTGAGAGAAGAGGACAAGCTGGCTGTAACCAGGATAGAAAAAGAAGGGGAAGGCCCAGATAAATGAGGGAATAAGGCCATTAGGTATTTAATTTGAGAAACAAACACCTTACTGGTCCTCAGTTGGCTTCTTCCACAAATACATGCCAAAAAACAATATAATCTTTAATAGAGAAAAGATGATTCCACAATACTGACCATAATAAAGTCATCTTCCATCCAATGTCTATATTCTTTTGCCCATTTTAACCATTTCCTTTTTAGCTGTGGAGTTTTCTTTGGAATACTGCCTCTTAAACCAGCATATATCATATATATTGTACATGTATTTTATAAAACAATCTGTGTTTGTTTGATTTTCAAGCCACAGACTTGAAATGTGGTTTGATGATTCATACTGTTAAGAGTGGTTTTTGATATTTAACTTCCGGCCTTGCTCAAAACAAATGGCAAGTGCAGTATTGGATTGCCATATTGACTCAACAAAGAATGAGATGAATAAAGACATTCAGCAAACCTCAATTTCCATCTATATTGCAAATATCTCTGTGCATATACAGTATATAAAGAGATTAGATAGACCACGATAAAGAATTGAGGCACCACCCAGTGACCCCACATAATTGAAATGCAATAGTGCCATGAAAAACAAGCAGTAATTGCAACAATGTCTTTTATAAAAGGGGTTTGAACTGTTTTCAGATTTGTGGAACTTCCGGTCATATGTCTTTCTGACAGGAAGTGGCAGGTCCAGGCAGATGGACACCAGAAATGATGTCAGATATTTTACAGCTGTCAGTCATCCGAATGTAGTAAATATAGTAATTGTAGGCCTCCTATTGGAATATTTCACTTGAAAACCATACTACATTGCATCTATCAGTGGAAGAATTCTAAGGTAATTTAGTTACCATATTTTAAACTTTTGATGTAACTCTGACCTTTGACTTCTTACAGCACATCAGCTCACCAAAACCCATGAAGAAATTCCAGAATAATATCTGTAATTAGTAAATAAATAACTGTAATCATGTGAAAGCGAAATGTCAGAAAGGTGAAGGCTAATATCAGTGCCAGCAAAGTGTTTCTGTGAGGGAAAACAAAAGAAAATTATACTGGACAGGCCAGTGTGGCAGCTTTGTCACATCTGTTCAAAATGTGTGTTTCTGAAATAAAATTTTTACTTACAGTTTAGGATCATTAAAGTCACCGAATACTATGACTTGCCCATCTAACCATTATTTGTTGCTAATTGACATTACATTCTTTTTTGAGTTCTATAGCATAATGTCTTATATTCCAAATCTCTTCAATAAGATGTGGCATCCCTCCAACTTGATGTGTCATCATATGTAAATTTTTACCTCTATTGCTGTTAAAATAAAATTCAAGATACGGATATCATATTTTGTTAGCTTCGAAATGAATCTAATTGTGTAATTATCTATGTTAAATAATTTTACAGTATATGGAGCATTCACCCGGTGGTATAACTCTTACATTTTTAAACTGAATCTGAAAGCCTTACTGTTGTTTTATAAGTTATAGCCCAAACAATGTTCTGTATAGTTCTGCTAAAATCCAGGACCACCCCCAGTGCTTTAAACACCACTTTAGCATTACAGTAATTCATATTGCATTTTTACTCTAGTGGAAAAGGACTACAAATGTTCTGTTTTTTCATTGTTTCAAATACAGATAACATTTAATTATTTAAATGAGTATTACAGTACATTTACCAGAAGTCAAACTGTGGCTGTTGGAAGGATGACTTTAAGGTAAAAGGCTCTGATAAAATCAGCACATTAATCTCTGTTCATGCAGCTGGTAGCAATGACAAATGTCTACGGCAGACACTTTCCCTGGAGAGATAAGAGTACAATTCAAGGGGCACAATTTCAGATAAGGATGAAAGAAAGAGACAAATTCTGGGTGCTGCTGTATATAGCAGTAGCATGAGAATTCTATATATGACACTGTTTATGGAGCCTTACAGTGTTTCCCCAAATAAATTTAAGTCATCACTATCCAGGTTTGGACAACTAATACTCTTGGACTTAATATATAGTTTATACAAAGTTTCCTGCCAGCCTCAGGGTATGCAAAAAACTGTGTCTTCTGCAGCTACAGGGGGAAATATAAAAAATCAGTAATTTCTAAGTAGCTGTTCTGTTGGGAAAATGCAGTCATGTTGCTCACGTTTATTCTGTCCTCATTAGGCCAATGTTCTGGGTAGCTTAGTTATTTCTGTGTACAGTAATGAGGCAATTTTAATAGAGGTGTAGGTAGCGGGAAGCCAAGGTATAATCACCTCGGCTCAGTGGTAGCTTTTCGTCAGACAGCCTCCTAATGAGGGTGAAATATGTTATCATCATCAGCTTCTTTTTCTTTAATTTAAATGTGAGCACTTCTCGACATCAATATGAATCTTCTTAACCACTCATTATCAGCCTGTTTATCTGTATTTTGCAAAACTCTGATTAAAAAATGCTTTGCCCTTTTCGTATTTAAAAATAACTGATTAAAGAGTGATAGGTACATTAATTGAACTACACAAACATGATTTCAATATTTAACAGGTGGTCTTGTTAATATATATTCCAAGGAGGTGTACGTGTTTCTTATACCAAGACCTAAACACAAAACAGGCCTTTTAATTAGTCAGGTATGGGTGTGGGGGCGAGACAGAGTAAGAACGCACACATTTTATGACAAACAATCAAGAAGGACACTCTCCATTCACTAAAAGTTCCATACAGAATATGGTATAATACGGTCACCGATGGTAGGGAACCTGAAATACACTTTAGCACCTCTATATGCCCCGATATACACATCAGTTTTGGTTGATTTGACACTTAGAATGTGGCTTTGCATAAAAGCTGCATTGTGATCGTGAATAAAACATTATGCAGAATCAGGCTGAGCAAATTTACATATTCTTTTTTCACTACCATTGACTTCATTCTTATTTCTTCTTAACACAGCTCCTTATTGAGAATTTATGGAACTTTTTCAAAACTTTTAATAACTAACAATATGGTTGTAGCCTTCTGTGGAACTCAAAATTTTGAGTGACTAGGAATGTATTCTGATCCACACAAGCTCTGTCACAACAAAGTAATTGCACCCAAAGTTTGATTAGCACATGAAAATGACATGAAAGCTGGGCAAATTACTGAAGTGGGGTTCTGCCAGAGTATAGAGTGTGCCTTTATATGGGGTACCAATGAAATGGATAAACAACTCCCATGTGTGTTTTGCTGCAATAAAGCACTTAAAGTGGATCCTGAACACATCAGTTCTTGGTGCTATTTTCCTAAAAGACCAACCCCGATCCACAGTCTGCTACCATCAATTTGGGAGTGTCAATATAATGTCAAGACCAGCAATGTCAAAAATGACCAGCCTTGTCCAACATATCACATGCAGGACATTGTGGAATTTCATCTATGCTCTGCTCTACTGTCACATTGCTTTAGTGCCCTTGTGACTTCTTGCTACAATATATGACTGCTTTTACTGTTATCTAACGAGATCTTATCCAAAACTATTGATTCCCTAGTTATTTTGTCTTTGCTACTATGTGATTATTTATTGTTCACCTGTCAATTGTGCTTACACTGGATTTCACACAAATTGGAGCAAGACTTATGAGTGATGCTATTTCAATCTTTCTTATGATATAGAATAAAAAAAAGTTTATTTGCCTACTTCTCAAAATATATTATCTTAGGGGTATTCTTATGACAACTTGAAATTGGAAATAAATGTTTAACATCATAGTTCAAAAAACCTGGTTCAATCAAATCCATGTGAAGTTTCCACATTATCCATATGTCCACATTGGTGATCTTGAACAATCCACAGGTCATTTTTAAATTGTGCCACCACAGGTTTCATCTCCTGAATACAGTAATCCCTCCTCGATCGCGGGGGTTGCGTTCCAGACGCAAAATCCGCGAGGTAGAAACCATATGTTTGTATGGTTATTTTTATATATTTTAAGCCCTTATAAACTCTCCCGTACTGTTTATAAATATTCCCCGCAGAGTTATACAGCATAATCCCTTTGTATTCTCTTAGATATTAGGTAAGATTCATTGAAATTATGTATATAAACACACTGTTTATATACAGTAAAACCTAAATATTATTTTAAAGATATTGAGTGTCTCCGATATCACATATGTTACAGCCATTACGATAGACAGGTCACCAGCAATAAATACGTACA
>JANRMT010062815.1:20622664-20650525 GCA_026402145.1 Polypterus bichir lapradei
TTTTAGAAAGCGCATGGGGGCGTTTATGGGGCGGGGCATCGTTAACTGCGTCATCGCGGGGGATCACATTCCGTGCAAGGATCGTGCATGATCCTGTCATGGTCCTGTCATGGTCCTGTCATGGACCTGTCATGCTCCAGGCGGCTGTTTGACGTGGCTCCCACTGTAATTAACAAGGATAAATCTTTAAATCATTGGCAGCAAAAAAAGTGAAGAACTTAGAAATACTTCACAAATAAGACTAGAGTTAAAGTATCTACTGTAGGTGTCATTTTAGATTTGGAGCCGAACTTCAAATCACACATTAAATATATTACTAAGACTGTGTCCTTTCATTTGAGAAAAAAGCATTTGATAGATCTCTTATATCACTGCAAGATGCTGAAAAAATGTTATACATTTTCAGTACTTATATTGCAAGTGATGAGATATCAGAGCTCATAGTGACTGACCTGTAGTGGAATAGGGGTGTGCTGGCAACAGCAATTTGGGCAAAACATTGAATTATGTAGTCAGCCGAATAAATACATAAATACATGAAATCAGTACTGTTTAAACATATACCCACAAGCATAAATTGGTAGCCTTTACTACCCTACCCTGTTAGTTTTGAGGTAGTGCATTCACATTACAAAACCTCTGAAGCCCTATATTCTTGTGCAGTCTGCTGCTGGGACATGCACCTTGGAAAGACACACTATTCCTTACTCATTTTGAATGGCTGCTTCTGTAAATAAATATTGTCCTTGTTCTAAGCTTTTCTATATTATATTAGTTCTTTATAAATAATGGAAGCTGCAAAACTTCGATCCATTTAATTTCACATTATTTCATTTTATTTTTACATTTCTACTTGGGGGCTTCATTGTGGCACCTGCTCAGTGCTGCTGTCTTGTTGCTCTCTCTATATGAAATTTGTGTTTTGCCCAGGTATTTTAGTTTTCTTCAGTACTGAATCTATATCCATGCTAAGATATCCAATGAATTTAAATTGGCCTTATTACACCAAGCATGCACGGATGCATGGATTGGTGTCCCATCTAGGGTCAGTTATTGCTTTGGACCCGATGCCACAATGCCACCAGAATACTTTCAGGCCCTTTTTTCCTGTAATGGACTAAGATGGTTCAGAAAATGGTTGGATGGATGAATGGATAGAATAATTTTTGCATTCTCATTAAACCTCTTAGCTTACATTGCATACACTACTCACTCTGTTATCTATCTACAAACTAAATTTAATGATACATTTGTATTTTTGCCAATTTCCAAACACAAAGACAAGATTAGACTAAAAGTTTTAGAACTGCATATTGTAGCTGTACGTTAATTACAGATGTGGCGAGAATCCATCATTAGTAAGACATTCTAACCTGGGATTTTGCTTTTGAGTCATACATTATTATTACTTCTGAGGTTTTTCAATGGAATCTTTCTTTTCCTTTCACAATGCAGCTCATTAAAGATCCTTTATATCATTTTTTTATCATCAAGAGGTTGGTGCAAGCAAAATCAATCACAGTAATGCATTATTTGACAGCTATGCTTCATGTGCTCATAAAAAGGTATAGAAAGTTCAAAGTTCAAATGCATGCCTCCCAGCAACGTACAACTTATAAAATCACATAACTCCTTTATACGCTTTTATACCGGTTGCCTGTCAAATACTGAATGGGCTTTAAAACTGTATTGCTGACATGTAGTGCAGTAATATAAGTAGCACTTCTCTAATGCACATGACTGATCTGTTTGAGGTTTATTCACCCTTTATAATCTGTCTTCACTGCACTGCTACCTACCCAAAGTGCACAGCTCTTTCTTTCAGTCTATTGATTGATGTCTTGTCATAAATAATTCTTATTTTCACCTACATTCCACATACATTTGGTTTTATTCATAATTCAGAGTTCTGAACAGAACTCTAGAACAGAAGCAAGTAGTGTGAGCCTTCTATGTTAGTTAGTTTATACTGTGTGTGCTTATAGGCATTGTCACTTGTAAAGCTAATACAAAATGAATCTAGAGGTACTCACAAGTACTCACGAAACTCCTGCCAAAATATCCCGCAAGCTTTTTCTGAACCTGCTTTATTTATTATAGTTTGTATGACAGGAAAGCCTATCAACCGTCACTAGGTGCATGACATAAATCAACCCCTAAAGAAATGCCAATCCACTACAGGGCATACTCAACACATCCAACCACTCACTCAACCAGGGTGTTAACCTGACATGGAAATCTTTGGGATGTGTGAGGAATGTCAGACATAACTCACACAGACACACAAAAACAAAAGCTTATCCATCCATCCATTTATTAAATTCTGAAAATGCAATTATGCCCCAGACAACAAACAAACACACTCAGGTGCACCTACATCGTCACACCCAAGGAGGAAGGCTATAAGATACACACGCTCTATGGTCTAAAGACACACCAGAATGAGTAAAAAGGAAGAAAAGTTTAAAAAGAAAGAAAAGAAAACTTCTGAATTGCCAGTGAGAGTCACAGTGAGGCATTATACATTGCTGATGGTAAAAAAGAAGCTTCAGCAGCATTTCCTGACACACTGTTGCTGAATGATTTGTTGGCTGAAAGTATTCAATGTGAGTGTATCAGAGAGAGGATGTAAAGCATTGTTCATAATGGTACTCACATTTATTTTAATTCTCTCTTTTGCACCTCCAGGGGATCTAGAGTTCATCCCATAATTGAGCATGCCCTTTTAATTAACTTGTTAATTTGGTGGGGCTCTCTTGAAGTGATGTTACTAGCCCAGCACACCACAGTGTAGAAAATTGCATAGGCCATTTCAGAGTTGTGGAAGATTTCACTTCCCTATTAAAGGAGTATCTGAAGTATCTGCCCTGCCTCTTCTTATACAGTTCAACTTGCCACTGATGTGGAACCCCAAGTGTTTCTCAGAGCACACCACTTCTTTATCCACTCCCTGAATAGTGACCAGTCTATAACCAGTTCCTTGGCTTTGCTGATATTTAATTGTAGACAATTCTCATTGCACCAAGAAACTAAGTTATCCACCTGACTCCTATACTTTGTCTCATCCTCCTTCCTTGAGTCTCACAAACTGTGGTCTGCCCGACAGATAGTCCATTATCCAAGACACCATAGGCTCATTCACCTGCATATGTCTGAGCTTACTCCTTAGCAGGGATGGCTGGATGGTATTGAAAACTCTGGAGAAATCAAAAAACAGAATCCTAACAGTTCTGCCACCTTTGTCCAGGTGATAATAAGCCTTATGGAGCACACAGATAATTGCTGAACAGATTCTCAGCACTCCGCAGCGCGCCTGTGGAAACTGAGAATAAGAAAGTGCTCATAATTGGCGATTCCAAAGTGCGGAATGTTAGAAGAAGAAGGACGTCTCACACCTGGACAAAGGCAGGCTCTATTGTAGGAATAAAGCTGGACAGTTTAACATCTGTAGCAGAGCGATGGGCATTAAGCAAACTCCTGTCAATCATGAAGAATCCACTGCATCCACTTAACAGTGTCATCTCCAGGCAGAGGAGTAGCTTCAGTGACAGACTTTTGTCACTGTCTTGCTCCACTGACAGACTGAGGAGATTGTTCCTCCCCCACACTATGCGACTCTTCAATTCCACCCGCGGAATTGAAAATGCTAACATTATTCAAAGTTATTGTCTGTTTTTACACGCATTTTTATTACTCTTTGATTTAATATTGGTTTTTTTTTTATCAGTGTACTGCTGCTGGATTATGTGAATTTCCCCTTGGGATTAATAAAGTATCTATCTGTGTTAAACCAGCAATGTTAAATGCCTCAAAGGGGCCAAGATTTCTGGCATTGAGGCCGCACCTACGATGAAGTATCTACCTTATTGCTGCATGTCGGCACTAATCATATTTATTTACAGCAATCTGAGATATTAAAGAAGAACTTCATCTCTCTATGCACTAAAGCTAAAAGAAAATGTCAGAATTTAATTGCATCTGGTCCCTTACCAAGATTATATAGAGGGGATGTAATTTATAGCAGATTGCACTCCCTTCACTGCTGCCTAGAAACCTGGTGTGCAAATAAAAGCATAGCGATTGTGAACAATTGTGATGATTTTTGGCAAAGGCCTGGATTTTTCAAAAGAGATGGTCTTCATCCTAACTGGAGGGAATCTTATGTATTATCCCAAAATAGGGCAGCAAAACTGCCTGGTTGACTGATTAGAGCACCATCCAGGTCGCAATCATGTGATCTTAAATCTCAGGCTGTTGTTTATCCCACCTGTTACTATCCTGAAACTGTTACCCATAATCCCTGTTGTGGGGCATCCAGTAAATTTAGTCTTGATACAAACCTTAAATTATTTGATAACCAAAAAATAAGCTGTATAATTAGACCAAGGGATAACACCAGACCTTCCGCAAGGGGCATCTGTAATAGAAATTTACTTCAAATTAAAACAAAAAATATATCACCAGTTCAGAAAGAACCATGCAGTTTTAAATGCTGCTTATTGAAATCCACTTTCTTGGCAGTAAAGCTGTTTTGATAAATGATATTATATTAAGTAAAAAATCTGATCTATGTCTCTTACTGAAACCTGACTTAGTAAATTTAACACTGTCCCCCTAGCTGAGGCGTCACCAGATGGATACTCATTTCTTCATAAGTCTAGGAGATTCTGGTCAAGGAGGAGGACTTGGAATAATTCATTGTAACAAAATGCAAATCATGTCTAAAAATGTAGGCAACTTTACATCCTTTGAGGTATTCATTTTAAATATTAAAACAGATTCCAACACAATTATAGTGCTAGTCTACAGACCACCAGGGCCATATTCATTGTTCATGACTGAATTTAGCAACCTTTTATCTGATATGGCTATAAATTATGATCACATATTACTGATGGGGGATTTTAACGTACACATTGATGTGGAAACTGACACTTTTAGCAAATGTTTTACTTATTTGTTAAATTCAGTAGGATTTTGCCAGATTGTCAAAGGTCCAACTCATAATCATAACCACACATTAGATTTAATTATAACTTACAAAGTTGAAATCCAAAATTGAAATATTACTCCATTGAATGAAGTTATTTCTGAACACTACTTAATTACATTTGATTTAGTTCTGCCCTTGCCTAAACACTCACAGATTAAAACAAAGGCAGTGTGACATCTAGATTGTAATTCTGCTTCAAAATTTATAGATACTTTGAGTAAGTTGAGTGTAATTGTGGAAAACCATTTAGATCAGTTAACATCAAATGTAAACGTGGAAAACAATTTAGATCAGCTAACATCACATTATAATGTGACCTTGAGAGATGCTCTGGACACAGTGGCTCCCCTTAAAAAAAAAGTGATGAAAGCACATAGAAACTCACCATGGTTTAATGAAAACACTTGAGCTCTTAAATTAGAATGTCGAAAACTAGAGCGCAGGTGGAGAACAACAAAGCTAGTCTTTCAAATTACATGGACAGAGAGTGTTAAAAAATATAAAAAAGCTCTCTTTAAAGCTCGCTCAGAATACTATTCTACAATAATAGATGGCAATAATAAAAATCTTTGGGTACTGTTTAGAACAGTGGCTAAATTAATAAATGGGAATTCAGATCTACAGTGCAAAATACCAACATAAAATAGCAGTACAGACTTTATGAACTTCTTCAATGAGAAAATTAAAAATATAAGATACCAGATCTCAGCATCACAGTACAAACCAAATACTAATTTAACAGACCCTGCCGCACATTGCATTCAGCACTTTAGTAATTTTAATCCTGTAAATGAGCAGGAAGTCTTAACTTTAATTTCTAAAATGAAGCGCACTACTTGTTCCCTAGATCCAGTGCTAACAAAACTAGTAAAAAGTGCAATGGATGTTCTTGCAGCGTCTATTCTTATCTTTATCAATAGTTCATTATTGCATGGCAGAGTACCTGATGCACTAAAAGTGTCAGTCATTAAACCATTACTTAAAAAGTCAGACCTACTGTAGACCCACACATACTAAATAATTATAGGCCTATTTCAAATGTACCCTTTCTCTCTAAAATACTAGAAAAAGTAGTCGCCAATCAGTTTCAGTCACACCTTACGCGTTACAATTTATTTGAGAGATTCCAGTCTGGTTTCCGCACTGGTCATAGTACAGAAACAGCACTAACACGGGTTGTAAACGAGATTCTGATAAACTTTAATGAAAGAAACTCCACTGTAATTATGTTGTTTGACTTAAGTGCAGCATTTGACACCATTGACCATTCTATTTTACTGCATAGGCTAGAAAATGATGTTGGGCTTACAGGCACTGTGCTTGCTTGGATGTGATTTTTGAGTACATTTAGTTAAAAAAACAAAAACAAAAAAGAAACAAAACAATTGGGTAAATGCAAGACACAAAGTATTTTATGGCATATGCATCCACACAGGTGATCTTATTTGATGAAAATAGTTTATTCCTCAAAACAAGATAACAAATAAAATCAGACATGTGAAATACCACAGCTTTTCAATACATACATACCGGTTGACTGTCAAACACTTAAGGGTCTTTAAATCTCTACAGCTTACATGTAGACTGAGGTTGTAAGATGTCTTAAGATGCACATGACTCCACAAAAAAGGTTTATTTACCCATTATAATACAGTATATTGATTATGGGTTCAATGTAAAATTTTTTTTAGAATGTCGAAAACTAGAGCGCAGGTGGAGAACAACAAAGCTAGTCTTTATTTTATAACAAGGTGTAGTGTGGCAAAATTGAAGCACTTTACTTCAGTGAGTTTATGACTTCTTTCAGTCTTTCATTTTATATTTTTCTTAAAACTATCTCTATCTAATATGTGTTGCTACACAAGAATCAAGTAAGTCTATAATATACATATTCCGTATTGGCCTTCTTACCATCACTAAGGTTTGTCCTGCTGTCTATGGGTTGCTAGGAGTATGAGTTACACCAGAAGCGTGAAGGACAACATGCAATAAGTTCCAGGAGAGAATTCTCAGTGTTGAAAAGGCAAGGACCACTAGATTATGTGAGACTATATAATTGTGAAGTGTATCAAAGAAGGAAATCCTTATAAGTTTAAGTGGTTGTGACAGATGCATAAAGTAGGATGTTGGAGGGAAATTAATTTGGGAAAAACCTACATGACCCAACAAACACTAGGGTACTCACACAAAATAAATGGAGAGACAGACTAAGAAAAGCTCACTTAAAGCCACTACTGCATTATTCCAAAAGGTAGCAGCATGGATCAATGGACAAAACAATGTTGTTTTTAGTAAAGTTGGATGTGGCAGTGAGCTCTGGGCAGCACACAGTCTCTGACCAGGATAGAAGAGGCTTTTTTGCATTTTAAATGGATGCCAGGCCTTTAAGTAGAAGGCAATGCTCATAGACTACGGATTTATAGCCTGGTAACCTTATAGCCAAAGAAGGACATTCTGGAGGTAATTCGGAGTTTTGTCCAAATGTGACCAGGGGATTTGATTATTGTGTTTACCATTGGGAAGATAATTAGGAGTGAAGGCACAGTATTATGATATATGATATTTCATGTTTTTTTCTCATCAGAATTATTTTTTTCTCATGGACTTTAAAAAGTATCTTATGGGTTTTTGAATGTACAGGATCTAAAAGTAGTTTTATATCATTTCTAGAATATGCCTTTAAGCAAGTCACTTTGTAATCAATACAGTATATCTTGATTTATATTTGAATGTTGCCATTTTGTTGTATCCTTGTTAGAATGTGATGATTGGTAACTAGAGGCATGACTTCAGCAGTTCCACAAGCATGCATCTCACGTGCAGTGGTTTACAAGACAGTGCCACAACTTTGGATAATGGATTTACAGATTTTGGAAAATGAAAAACATTCTGATCTCTTGGTTATATTTGAACTCTTACATTGTCTATGAACTTGTTTTCAGTTTCACCAGTTTTGTTTTTGTGTCAGTTCAATTGTCTTCCCTTTGCTTTTACCTTAGCATTCATTTTTTTGACCGCTATTATTGCTTGGTCCTTTAGCTTTTTCTGTGCCTGCCTGGCCTCCTCTACTTTTTTACCATGGCTGAAAACACTTGAGTGAAGATGAAAGGAATGGAAGAAAGAGAGACAACTGATGATAAGCAAGTGCTTACAGTATGCAGTATTTGAGAGTTGAGTAATTGGATACCAATTAGAAGGCATCCATGCCTGTAGGAACACCCAGAGGGGTATCAAGCTTCTGTCTCGTTTAATTGAGTACTTCATGTTTTTCCCCTTAACTTTGAGTGTTCAATTTTTTAAAAATACAGTAAATTAATATTAAATAATTAATCAATGGATTGGATAGAACAGGCAGACACCCACAATTAATTCAATTGATTATTAAGTCAAATGTTTTGTGCATTAATTACTGTAAAAGTATTAGACTGCAAGATGTGAATACTAATGCTTTTAACAAATCATTATTTACTATTATTTTAAGTACTGAGATATGTAAACATTTATATTTTTTTCTACTTTTTCTCATGTGATGATCATATACTGCTCCTGTCCTTAGTCTCTCTATCACTGGGATGCAAATTTTAAGCCTTTACACTTTTTTCTACCACTTCATGGATGCAGCAACTTTCTTATTTAGGCAATACCATATATACTTGTGTGTCAAGCCGGGTCCTGAAACCCAAATAATCAATCATAAAATCAGACCCCGACTTATACGCCTGTTCAAAAATATGACTTAATTTTTTACATTTTTTACATCTTCTTGCTCCCTCCAATCTAATCACATCGAATTTTGTTGCAGCAGCTCAGTTACCAATTTCTTTCGCCACTTTAATGACTTTTAATTTAAAACCAGCTTAATTTTTTCTTCTGATCGAACACTCTATCATAGATAAGGGATGCTCTTACAATAAAGGTATATGAGAGCGTGAGATACAAAAAACACAAAACGCTGCAAACGTCGCTTCGGAATAGCTTTAATACATTAATACACAATACATGGAAAAAAAAAAGAAAGTGTGCTCCGTGGTTACTCTCTCAGGTGGGCGTTAGCATATCATAATCTCTTGGATCAATAGCGCGGGTTTTCCACATTCTACTTATATGACTGACATTATAAAATACCGGAAATTATATGGTAAAATCAAGCTCTGACTTATACTTAAACACAAGTATATACAGTACATGGAACATTCCTTTTGTCCTTTTGCGCAAATGCTAAATTGTCCCCTGATGAGTGTGTTTGTGTGTGTGCTGATTCTACAATGGGCTGTCTTGGGACTGTTCCTGCCTTCTGAACAATGCTTGCCGGAATAGGTTCCAGCTTCCTCGTGACCCTGCTCTGGAGAAGAAGGATTGAAAACTTGGTGGATGGGTGGTTTATCAGGTTGATAACTGCAAAAGTAGTGCCATTACTATCACAACAGACTCGTTCTGAGGCTCTTCACACTTGGAAATGTTTGACATACATGATACTTATATACTGTATTAGTAAATAATTAAAAGTCTCAGAAATTAATGTTCTAAAGTGTAACATACTGTATGTCTAAAATAGCAATCTTAGTAATTTAGAGCTTCATCAAATCCTGATATTATTCCTTATGTTGTATATTTTCCTGTTGTGTTCCCATTGTATTTCCCTAATCTGTTCCCCGTGTTCTGTTATGTTATCAGTATGAGCCTCTCCTTACCTTAAGAGTAATTCCAGTCAGTTGTTAGTCATTTACCATTTCTTTTTATTCTGTTTAAAAGTTAAGATTCTTTTTCATTTTTTTTCCTAATGGGTAATATATTTCATAAATACACAAATATAAATACTGTTTTTTTGGGTAACATTCAAGTTGAAAATGATGACTAAGTTTTTATTCATACTTGTACCAGATTAAAGCAGACCATGGTGTTCTGTTTTTTAGAGCTTCACCAAATCCCAATATTATTCCTTATGTTGTTTGTTTTCCTGTTGTTTTCCTGTTGCATTTCTTTAATCAGTTCCTCATGCTGTGTTACAACATCTGTGTGATCCTCTCCCAGTCTTTATTGTGTATAACAGTGAGAGGAGGTAAGCATGCTGTACTCTCTGAATAGTATAATTAATAACTACTTGAATTAACAGTGAACAGTGACAGTAGCTGCAATATATCTTTGAGAATGTACAGTTGTCGTTTTGACATGTTTTGAATTATTTTATATTAATTTTGGTTATGTGTAAATGTGAATGTCCAATGGACTTTCCATGTGTTTTTATTAATAGGAACTGTATGGAGAGAACTTCAGAATTTGTATTTTGTTTTTTAACTCTTAATATTTTAGGTTTGTTACTTTTCTTTTATTGGTATACTAAGGAGTGCATGGTTATGTATGCTAATAATTGTAATTTAACAACACTCCCCATTGTTAATTGTGTGTAACTATGAGAAGAGGAATTTTATGGATTGTTTCAGCCTGTTAATAAAAGTTAACTAAGGATCTCCATCGCATATCGTGAGTCACAATTGTGCAGGCACAATGCAGGTTAACTGGAATCAAAGCCAGGGCACAGCAGAACTGTGAGGGCAATGAACACCACTTACAAAAGCAACATATGATAAATCTTGAAGAAACCGTTTGCTATTTAGCAATAAAACAGTTGTTCAAAACTTGAAAGTAACTAGTACCCTAAACCATGCTATTACAAAATTAGGATAGAAAGCACAAATATATTTTTCATAATTCTTATGTTTGTCTACATAGTTAAAATATATGTTATAAAATTAGTATTACAAAAAAGGGAGGAATCTGCAATCATTCATATTTCCATTATCTAATACTGCTTTATCTGTTACATGCAGGAAGGGAGCTGAGGCCTATCTCAGTTGCCTAAATGCAAGATAGAAGCCATTCCTTAATGAATCTACAGCCCATTACAATTACTCAATCATATTTGTCACATTTAGGAACAATGATATATATTTTGCTTATGTTTCAAAATTTATAACATTGATATATTGAAACATTTTATAAATAGTACTGAATATAATTAAGAATTTACAGCATTTTTACTGGTGTGTGGTTCAGCCCACTTGGCTTCAGCAGAGAGCAATAAAGGAGCTATATAAATAAAACTTATTATTATTAATATCTTATGCATGGAGGCCTGTTGCATTTATGGACAGGCTTTTGTGAAACTGCAGTAACAGAAGGAACAAATAGGTGGAGCACTTACCCGATGTCCAAGCCTAAGGTTGTACTAATCCCTGGGCCACAAGTGATTTTGATTGGATCAGAAGGAGACCATGGAAGGACTTACAGATTGGAGGGCTTTTTGTCCTCGGAGTCAGAAGTGAAGGTGATAGCAAGAACTCAGAAATTCAGAGGACGTGAGAAAAGTATGGGAGGTACCGTATTTACTTACAGATAAGTTCTCCCGCAGGTAAGTCAGTACTTGATTTTACTGTATAATTTGTGGTATTTTATAATGTTGGTTATATAAGTCGAATGCGGAAAACTCACTCTGTTGGTCCAAGAGATTATGATATGCTAACATCCACCTGAGAGAGTAACCACGGCGCACACTGCCTTTTTTTTCTATGTATTGTGCCCATGTGACCAAACACTAATATCCAAACTATTCTGAAGCAATGTTTTCACTGATTTGTGTTTTTTGCATCTCACACCCTCATACACCTTTATCGTAAGAGTATCCCTTATCTAAGATGGAGCGTTCGATCAGAAGAAAATATGAATCTGGTTTTAAATTAAACATCGTTGAAGTGGTGAAAGAAATTGGTAACTGCACTGCTGCAAAAAAATTCCATGCGTCTGCAAGATTGGAGGAGGCAAGAAGATGAAAAAAAAATGAAGTGTCGCATTTTTGAATGGCCGTATAAGTCGGGGTTTATCGATATTTTGGGTTTCAAGACCCAACTTGTACATGAGCATATACGGTAGTTTAAGGAAGTATATTTAGTTTGTTCTGGATAAGTATATTAGGCACCCCATGTGGAAGTGAGAACCTCTAGAGGGTATGTCAAGTCTATTTGTTTTTCTTTATTTTGCATGATTGTTTTATCCTTACTGCTTACGCTCCCTAGTGTGTTTATTTTTAAAATAATTCGACTATTTTTGAACATTTCTGTACTAATTGATTTTAGGGATGGCTAAAAGCACCTCAACTGGCTGTACCAGCAAATACTAAATGCATATGTACAGATCCTTACCATGCAATAAACAAGGTTCATTCCAATATTTACTTCTGTACATTAAGTAAAAATATGTATTAATCATTCACAGCCAAAAAATATTGACACACATGCAGGCTTATAGACAGGAATCTCACATAAACACATCTTAACTGCTTTATAGATGAGGGGGCAAGACCTCAAAGCATCTGTTGCAACCACTAAAATCAGTTAAATACCAAGTAATAGAAGGACAAACATGTAATGAAACACATTTTATATCAGATATACTAAATAATAAGTATCCTGCCATTTGTTTTCCATGTGTGCTAGTGAATAATGTGAATAATTTCTACAGTTGGGCCTTAAAAATCAAATTTCATATGTATCCATTCAGCATACTAACTTGTATTCTAATTTGTAATTCAGAATTACTGTGACATTTTTGTCTAATTTTGTAACTAGTCAGGCTACAAAATTCTATTTGCACTACACATCCCATAATTATTTCTTCATGTTAGACAAAGTAGTCACTTTGTGTGAAAACTGTTGGATTTATCAGTCTATGATTTATTAAGAAAAGTTCTTTGGAAAGTCTAACTTATTTATGCACTCATGCAGTCACACACTGTTCTTTCCAAAATTTTGTTAGCAACCATTTTTATGTGCCTTTGAAAACATCTTTTTTGAACATGAAATTTATTAAACAGTTATTTGACAAGGCAAAAGCAGCAGTGATCATATTTTAAGAGGCTCATTGTTATTCTGAACATTATGGGGTGAATTTTGTGGTAAAATACTTTGAAAGCACTGATTGCAGCATCTTTGAAACAGATTAAAAGAAGGTTGCTGTAGTGTCATAATAACGTGTGAATGTCTATATAATATATACATTGCAGTAGGCTTACTTTGTCAAATTAATAACCAT
This sequence comes from Polypterus bichir lapradei, assembly GCA_026402145.1. NCBI lineage: Eukaryota > Metazoa > Chordata > Cladistia > Polypteriformes > Polypteridae > Polypterus > Polypterus bichir. The sequence continues at coordinate 20,635,743 of JANRMT010062815.1, forward strand.
AGTGTAATTTAGCTGACAAATAAGATGTTTTCAATTTTAGTAGTCTTTTAAAAACATTTTAAATAGCTATATAATGTCAGATAAAAAGCTGTGTGGGTTATATCTGTATGTATGTACATGTTAGGAATCAGAAGGATAACAGAAGTGAGCTTAGTTGCTGAAGTTAACAATTACATTGTGTTTTCTCTTATATTGATTGCCACAATTAGAAAAGTTGCAGACTCTAAATTATTAAGCATTTTTCTTTTCCTGACTACTGATTCTGCCTATTGGAAAAGTCATTTGGAAACACTACCTGCTGTGCTGTGTTTTAGTGATCAAATTGTTATTGCATAATACAAATATAAGAAATTAACATCCATCAATCCATTATCCAACCTGCTATATCCTAACTACAGGGTCACGGGAGTCTGCTGGAGCCAGTTCCAGCCAACACAGGGTGCAAGGCAGGAAACAAACCCCGGGCAGGGTGCCAGCCCACTGCACATAAGAAATTAACAATTACAACTAATTTGAATGAAATAAATAAAAGAAAAAAGCATCCAATGCACTATCCAAGTCCTGTTATTAGAGGTTATAATACAATAACATTAACTAAAAGAAAAGAAGTTCAGACATTTCAAAATTCAGTGCAGCCCAAAAGGCACAACAGAAAAATTAAACCGTACAAATTTGTCTACACTGACTTTGATAATTCTAAATATATCCACACTAGAATTTTCAAATTATTTGCTTAAAGGCTGGTTGTCTTCCATTCTGAAATGCCAAAAACATGTAAATAATTTGTATTGGGCATAAGGGGTTTATCCTCCAAGAGTGCTATTTGTTTATGAAGCAAACTCAAAGTAAATTTAAATGCTGAAAAAATAGGAAAAATCAAACCAGACTTCTAAGTCTGGACAGAAAATGAAGTATAAGTGCTTTCAAAGACTACAAACGAATACAAAGTTGCCAAAGTCCTGGACTTAGAGTTCTGCCAAAATACATACAGCAACATATTTTTATGTTTGAAGGCACTGATCCAGAGAAGTTAAAAAAGGATTGTCCCCACTGCAAACAAGAGATTGCAGAAGACAAAACCAAAGTCAGTGTCTGATAACGAAAAACATGTTATCGTTTACAGAAAGTTGCCTTTTCCCCATTCATGTGGCTACACATTTCAGATTTACACACTTATGAGAACATTTTTGATACAATTAATTTTTGGTGACGAAAAACACCATTTCCGTGTGAATGATCAAAAATGCAATGGTCAAAAACGCAAAATGAGTGTTAAATAAAAGAATCCGGAGATCTACAGCAAAAGGCTAACACTACTTTAATATGATTTAACTGTCTTTTTGAGAATTGGGATTTTAGTACTGGATCATTTTAGGCAAAAGTCTTGGAATGTGGCAGTTACTGGATCATAACTAGATATTTTTTGGAATTATAGGACTAATATAATTAACATTATATTAATTGTAAACTGAATTATACTTTAATATGCTCCACTTTCATGTTAGAAACCTAAACTACAATTTTAGTTAATCAGTGGATGGTGTTTGTAAAGGTTATTATGAGTATACATTGTGGAATTTTAGATTAAAAGAAATGCCTTTAAAGAAGTATATAACAAATAGGAAGCAAATACCTAATGAGTTGAAGGGTTATGTTGGAAAACACCACAACTAAAAAAAACTATCTTAGTACTTTCTAATCTAAATAAACTTTACTTTGTCTTATTCTTTTGTTTTTTTTTCCTCAGTTCACAATTCATTTATTTTTGATTAAATTAACAGTTGTGCATAAATATCTTTTTTCCTAACTGAAACAACACATCTTAATGTACACCTTTATTCTATAAGAACATTGTACATATCTCACTCTTTATGATTCATTTATCTATCAGGTGTATATATTTGTACATTTTTTCTCTTCATCTTGCGGTGCTTGGGTCATAGAGTTGCACAGGAACACACAGGAGATTATAGAGACAGGAACTTTATTCAAACACTTCAAACAAACATAAGTCTCTTTCAGGAGTAAATCGAACTCCGTGTGTAGTCAGAGAGGACAGTTTTGTCTCTCAATTAAAAGAATAGAAAATCTTCCTCTTCATAGGGGCGCGCCTTGGGACCAGGACCCCCAACAGGAGCAGCGGATGTCTGGGGTAGAAGAGAGAAGGCAGTGAGACCAAAGGACAGCTGGTGTACAGGCTTTTAAACGTTCAAAGCGCTGTGTGAGATGCAGATCACGCAACTAGGCAGCAGCAGCAAGCCAGCAGCTAAAGGAGCAAAGAGGAGGTAAAAAACTGAATTTGTTCCCATTGTATCACCGTTTAAGAGGGGGTTTTCGGAGGAGCGACCATGTCTTCTAGGGGTGCGTTCACCCCCCCTCTTCACAATATACCGTAGATCACTGTTATGCGCAAGTGGATTCCGCATGTAGAATGGAGCTCTGTCCTGAAATATGTCAGCAAAGCAAATCCGCACTGCTAATTCCAACAGGATGCCGACCTGGTGATCAGTCTGCTGTCTTGAATTAGATTCAGCTGATTTTATAAACTATACTTTTTGTTCTCTACAAAAAACAGCATTTTTGGAAAACCTTTTTTATTCCTTGTGGTAAATAATTGTAATATAATAATACAAAGGCGCAAAATGTATAATTCCTGTTGAATTATGTTTATGTATCTTTATAAGCATTTCTAGACTTTTTCTGATAGGTGTTGTATTTCAGGTCGAGTAATCTCACATGGTAATTATTTTAAAATTCTTAAATCTAAAGCAATATAATATTAATAAAAATAACACTTCCAAAATGTATAATCTTTACAAATTTACTAATGTTATAAAAAGTTGTCTGGCTATTGATGACTTCAATTTCTTATTCCGTCAAGATGATGTAAAATAATAAGTGAATAAAAATATTATCATGTTACATTATATTTATCTTTTATAAAAAAATGACTATAAACTTTTTTGTTACTCCTTTGTCATTTTGTTGCTGTTCATCAGGCCAGCCCATTATGAGCTTGACTGCACAGAACTGACACTTGATCAAGCACACAAATATTGCTGACAGGTAATCAATTTCCTTCTACATCGTTTTTCAGCCATCAGATATCAGTCAGTACTGTCAATGACAAGCCACTCTAGTGTAAGTAAGTAAATGTTTAGTTGTTGGCTGTGCATTTCATTTCTTAGACACAATCTGTTAATTCACATAAAGAAACAAAAGAGCTTTACGCAAAGTAAAAAATTAGAAGCAGTTAGTTTTAGGAAAATAATATTTAAATAAGCAGCACTATCAGTGCAACACCACAGAATATTTTAATCAGTCTGGGTAAGTACTTAATTTGTAAGCAGTATTAGGTAGAAACATGCAAACATGTAACTTGGAGGAGAAAACACAAAACATGTGGCTTATGCCCTTCACATGTCCTGCAAAACCCACTAATAGGAAAAAGGTCAAATTCAGGTACAGTCAAAGACAAACTCCACATCATATAGCATACACAGTTTTATTCAATATAATAGAATATGAGATATATGTTTTGTTTAGCTATACAGCCTTTCCTTAGTACAATTAAACTGTATTTACTATAACACAAACACAAAGTGTGCATAACTTGCAATATACATGCATCTAGATGCAATACAGTATATATATATTGTAATTAAGCAAAGGACACAATCGTAAAGGTTTGGGGTTTTTAGCCCCATATACTGTAAACAAAAAAAAATGTCAGACTGTTTTTTCTCCACAAAATCATCAGACACATGAGGTGCTCCTGCTGCCCAAACCTGACACAGACAGAGGCAGGACACAAGTGTAACACACATGCTTTTATTTTTTTTCCTTTTTTCTTGTGGGAAATGCTTTCCCTCATTTCCCACCTGTACAGCACAGTTCAAAGCACTACACCAAAGCACCATTTCATTCTTTTTCCTTTTCTCTCTGTCCGCCTCCCCTTCTCCTGGCAAGCTTTGACCTCTTCCACCCGACTCTGGCTCCCTGAATGGAGTGAGGCAGCCCTTTTTATAGGACACCCAGAAGTGCTCCAGGTGCTCCATAACCTTCTTCCAGCAGCACTTCTGGGTGTGGCAGAAGTGCTGTAACCAAGGGCTCAGGAATTGTCCAGGGCCCCAGCGGGGTTGAGCTTTCAAATCCAAATTCATGGCCCCGCTGCAAGCCAGGTGAACTGCCCTCTAACGTTCCAGGGGAGGTAATGCCCTGAAAATGCTCTCTCCCCTTGGTATTTAGGCCCTTTGCTGTGGCACTACTAATTTTCGTTAGGTCCATCTTGTTTGCTTTGTCCTTGAGATGTATCTAGAACTTGATTGGAACTTGTCTGTGGCAAACTGAATTCATTGGACATAGTTTAGAAAGACATACACTTATGTATATAAGGTACCACCATTCACACGCATGACTGGTCAAAAACCAAGCCTTGAAGCCCAAAGAACTCCCTGTAGACCTCTGAGATAAAATTATGGTGAGGCACAGATCAGGGCAAGGGTATAAGGTCATTTCTAAAACATTACATGTTCCCAGGAGTTCAATGGCCTCAACATTTGTAAAAAGGATGACACTTGGAACCACCAGATATCTTCCAGGAGTTGGGGATCTGGGAGGTAGGTCAATTTAATAGAGCTTCAGAAGAGATAGAAGAACCTGTCAAATGGGGTGCTATCTCAGCAACACTCCATCAATGATGTGTTTTGATTGAAGCCACTCTTGAGTAAAATATATATGGCAGCCCACTTGTACTCTGAGAGCATGAGGGAAACATATTCTCTAGTCTGATGAAACAAAAACTGAAATCTTTGGCAGAACTCCAAGCATTATGTCTATCAAAGACCAAGCACTGCTCATTACGTGTCTAATACCATTCCTATGGAGAATCATGCTATAGGGGTACTTCCCAGTGTTAGGGACAGAGGACTGCTCAGAATTAGGAGGAAGGATGGATGCAGTCAAATACAGACAGGTCCTTGAAGAAAACCTGCTCCAGAGTATATGTTATCTCAGTTTAATATGTTTTAGAGCTGAGCAGATGGCATACCAGGATGTGATACAGACAGTGAGGATTGATTCCACTATAAAAGTTAGTGAGAACAGATTTAGGTTTTCTCAGATCGAAGAAATAGAGGCATTAACAGTAGAATCCTTAAATCCTACAAAAAAACTCGTAATGCTGGGCCACCTTAAATTCCTTTGCATCTCTTTCCAAGTCTTTTTTTCCAAATGTGTCAATCAACAGTGACAGGAAGCAGCCTGCTATTCCATCCCCCACCAACACAGCTGAAGCTGAAACACTTTCACAAAGGTATAATGAAACAAGTGTGCTTTTATTCAAGAATAAAACTGAATAACAAAACATTTCGTTGACAACAAGATACCAAGAAGACATGATTCACCAGTGTTTATGTGTCTGAAGGCTATATCCCTTCAGCAATATCTTTTACAATTAACAAAAATGCACACTGGATGTTACAGACTCAAATCAAATGTTGTTTTGTATAATAGTAATAATAATAGCAGCTCTTTATTTAAAATGGGAAGAACCCAGGTTTGAGCCGCTAACCTCTTGATTATGAGGCGGCAGTTCTTACCTCTGCACCAGCCAATGTAGTCGGGCTTCAGTTTTTACACATATATTCTTGGGAGCACACTTGTTTCGTTATACCTTTTGTGAAAGTGTTTATTTGATATTTGGACTTCAGACTTTGTCAATTATTACTATAACATGAAAAAGTTTCTGTTTAGTTATGTTTTCAACATTTCTTGCCTTGCATTTCCTGTCATCCTACATTTACCCAGATCATTGTATACACGGAACACACATGAAATGTATGTATTCTAAATAACAATATGCTGTATTATTTACCCTGTACCAGTTCAGGCTCCCCAACCTGACCTGATACAATTCCAGTCACCTCACACCCACATAAACAGACTTGAGCTGGTAGAACTTCAGCTGTGTCGGTGTGGGGGGTTGGGGGTGGGATAGCAGGCTGCTTGTGCTGATTGACACATTTGCAAAACAAAGACGCTGATGAAGAGGTGTGAAGGAATTTAAGATGGCCCAGCATGATGACTTTTTTCGTAGGCTCCAGGGATTCTATTGTTAATGAACCATCTTGACATGAGCTAAATTGTGTTATGCCTACTTCTGTTTATTGGTGATAATCACTCCAAGAAATTTAAAACTGCTCATCCTCTCCACAGCATCCTCTCTAATGTAGGTGACAGTGTGGTTATCCCTCTGCTTGCTGAAGTTTACCGCCAGATGGTATTGCTGACATTAAAGGTGAGAGTGTTGTCTTGGCACCATGTGAGTCAGCAGTTAGACCACTTAAGCAGTCTTATCATTGTTGGGGCTCATCATCAAATTTATTGATGGAGATGAAGATGGAGCTATATCTGGCCACACAGCCATTGATTAACAAGGAGTACTGAAGGGGGCACAACACACTACCCTGTGGAAGGCCCATGTTGAGGTTCAGTGTGGAGGATGTGATAATGCCAATGACAAAATCATAATATGTCTGAACAACTTCTGTATAGTGTGTTACTTTATAATTGGAGAAGTCTTTCTGCAATACCGAATGTTGGCATAGTCATTAGCACCATCCTCCAGCTTTGAGTTTCAATCCTGTTATTGTTTTTGTAAATTTTGCACTTTTTCTCTCTGATTGTTTTATGTATTCTTTAAGTAATCTGGTTTCCTCCTAAATCCCTAAATCTCAAAAATATACATTCTGGAACAGTTCCTGCCTTGTACCCAATTTTAACAGTTTCCTGTGATTAGAAGAAAAGAAGAACATGCTCAGAAAATGAATGTACGTTCTGCTTTATGATGATAGCTGAAATATGTCAGATGAGTTGGTGATGTATTTCTGAAGATAGTTACAGTATATTTAGTTAGACATTCATTTTTAAGGAACAGTTTCAGTAAAATTCTGCATTTACTCATAGACTAAAGGTGCACTACTACAATGACTTGCACCTTAATGTTGAGCAATATACATATATCATTTACTGCTTATGCCAAAAATATTTCTCAAAACCTAAAATATTTATAAAAGGCATTTTGTGAAAAGCAGCTGATTTATGCTTACTGGGCAACAAAGGCATGGCTTTTAAACTTGACATCTGCTGTAATGGTTAGTTTTATTACTGCTTTTATTATGCATCATTAGACTGCTGTGAGACTTTTACTATACCACAGAACACCTCCATTAGCTTAAATCATATAGCAGTGAGGTACTCCAAAAACTGTGGTAATGACTATTTGGTGGCACTTGTTCTTCTTATTGACTCCCATTTCCATTGAATACAAATTGTAACGGGGGTGACAATTCTTTGAAGGTCCTAAGAAGCAGAATGTTACTGACAGTGTATCACTTTGAACAAAATGCTCTTCTAAGGTAAAGATATGAATATAATTATTTGTATTTAATATTTACGTAATTTTATAAAAAAGTACAATATGGCAAGAACATTTAATTAATGGTTATGAGCTTATGAAGGCCACTTGGGGTAACAGTATAAAGTGTTAATTACCTTTATAAAGATGATGAAGCAAGGAGTAAATTAGAGGTGAGGTGGATTGTGAGAAAAGATGTAACAATGCTTTCATGATTCTTTTCAAAGTCAGTTCTTTGATTGGGTTCACCCCTTGTTGGATGCATTTAGTGCATCAAATTCAAACAATTGCACTTTCAAGGGGTGATCAAGAAGATTTGATCAAAAATCTGAATGGTGTATTCTACAGGGCTGACTATGTGAATGACCAAATATTAGCTCCTGTATGTCACTATACAAGTTTCTAATATTAGTTGGCTATTAGTGTATGCTTTTTCCTTCAGAACAACAAAATCAATATGCATGTTGAAAACTGCAAAATTCAATATTGTGCTGTGATTAAATTTCTAATTGTAAAAAAGTATACACCTTCACATATTTGTTTCTTGCCTAGTGCCCTTCAAATGTCATTGCCAAGACATATCTAGCATAGTAGAATATTTCTCAAAGATGAATCAAGGGCTGACCAGCTTTTGTCACAATTACAGAAGAAAAGTAGTCAACATAAATGTTAGTCGTTTTTTAGCTAGGTTATGTAAAATTGATATAAGTATTTTCCAAGTCAAGTTAAAATGTTTGCCTATATAATAGTGAATAGTTAATGGAAAGTTCCATTATAACTATTACAAGCTAATTTGTAAATGTATTATTCTAATTGTTTCTTGTCATTCTGAATATTGACTAGTTCAGTTTATGATCTGCCTTAAAGTTGGTAAGGCATGAGAAGGCAAATAGTTTCAAACCGTACTGAACATACTGAGAGACTGCAGTGAAGCCTAAGTAAGTTCACCATTGAAATGTAACACAACTTAAGTACACAATGTAACTGAAGCTTAACATGAAAAGGTTAAGATTGTAATGAAACAGAAAAGGAACATTAATTTTCATTTTTACCTTTTATTCTGCATGTGTAATGCCTCTTTTCTGAATTTTTGAGATTTGTTCTTTTATAAATTTTCACTAAACATTTTTAAAACAAACTTTATTGGACTGTGGTATTTCTTTTGTTACTCGTCATGCCAAGTCAGTGGCTGCTCAGTTTTGGCGACCTGACCTCCCAGACATAGCCACAACAAAGCAAATAAAGCAAATTGTAACAGAAACCCACAGATGGTCCACAAGATGGCAGATACTGCAGGGATTAGATATAAGTCATTCTTTGTGAAAAACTAAACATTAGCAATGTTTGTCCATGTTAGGTGTCCAGAATGTTGACTCCTGAAATTGTTATAGACACATTAGAGTGCCTGAGGATTATTCTGGGGACCAGAATAGTCAGGAGATCATAAATAAAGAAAAAGATGAGGCCAGGAATTGCAAAAGGTAAAAACCATCAGATCAAAATAAATCAGGCACCCAGGATTCAAAAGTACATAATATAACACAATCATCAAAGGCAAAATGAAGTCAAAACCAAGAACATAATCCTACTAGAGTCCACATTGCAATCAAAAACAATAGAACCATTGTGATTCCACTATACCAAAGAAATTCAACAACAACAACAACAACATTTATTTATATAGCACATTTTCATACAAAAAAATGTAGCTCAAAGTGCTTTACATAATGAAGAATAGAAAAATAAGAGACACAGTAAGAAAATAAAATAAGTCAACATTAATTAACATAGAATAAGTGTAAGGTCCAATGGCCAGGGGGGACAGAAAAAAAAAAAAAAAAAACTCCAGATGGCCGGAGAAAAAAAATAAAATCTGCAGGGATTCCAGGCCATGAGACCGCCCAGTCCCCTCTGGACAATCTACCTAACATAAATGAAACAGTCCTCTTTGTATTTATGGTTTTCACGGAAGGACTTGATGATGATGATGATGATCACGTAGACTTCTGGCTTTTAGTCCATCAATGCTGGGGCATCATGGTGCTTTGAGTAAGTTGGTGGTGGCGCAGGCCGCCACCACAGAGAAACCGGAAAAAGAAACAGAAGAGAGAGTAGGGGTCAGTACGGATTTTAGAGCCACCATCAATAGTTATTATGATGAATTGAACATACAGAGTATCAGGATTAAGATAAAGTAAAGTTATGAAAAGGCCATGTTAAAGTAATGTGTTTTCAGCAGTGTTTTAAAGTGCTCCACTGTATTAGCCTGACGAATTCCTATCGGCAGGCTATTCCAGATTTTAGGTGCATAGCAGCAGAAGGCTGCCTCACCACTTCTTTTAAGTTTAGCTTTTGGAATTGTAAGGAGACACTCATTTGATGATCTAAGATTACGATTTGGAATATAGGGTGTCAGACATTCCGATATATAAGATGGAGCGAGATTATTTAAGGCTTTGTAAACTATAAGCAGAATTTTAAAGTTAATTCTGAAAGACACAGGTAACCAGTGCAGTGACATCAAAACTGGAGAGATGTGTTCAGATTTTCTTTTCCGAGTTAGGATTCTAGCAGCTGCATTCTGCACTCGTTGCAAATGATTTATGTCTTTTTTGGGTAGTCCTGAGAGCAGTGCGTTACAGTAATCTAATCGACTAAAAACAAAAGTGTGAATTAATTTCTCAGCATCTTTCAATGATATAAGAGGTCTAACTTTTGCTATATTTCTTAAGTGACGTTCTTAACACCTTCTTCAAGGTCACGTTCACAATTTTTATGATGTTGATGGTGTAGTCCATATTTATTGCATGCATCAAAATCCTGAATTGCTGCTCAATTTGCTGATTTATTTTAAAAATTCCGGGAGTCAATCACAAGAAATTGAGAAATGCTGTATCACCCCTTCTGCTCCATGTTAATGCCCCCACTCACACTCAGGAGCAGATGTTGCACTACAAAACTGTGCATTTAAAGAGGTAATAATAATAATTAATTGTTTTATATAGCACTTTTCTAACCTATTCAAAGCATTTTACATAAACATTGTGGAACCACTTCAACCACCACCAATGTGAAGCACCCACCTGCATGATGCAACAGCAGCCATTCTTGTGTCAATACGCTCACCACGCATTAGCTTTTGGGTAGTGAGGAGATCTGAGAGATAGTTAGCCAGTTAGGGACAGGGGATGATAAAAAGCTAGAATGTCCAGGACATGGTCAGAAATTTAGCAAAGACATTGGTAAGCATCCTATTCCTTTCAAAAGATGCCCAGGAATGTTTGTTGTCCACAGACAGTCAGGGCCTCAAGTTTTCATCTCATCCAAATTACATCACCATATTTACAGTGCAGTGTCCCCATTATGGCACTGGTGCATTTGAATCCACACAAAGACCACAGGGTAAGTGCCTCTTGATGGTCTCACTACTAGCCAGATCCATCTTATTTTAGCTTCAAGTGGATTACTTATTCTGAAGTGCAAGTGGCATGGTTACTGGCAACACCCACCCAATTTCCCAGACGAGGTCCCATGTGACTATAACATCTGCATCAATCTATACCAATGATGACACCAAGTCTAATACCAAGTGCTGTACCAATGATGACAACATAAAGTCAGCTACAGAAGAATGATTGAATACACAAAATGAAACATTTAATTTGAGATAAAGAATGGCTTTTTACAACAAGTGTTTTAGTGTTCACAGGCATTGTGTTCTAAATAAAAATAGCTTGAATTTACTGGTGTTTCTTTCAATAGGTCATAGTCAAAACCTGCATACCATATAACTGTTTAAAATTATTGAGTATTAGTGCACCCATCCTTGTTTGCCCAAAAATGTCTCTGTGTCTTTCATGTGCACATCTTACTAACTAGCTTTGTTACCCGGTAAAGTTCGTTTACCAATGTGTGTCAGTTATAGGGACGTTGATTAATCAAATACTAAAAAAATCCAGATGCATAAAAATGTGCATACTTCATGTTTCACACACTTCACCTTTATAAATCCCAGTGAACATGAAAATTTAATGCACATGCATGCTCCTGTAACGCTGTCCGATTTGGCTAATCATTTAGTAGGTTAGGGTCAGGTTCATCATACCACATCTTTTCAGGTATGGGCAAGCCACGATTGTGTGCCACATTATGCAGCACGCTACATTCTTGTACAACGCGACACACTTTTTGTGGGCTATAGAGCAGCACATTAATAGAGTGAAAATTCTTTATATTTACATAAACAAATTTATTCTCTGAAGTTGCCTTTATAGCGTAGCATCAGCACCAAGTGCCACAATGGATAGATTCTCTACTCTTTACATGACTCTTTGAAATGACTCACTATCCTTTAAAGGATTGACTTTTGCCGCACTAGTTGGAAAAGTCACCAGCAACTGTGTGTAGTTGCTTTTTTATAGGCTGTCCTGCTATGGATAATGCCATGCCTGGTCATTCTTTTGGTGACTCATCCCTGGCTGATGTAACTTGTCCAGCACCATTGAGAGCAATGTGTAAGCAGCTGACTGCTCTGATTACATTTGGAAAATTGGACTTTGCTGCGAATTGCATTTTGATGTTTCCCAGTTCAACCACAGTGTAAAGAAATCTTATATATCTGGATGACAAGTGGATAATACCATCCTATAAAGCTGGCATGACATGACTCAGTGATGTTTGTAATATACCCAGTTGGTCAGCAAGTTCATGTTGAAAAGCTCCTGTGAATAAAAACACGAGAGTGGACAGAACTTGCAAAGGAACAGGTAGAGAACAATTTCTCAAAGTCTGCCTTTGTAAAGCCAGCATCAGTTCAGTACACATGTCCAAGAGGATAGCTTAGACTTAGAAGCCAGTCATCATCATCTATAAATGTCTTCTAACAACACTATAGCAGCTATGACAGTTGGAATAACTTGCCTAATCTGTACATAATTATATTATTACAGAATGAATACAATCAAGTGAATTAAATTTGTAAACGATATTCAATTAATTTTGGTATATTTGCCAGTCATGGATGTGAATATAGAAAAGAACGGAATCGACATAGAAACAGTAGCACTGCTTTGACACAGAGTACCGCCCGTTTGCAAAACTGAACAGAAAAGTGTGTACGCAGGGTGTGAGGCTGCTGTGAAGTTGTCTGCGGTTTTACACCAAGTTTAGTTTTTATACATCTCAAAGTGAGCATGGAAATGGGTGTATGCAACATTTTTGTGTGTATGCACTTTTTATGCATGAGGCCCCAGGAATGGGTGTGCCTTGTGTATTAGAGGGATACTTGGCTGGCAAAAGCCTGTTGAGATCTTACATGTTAGTCTTTTGAAGGAGTGGCATGAGGTATTAACCTCTGTTGCTGGAGTCTCTCAGACTGAGGTTGCTATTGGTGATGATGTAACAAACGCTCAAAAGGATGAATTGCTAACTCTGATCGGGAGGAACACTGATATCTTTTTGTCCATGTCTGGTCTGACTAAACTTGCTGAACATAAAATTGTAACTGAAATTGGTCTCGTCCGATGCGAGAGATGGACGTCTGAAGTGGAGCTCCGCTAGCAGTGGTGTTATTTTTCATATTATTTGCTTATTATCCTGAGATATCCTGTATTTATTCAACCCGAGAGGGACTGCTACAGTATATGTAAGCACATATAAACATGGCCAACAAGAAGGGGGGTTCGAAATAAACGAAAACTAAAGCTACACCCAAGCTGCGATCAGCAAGCCCCAGTTATAGATACGGCTTTTCAGAGACAGACCTGGCTCAGATGGGCGAAAGCACAGACTCCTCAGGTCCACGGTCCGCTACATCGTCGCCGGCTGAGAGCGAAAAGGGGAGCGAAGGTGCGATCGTGAGTGCAGATCTGGATAGCTCACCGATTGGAGAAGATCACATGAAACTGGAAAGGGCCTTGAAGTCCGCGGCTTCAATTACGCAATTACGCGAGCCTGGAGCAGCGGGGACACCGGCTACAGCAAAGTCTGCTGCTTCATCTACGGTACAAGAAAGCACAATTGAACTATCTGAACTGAAGGTGTTGCTCACTGAGCTCACGCAAGATATAAAGAAAAGCGATAAGGCTAATGAGAAAGCAAGGGCAAAGGCACATGAAAGACTGAAACAGGAAATGAAACAGGAGACGAAACAGGCCAATGAATGGCTGCAACAGGAATTCCAACAGGCAAATGAAAGGCTGCGTCAAGAGGTGCAACATGAGCTTCGACAGGTGCTGGGTAAAATTGAAGAGCGCATTCAGGAAAACTCGGTTAAACTGAGCATGCTTACTGATCAATTGGAGCATTTCAAGGACACATTCACGAATCAGATTGAAATGGTCGAACATTTAGCTGCCAGTGCCGAGGAAAGAGCAGTACATGTCAGTTCCGAATGCAAAAAACTCGGAGAAAAACTTGGAGACAGACTGGCTGCTTTAGAAGATGGGAGTAGAAGGTATAATGTCAGAATTGAAGGTCTGCCGGAGAATCAAGAAAGTTCAAACCCTGTGAAATTCGCAGCTAAACTTTTTTCTAAAATAATCGGGGACGACTTTAAAGCAGAATCTGAGATAGCAGCAGCTTACCGCGTACGCGGATCAAACACCGTCAGACCCCGACCAAGATCTTTTATAGTTCGTTTTGAACGATTATCATTTAAGCTAGAGGTGATGGCACTCCTCAGAAACAAGGAAGATATTATATATGAAAATAACCACATTCTTATCTTTCCTGACTTCTCTCCAGCAACAGCTACTAAACGCGCAGCCTTCTATAATATTAAACAGCGGCTACGGCAAGCCAGTGTCAAATACAGCCTCCTGTATCCGGCAAAACTGAAAGTGGAACGGCAGGGTCAATTCTATGTCTTTGCTAGCAAGGAAGCAGCAGAAAAGGAATTAAGAAAGCTGATCCCGGGACTATTCTGATACATAATAGTGAGTCATGGCGGTTAATGATAAAGCAAAGATTAATAATCTTTTGTCTGATCTATTCGTTTTAAAATACGGGTTTTTATCAGCATATATTCTAATATATTCTCATTATTACTTAGTATTACTAGGGCGCTATCTGTTTATGTTTTATTGTGCTTAATTATTCTTTTTTTTTCTTTTTCTTTTCTAATTATTTCATCTCTACCCTAAACGAGACTGTTCAATATCATACCGTTGGTTTACTGTTATTGCTATTACTGCATTAAGACTTGTTATGCTTCATCTGGACACATTTTTAACACACTAAAATTGCTGAAGACTATATATCTATACTAATAAACGGCAAAGCCCTCACTCACTCACTCACTCACTGACTGACTGACTGACTGACTGACTCATCACTAATTCTCCAACTTCCCGTGTAGGTAGAAGGC